>JPKZ01002907.1:16418-38315 GCA_000803305.1 Toxocara canis | reverse complement strand
AGCTGGCGTCCATGCACTGGCTACATTCAGCTACGCATATGCCCATACAGTACTACTTATAGCTGAGTACCTTAAGGAGGATGCAGAAGTGAGAAAACTACTCTTTGAAGCAAATTTTTTTAAAAAAAAGGCGCACATCGATCCAAACACTATGTGGCTGTATGAATGGCGACTTCGGTCGTGAACAATACTGCACACTCAACGGTGAGACAAATGGCGGATCGCGTTCGAACAGACCGGCTTCCTTTTGCACAAGGCTCGTCCAACAGCTCGCCATCTCTCGAAGAAACTAAATGTAACATGAATAATTACTTGCTCGTTTTCATCACATAAATTTGTTATCTAAATATTTTGCTTGGCCAGCTGCAATCCCAATAAGAAATAAACTTCAATTTTTTGCAAGTTCCATCGCAGTGAAAGCGTCAATGGGGAAGAAAAAAGAACTATAATTTTAGTGCTTTATCCCTCTAATTACGAAATCCCAATAAGAAATAAACTTCAATTTTTTGCAAGTTCCATCGCAGTGAAAGCGTCAATGGGGAAGAAAAAAGAACAACTATAATTTTAGTGCTTTATCCCTCTAATTACGGCGGTACTCGGTAAAATCCAAACTCCCGTCTTCAACCATAGCTCACAACCGCTGGATATGACCTATCAGTTCTGCAACTTTCCATTGCGATATTTCCGTTTAGTCCAACTCTAATGCATCATCAGTCCAAAACAATCACATTATTAAAAACGCCTCATTTACTCTGTTTAACTACTTTAGAAACAAAAACTACGAAGGAGGACAGGATCATCTTTGAGGAGATAAAAAATATTAACAAGTCATACGGATAGGTGGATGTCATCCCTTGCAACTAAGATCCAATTCCAGCTCATTACGCACAGGCGCATCGTCGACTCTGTGAAATTCCTTGCTGCTACTGAGACAAGCGTATGCAGCAGTCGGGTGTTCAATTCTGTAAAATAATAAAAACAATACGCATTATTAATGAAACAAATCCGATCATCATCGCCACTCTAAGCTTCTCTTTCTTTCTCGCCTCCCCCTCCTCCTGTACTATTTCCTTGAGAACAGCTCTGTAAAATACAATCGATTAAGTCCTGAAACATCGACATGTCCATGTATAGACCCTTACCAAGAATGAGTAGAAGATAAGAATAAACAGGCTGTCCTCGAAATTCGACTCCCGAAGCGAGACCTGCCTCTTGCGTGCAGCACCTTTGACTTCCCGCCAAAGCGCATGGCAGCCGAAGCTCCTCGCCGGAAATGGCTTTTCTAGTAAAAAAAGAGGTCCTCGTTACCCGCCCCCCACATCCCTCCCTTTCCCCTACGCCAAGTGAGAGTGACGAGTGTGGGAAGATGCTGCTCTTGTTCGATCGAAAATTCGAGCAGCGTAGAACAATTCGTGATCGACAAAATACTTGCAGACGAAATTGAGATAGCGGATTAAGAACAAAACCTTTGAGAGATATAAAGAGCGCGGCCAGTTTCATAACAGCATCCATCATTTCCTCGTCACATCCCGTCTCACATGCTCTATCCAAATCACCTTCCAAACGCTCTATAAGTCGAAACTCCGCTTTTGCGCTCTCTCCCAATTTGCCCATCGCCAACATACCTTTCACCTAAACAACGCTACACTGGAACAAACTTGAAAGCCATAAAAATTTGTAGGTGTCCCCAGATAGTTTACATTAAAAACTGATTAGATACGCGGATTAAATGATGAAACAAAACATGTGTTTCTGCAATATTTACTCACTCACAACAAGCGGTCATGATCTAGAAATGAAATATATGTATCTACCTTCACTAACTTTCACAAAACATTTTGCTTACAGAAGAATCTAGAACGCAGTTGTGCGACAAATGCTGCACTTCAAATAAGGCTATCACTTATAGCTCTTCTTAACAGAGTGAACGAATCCAACGTTTGTATTTTGCATATTGCAACACTTGAGGCATGGCTTAGCTTGTTAGTTGCACTTTTTCTCGCAATAAGAAACTTCGGTTGTTATCTACAATGAAACAAAACAAGTCATTCAGCAAGCCACACACGGGCATGCATTCATCCCTCCCCCCTCCCACCTTCTTCCAATTTCGTAAAACTGTGTCGATGCTTGCCGTAATGAAAATTTACGATAATCTAAAAAAGATCGTAAGATGCCCTTTCTACAAATAGCGAGCGTAATTTTGCTCGAATGGGCTCGGAGGAATTTGGCAAAGCTAAGCGTTGTCCATATTTTTCCACAATCACAACAGTTTTGAGCTCTAGCAGGTTTGCGTCCTCCCGCCTTCGAATTTGATGAAGCCCACGGCTGCCTATGCATGGTGGCGTCTATTTGCAGGCTTCCAACATTTTATAATGATGCCATATGTTCTCAGGTAATTAGAACTTAGCAATTACCTGACCAAGATACAAAGATCTCAAATGCAACGATGAAAGGTAAATCGATGCGCCAGGTGCAGTTTCGCCTTCGTTCGCATCACCCTCGCTCTCCTTCAACACGGCCTCAACGGTGAGTCGGAAACTGTTATTGCTCGCCGAATTTGAATTTGCGACATACTCCTAAATGATGAAAAAATTCAAAATTAACGAACACAACCTTAACGCATCTGAAAACGACAATTTTCAAAAGTTTCCATCACATCAGTTTCGTTCAACTGCGAGATTTTGTGCTCATTATAACTCAGTAAGATAAAAAATACAACTGCCGCGACTGACTGCTCGCACTGAATTTCCCTTACATATCGAGCTTTTAAAGCTACACTCGCATAGCACAGCATCATATGACTATACATTTCAACAATACATTAAGAAAATACTATTGACTGCTGCTTTCGTTTTCCACCCATCACTACTGATTTGCGACGTTCTGCTAGACGATCTTGACCTGAGCGATTAGACTGCGGTCTCAACGATTAGTCGCATAATGATAGATAGGTTTAGCTCATCTCAGAAGTGGAGGTGAAACAGGAAGCCGATATTCGATTTTGAGTTACTGCGGCAACAAGTCCCAAAAAGTAAAGTGAGAAGGTACAGAGAAAATGAGCGGTCACAAACCACTCTGACCGTCAGCTGAAGTTGAAACGATCCCGCAAACTGGGAAACTCGTCTGTGGGCAAGAACTACAAATAACGAGTCAAAATATGACGTTCTACGGAAATAAGACTAAAATGAAACAAACATACAACAAGATGACTACGAGTACTGCCCGGTGCCCATTTGATAGCTTCGTGAAGAATCTGTTTGCATCGCTGTGAAAAATCTTGAACCACCGATTTCCTTTGCGCCAATGAATCCTTTTAAAAAAACTTACTTATTCAGTACTACGTTAATACTTAGTAAATTTGTTCGAAACGGAGCTTTTGAAATGCCAGTTACCATCTGTTCAATACTAATGACGGAAACATTATTTACGCGCTTAGAATGAGGTAACTAGCTCAATGGCTAAACACTTCATGCAGTACAGAAAATGCGCTCATGTTCACCAAAATTTTTAAGATTTATAGCTCCAAGAATAAACAACAGAAACAAACCAGTTCTGAAGCGAAAAGACTGGAAAAGCTATTTAAGGGGCTTTTTCTTTTAACATCTAAATTATTGAATTTTACCAAACAAGCATCAATGAACGCTGGAAAAAAAAGAAGGAAAAAAAACGACTCAAAATCACAAGAAAAATTCAACAGCTGCCCTCCAAGTTGTGAAATAAAAAACCTTGATTCCCTCTTCAACAAAACACCGAAGGACAGCCAACTACCTGTAGTTGTATTGTCCACTCGAGAGCTGGTAATGAAAGTATACTGTTTGTGCATTCGGTGTCATTGTCGATGTTAATGGATAACGCCTCCAGCAATTGTAGAGCTGTGCTTAACACCCTTCCATTCCACAGCAAATGTGGAAATGTATCGACCAACATACTGAGGCATGAATCCGCACAACGTCTAATCTATAAAACACATATACGCATTTCAAGTTTCTACTAGTTTAAGATATGCTTTCGTCAACGAAACTTCTTATCCATTTCGGCCCGACGGAACAAAAGAACAACGAATTACCAATATTTCATTAAATCGAAAACTCGGCTATCGATTTTGAGCATTCGATAGAAGTGTGGTGCACTTAACTGACAACTAAGTATTACAATTGGCAGTAGCTGAAACTGTGTGCTCGCAACGTAATCTTTCAACTAAATTTCGAAATGCTTTGAAAAAAAAAGAAGACTAGACACTTTTCAGTTCGCGTCGAAATGTCAGTTAGGCAAATTAAAATTCATTTAAGCTCAATTAAACTAGCGATAATCAATGCAGAAATAGCGTCACCACATATATGCTGGCATCCGCTTTGACTGCGCAGCCTCTCTTCATTTTAAACTGACACAAGAGTGGAATAATCGCCGCCACGAAAAGATGGAGCGCCGGAGCTGTGGACATGTGGTACTCACCTCTTTAAGATTATGATTGAACATGACCAGTAAGAACTGCGCATGGTATTCAAGCCTTCTTTCGAGAGCACTGTCGAGACAGAGATTCTTTGCCGCTTTCAAATATTCAGAAAATATCACGGTTGCTGCTGACAATAGACATGTCCACATTGCGCTTTTGTCCTTCCGGATCGATCTGTGGAGAGTTTCGTTTATATTGCATGGTACATCAAATATTATAACTCGTTATAACTATCACATATCGCACAGAAGGAGAATGGCAACGCAGTTAGAACAACGTGCGCTGCTCTTTGCAAATGGGATGGATGGTGAAGAGGGGCGTGCCGCTATGTGCAAATTCCATTTCGAAAGTGCCAACGCATCATAAGCTGAAGTAAATGAACGTTTTTCTGCAAGCTGCATCAAATGTAATTAACACTGTCGACGAACTGAAGAAAAAATCATTCGCTAAAACGTAATGCCACAGTTGCATTGGTCTATTCCCGACGACGGTCATATGAGTATTACATGCCTTGCACTTCTGCATCACAATGCTTACTCTTTTCTTGCATCTTCACAAAGGCGAAACCTGTCAGCTATACACAAACATTTCGCAGTGAAGGCAATGGATCCTCCTATAGTCGTTTGGAAGGCAGAAGGGGTGGGGAAGAAGGAAGAAGGGAAGCGTTCTTTGTTCTACTTTTCTGGCAACTTGGGGCGCGAATTCCTAGCAATATTTGCACGCGCTTGAGAAGGACCACATAAACCAACCACATCACAGCGAGATAAAAGTAGAACCTAATGGAAAACGGGACAAACTTAAACATCTCCTACAAGGAAAACGTAACCGATTAAGAACTTATAAAAACTCACTGTAAAATTATCCCCTAATAAGCAACTTCTGATAATTAAAACGTATGAGGTCAACGACGAGAACGGTAATAAGGACGGTGGTTTAACTACCTATCTTCAAGATATTTGAAAATCGAATGGACGGCCTCAGCCTGTGAGGAATGAAGAACACGCATTCTCTCCATACGGAACACTGACAGAAGGTAGATACACTGCGCGAACTCCATCTTATTAACAAGCGCTATCACATCCGCTGATGGCTGCATTTCAGAGACGACCGTGTTGCGAATCTCTTGCAGTTCCATCTGCAACATAGGCTCTCTTCACGAAAATACCAAAACGATACACATTTCAAAAAATATTCAAGACTGCTCGATGACGATAAAAAAATAACGAAAAAAATTCGAACTACTTTTTAAATTATTTATGAATTCGACCGATCTAAATAACTTTTCAGAAGAAGAACTCACTTCTTAAATAAAACGTGTTTTTTCAGAAAAGGAACCTTTAAAAAAACTGATGAAAGTCGCCCTTGAGTTAAAGAAACGAATCATTCCTTCAGGAAAGCAAAAAAAAACCATCAAATAAACAATCTAACCAAAGTAACTGCATCATTTTTGATAGCCGTATTAGCCAAAAGTTCAGCACGCAAACTCTCGTGAGGAGTGAGCACAGGAGATTTGCTTGCGATTACGCACACTGCTTCGTACCACTCTCCCGGCCATAAACCTTCAAATAATTTCAAATGCCACCTGAACTCAACATTTACCTCTCGTTGTAAATCTCAAACAGCAAGTTAAAAAATAATATCAAATATGGTCGATAAGCGAATGATGCCCTCATATCCCCATAAAGCGAACATCGCACAAGCTTTAAACTCTCGAATCGTCTTTTATTACTCACCATTCCATAGAATTCCATAGAATGGTGAGTAATAAAAGACGATTCGAAAGATAAAAGACGATCCTTGTCATTTTCGACAAGGAAATGCAGTCTGTCAAAAAAAATAACGCCTTGCCCTATGCACTCTTCCGTTGTGTCCACCTGTGTTGTTTTGCGTGTCTTCATGAATTCCTCAGAATCACTTGCGAATGTTTTTATTTATGCGTGTTTGTCAGTATAAGGTTGCCACTGCGGCTTCGGCAAACGATCAATAAATTCATACCATTTCAAACTGCCATAGATTCTTAAAAGGAAATTAAATAACACATAAGTATGCCTTTATCTACTTCCCATCGGAAGAAATGTCAACCTGAATCAGCAACGTCGAATCCAAGCACAGTGCAATACAGCCAGAAATCGCGGAACAGGTTTCTCAGTTTCATCGGCGGCGAACTGACGGTGCCCATTCTACGCAGCAAGGCTGCAATCTTCGGTATGAGCACACCTACATCTGCTAAGACCTTTCCCTTTGAAGAACATTCAGCTCTCGTCCAAATACTTTATGAGAACATCCAAAACCTCAAACCTCAAAGTTCCACAGCACTCTCCGAGCGGAGGGAGGAAGACAGATGAGAGGAAAACTATTACATATGAGCTCACTACATCGCGACTTCAAAGTCTGGTTGTGACCTTAACTGCCTGCCACATCAGCTCCGCGACCTTGTTCCCATCGAATTTATTTTTCTTTAGCTCCGTCCAGAATGCTTTTCTAATACTCCGCGACCCCACTCTCAAACCTAACTGTGACTTGCCACCTCTCTCTTCCCTTCCATTCTGTTTATGAAAAAAATGTCGATGCATGCTAGGAACTGCCACCCTATGCGACAAAATAAGCAAGACTTAATTTGTGGAAAAACGTACATTAAAAACAAGTTGCGGAACATTCTTCACATCCACCAAAGCGACTCCAATCCCGCCGAGTATCATAATTGCGTTCTCCAAAACCAGTGATGAGCCACTGCAATTCTTGAGATCATCTCCTACGAAGTTTCGAGTTGAAGGTGACGCTTCCATTTGGGAATTTTAGGCTTAACCCCTAGTGGACTGAATTAATATTGGACAGCACGGACTTATAGCGATGAGTTGCGCTTTTAACAATCCCGCTCGGAATATTTATTGGCCGCGTCAGTTCATGCTGCAGCTATGCTGATGAGCATGTCACAGTGAAATCAAACTGTTCAGAAATTCGAAATCAACATATTTTGCTGCCTGCATGATAAAATTTAGTCAAACTGAATACGGCGAAGAGAACGTGCACAATAAAACGAAACTCTAACAAAAAAACCATTCATAAAATATATATTGTAGTATCTTCCTATAATAAATGATCATCTTCTAAACGAACTTCTTGTAACCAAAACACAGCGCCCATTAGTTTGATGTGAACAGTGATAATTCAGGATATACGTAGTAAAGTCGTTGCTGGTGAACGGCAAGTGAGCGACAATCGACTCCGTATCATCACGAATACGCCAGAAAATACGATGCTCATCCGTAATAAATGATGCTCAATGCAATCCTTGTAAACAACAGGTGCATGACGATTTAAAATTTACATAAGGAGAAAGCATAAAGGAGTCCTTGCATCGCCCGTGACCACTCCGTCACCAGCATATTCATGAGAAGCAACAAAAAATCAAGTAAAATGAATTCGTTGCCGTGCAAATGGCTTTCGTCGACAACAACATTACACTACATATTTCTTACAGAAGTTCTAATACTAGCTTTCTCATCGCACTCAACATAAGTCAGGAGGAAAGAATTTTAAAAAACAAGTTATCTCAGAAATACTATAAAACACACTGGGTTGAGTCGGGATTCGAGCAGAGGAAGAGCTTCGTTGAAACGGTGGTAAGACACGCTTGCACGCATAGTTCGTCCACAGCCATCGCGGATCGAAGTGCTCTATAATAACAACAATCTCGTTTCAATTTTATTCGAAAAACACTCATTGCATGAAATTTTCAACCGTAATGAAGATAACGCTATTCTTTTTATCGATAGAAGATATTATGCGAGATGTTGTAAACGCTGACTGCATCCCAACAGCAGCTGAACAATACAACGTGGGACAGTCTCAAGAAAGCACAGAATGAGTAGAGAGAACAAGAAGGTCGACAGAAAATTTTCCTTTAGAATAATTTCATCATAATTTTTTCAAACCGCAATATTTTAACTGGAAAGATAGCTCTCAAGCTGTCGAAGATTCCAACGCATGATAGAATCACCCTCGACCAGCTCATTTCAATACAGAGGCTTCACTCTGCGCGTGTGACGTTAATTAAGACAATTAACTCACAAAGCTGTCACCAACTAGGGCCTAAGAAATGACTGGAAGAAAGAGATCGGTTAGTCCATTCAGCAAAAAACAATACGCAACGAAGCTTCATCGCAGAATGACCAACCGATAACATAAAAAAGAGACTAGATTTGAATGAGGATAAAGACGAGTCAACAATCGGCTGCCCGAGAACTAGCAAAAATAACTTTTTAAAGCATACGTTCCACTATCCTTTCCCCAGCCATAATTCGCCTCTCCTATTCTTTCCTTCATGAGATCATTCCTAGTGGGTCGCTGGATCGTCCTGGTGTTCTAAGAGCACAGGAAACGGATAGATTCGGGGATTCTTGACAATGTGCTACAATAGCGCAAATAGCTGGTCAACGCAGGCAAACGAAGGGCAAGTTTTGGACATTCTGAACGGGTGAGCACCTTCTCAAACTGACTGTGAGCCCATGCAACAGTAAACAATAATCAGCAAAAACGGACCTACACATCGACTTAATGGCTGCTGATCTGAGGCTTTCAAGACCATGCTTCTTGCGCAATGATGGATCGTCCTCACGATGTTCCGAGTCTCCACCGTAACGTCGATCTCCCAACTAGAAATACTTCAAGTTAACACACTCCTCTAGCAAACGGAAACCTGGCAATTTCTCGGCATATCGATTATCGTTTGTCCTTCTGCTGTTCTCAAGACATGAATGTGCACCTTCCGCAAGACAGCAAGTGTTTTACTCTTTTGTTTGCCTCAAAAGTACTGTTTTCGTTTAATTTCAAAAAAAACCAGGGATTTTAGGAAGGATCAAAAACTCTCAGTCGGTGACGTCATACAACGTCCTCTGCATCCCCTTGCCAGCGAATCGATATCGCCAAGAAAAGGTAGCATATTTGTACTGACAACTTTGATTTGTGCGCAATAATGTCGGTAATGGTCGCGTTGCGAGAAGACTCAGGAGAATCCAGAAGAGAGAGACTGAAAGGGAGACTGAGGCCACTCGATGCCGTATTTAAATATGTAGTGGGGATTTTGAAAATTAATTCCTTCTCCCCTGGATTTTTACTGGAGAATCAGGACTCTGTTTCACCTGAAACTCTCTACGCGGAAACTTCCAACCCTAGCCTCCCTCCCCCACATGGTCTTACTGAAGAATCGTGAGCACGAGCAATTTTCCGCTCATGCGTGAGCTTTCCCCTCTCCCACTAGCCCTAACTGGCAAGAAATCACAATGTGAGTTTGATTTCCGGCAATGTTATAGAAGGTTCGGAAAAAATGAAAAATGCGCAGAAGAGACAGAGAAATAGTGAGAAGAAAATTGAATAAGAGAGCAAAATTTGACTGCGCAGTCAATGAAGCCAAACCAAAGACTGCAGTTAAGCGCTAAATCGAGAAGTGATAAGCTCATGTGCTATTCTATCAACAGAGCGCCCCTCAACGCAAGCATTACAATGACTTTAAGGCATAGAACAACTAACATTACTGTCGGTGGCAAGTTTCGATAGTACGGGCGAAGGTTCGAGGAGGAATCGAGTCAGGGCTGGTACGATGAGGGTGGTTGCTATAGTGGGAAACTTGACGGCCACGTCGCCCAATACCTCGAGGGCCATCATACTAAGTGGCATGTGCGCCAAAACATGACGATGTCCATGATGTAGCCACATCCGTTCTGCGATTGTTGAACTTAACATTTCTGCGTCTGAAATAACGCGGTATCAGAATAATGCGCCATAAATAAATCCACCACTTAACATCAACTTCTAATGGATAATTCGCCTTATCCTGATTCACCACCTCATTATTCTAAGTTACAATCCCAACCATGATCGAAATCATTCGTGACTTCATTTAATGTTAAACTGTTTTTATAATATCAGAATTCCTTCCCTCCCTCCCTCCGCCCTCCCCTCCCTCCTCCGCCTTCCCACTTCCCCTCCCTCCTCCGCCTTCCCCATCTACTTCTTTCTCCTTTCATCCTCTGCGACAGTAATCGAGAATACCTGAACAACAGTCATTAAAGCTTCGCTTAGTGTGATTGGTGTCTGGTACGAACTTCGGTTTCAAAATGTGTCGGGAAGAGATTGCTCGATGACCACTCATCGATCAAAAGCTTGGATAAGAAGAACAAAAAGCAAAAAGCACATTACTGAATGCGATCCGGAGGTTTTTCACATTCGGTCTTTTTTTCAAAAAGCAGTTCAAATACAACACACCGATTTCATCAAGTGCCGCCCATATGATCAGCTGAAGGCATATAGAGTTGCCGACAACGAGCATCTTGGTTCTGTTAACGACTAGTTCACGACCTCCACGCATCTTCTCATCTTCACTTGTCCTTTGAGCATTTAACTCCTCTTGTCCTCGTTTCAGCAAATCCGTCACAAACGCATTCATCTAAAAATACACTGCTTTATTACATAGTGAGCCCTCCTCTAAATGTTTAAGAGGAATATTTGTGCCCTCTCTCCTTTGCTTTCCACTCAAAGCGAACACATGAGTTGAAGTGCGTCATCAGCAACATGTTTACGTCGAGTTGTTAGAATCAACATTCCTCTCAACGGAACTCCTTAAGACTCTTATCAAGCATAAATTAAATATTCATGTAGCAAACAATAGACATTTAAAAATTAAACGAAGAACGAAAGATGCAGATTTATTATATCAACAGCCCTAACGAGCTAATGGAAGTAATACGATGATGCATTCCTAGCAGAAAATTTTGCAAAACCAAAACTCAAAAAGGCCGCTAAAAATACGCAGGGACAATTGATCATTCGCATAATATAAGGCACAAAGAAGTTTCGAAGCACTGAAGAAACAAAATCTGCGCAATTCAGTCTAAGAAAACATCAAATTTTAGTTTTTCTTAAAACTGACGATTTTCCCTTCAGCACTCGACTATCCAAAATGTTCTATACATTTCCATTGAATAAGAGAGCAAAATTTGACTGCGCAGTCAATGAAGCCAAACCAAAGACTGCAGTTAAGCGCTAAATCGAGAAGTGATAAGCTCATGTGCTATTCTATCAACAGAGCGCCCCTCAACGCAAGCATTACAATGACTTTAAGGCATAGAACAACTAACATTACTGTCGGTGGCAAGTTTCGATAGTACGGGCGAAGGTTCGAGGAGGAATCGAGTCAGGGCTGGTACGATGAGGGTGGTTGCTATAGTGGGAAACTTGACGGCCACGTCGCCCAATACCTCGAGGGCCATCATACTAAGTGGCATGTGCGCCAAAACATGACGATGTCCATGATGTAGCCACATCCGTTCTGCGATTGTTGAACTTAACATTTCTGCGTCTGAAATAACGCGGTATCAGAATAATGCGCCATAAATAAATCCACCACTTAACATCAACTTCTAATGGATAATTCGCCTTATCCTGATTCACCACCTCATTATTCTAAGTTACAATCCCAACCATGATCGAAATCATTCGTGACTTCATTTAATGTTAAACTGTTTTTATAATATCAGAATTCCTTCCCTCCCTCCCTCCGCCCTCCCCTCCCTCCTCCGCCTTCCCACTTCCCCTCCCTCCTCCGCCTTCCCCATCTACTTCTTTCTCCTTTCATCCTCTGCGACAGTAATCGAGAATACCTGAACAACAGTCATTAAAGCTTCGCTTAGTGTGATTGGTGTCTGGTACGAACTTCGGTTTCAAAATGTGTCGGGAAGAGATTGCTCGATGACCACTCATCGATCAAAAGCTTGGATAAGAAGAACAAAAAGCAAAAAGCACATTACTGAATGCGATCCGGAGGTTTTTCACATTCGGTCTTTTTTTCAAAAAGCAGTTCAAATACAACACACCGATTTCATCAAGTGCCGCCCATATGATCAGCTGAAGGCATATAGAGTTGCCGACAACGAGCATCTTGGTTCTGTTAACGACTAGTTCACGACCTCCACGCATCTTCTCATCTTCACTTGTCCTTTGAGCATTTAACTCCTCTTGTCCTCGTTTCAGCAAATCCGTCACAAACGCATTCATCTAAAAATACACTGCTTTATTACATAGTGAGCCCTCCTCTAAATGTTTAAGAGGAATATTTGTGCCCTCTCTCCTTTGCTTTCCACTCAAAGCGAACACATGAGTTGAAGTGCGTCATCAGCAACATGTTTACGTCGAGTTGTTAGAATCAACATTCCTCTCAACGGAACTCCTTAAGACTCTTATCAAGCATAAATTAAATATTCATGTAGCAAACAATAGACATTTAAAAATTAAACGAAGAACGAAAGATGCAGATTTATTATATCAACAGCCCTAACGAGCTAATGGAAGTAATACGATGATGCATTCCTAGCAGAAAATTTTGCAAAACCAAAACTCAAAAAGGCCGCTAAAAATACGCAGGGACAATTGATCATTCGCATAATATAAGGCACAAAGAAGTTTCGAAGCACTGAAGAAACAAAATCTGCGCAATTCAGTCTAAGAAAACATCAAATTTTAGTTTTTCTTAAAACTGACGATTTTCCCTTCAGCACTCGACTATCCAAAATGTTCTATACATTTCCATCATTCCGGTGCTCGCCATCTCCCACCAACCCCTCTCCCCCCCCATCCCTATTTCAAACCAGACGTATGTATGAAAACCAATTCCTTTCGTTGCGCCCGCACTGTTTCGCATTCCTTTTCAGTAGCGTTCCCGATACGCTTCCTCCTAGCTGGTGACTGCCTCGCTGATTGTTTTTTACAGACGCATAAACGAGTCCTCGCTGACGTTTAACTAATGAAAACAAAGCTTAGGCTACTGTAGACCATATATGTGATGCATATAACGATAGGTCAGTGCATCGCCAGATAGATAAATGAAGAGTACGAAAACGTTCACCTCTTTAGCAAATTTTTCAGAGAGCGATCGATTCGGATCTAGCATATTGTATGGCAGAACGGCATCCCTCAACAACGCAACGCACACCAATACCAGACATTCAGAGATAGTCTTGTACGGAAAACGCTTGATGCTTCCTGCCTAAAACGAATGCAAGAGTATCAAAGAAATCCTTCAATTATCGATAAAAATAGCCCACATGCACCAGAAAACGCGGATGGTACTTCTGCGTCTTCAATAAAACTTCACAAGAAAACAATGACAAACTGTGATGTATTTAAGTAAAAACGCCAGTAATTGTGAGCTCTGTTCACTTAATACACTAAAAGGCTCTATTTTTCAATATGTTCGCGGTGTCCAAGATGGGGACTTATTTTTTCTCGCGAACTGTAGAAAAACGGAAAGCGACCAGTTCAGATGAACAGGAATACGAAAGAAGACTCGACCTGATCTGGTACTTTGGAAAAGGCAACCTCTTATAATTATCGAAATTATCCTCTTTCATCATTCGAAAAATGCAAATACAAACCATAAAAACATCGGTCGCATGAACATCCATCACCAAAGTTGTCGGTTTTCTAAGTAAACGTTGCACCTGAAAATTGTTGGCTCAATCTATCTGAAAAACCAGAATTTTCACATTAAAACCACTGCATACAAATCTAGGGCTCACTTACCACAGTTGAGACTTCCGACCACCGTTAGTTAAAGCTGCAGAAAAAAGTGTGCATTAGGAGATTCACATCAAACTGCTGCTGACCTCCTCGAAACCAAACTGACATAAAACGACGATGAGGGAACAAAATTTATGGTTTAAGAAGAGAGAATATAAAAACGAAAAAAATTGCAAAAAGCGTGGATTCCGGACAAAAGATGACCTTAAAAGCACTTCCTGCGCACAACTGCTCAACAGCTACGTCATACATAGGACGACTGCTTCAAACAAACGACGCTTCACATCGCCGCAATTACAGCTATCTATAAGAAAAACGCAGCATGTTTCAAACTCGCTCTAGATAAGTGTACTTTTTGAAAAGTGAAAAGCATCTGCTAAATTCAGGAAGCAACTCCCCTGACCCCCTCCCCCACCACCTCTCCCCCTCTTAAAAGGCCTGTGCAAGTGTTTGCGCAGACGTCGGAAACTTTAACTAACCGCGCGACTATTAGAAAAACGCCTGGCGTAAGAAAAATTATGATCGGTCGCGCTTCGAGGTCTGTATTTAGCAAAGGTAGTAATAGAAAAAATGCCCTAATTTCTTTTACAACCTTCCCTCTTTTTCCCTTAAATGTAAGGTTTGCGCGGATCTCCACCCCTCTCGTCTCCTCCTCCCCTTCCCCCACCCCACCCCTTCTCCTGGCCAAATGAGAGAAGGGAGCGGAATGTCTACATATCGCAACGCCAACAATGAATAACTGCAAAAACAATACCAACCGTATCAGATAAAGCGTCGAGTTCTGTCGGTTTTAACATGAACTCAACGCTGCCGCTATCTTTTTCCATAGTGGGATTCAAGAAGCTGCTGCCGTGTTTAGAGAACATCTTCCGATAGCGTGCGCTTACATCGCCCTTTTCAGTTGCTCCTTCATTCCAGAACCAGTTCTCAGAATCAGTCGTCAACCGAAGTGAGCTATGCCTAAATCTTTCTTTTTTTAAATTTTGTAGTGGCAAAAACAAATTGCCGGATTCAAGTCTTAAAGATTTTTGCCAATCAGTTCGCCACAGGGGACGGAACATTATTTAGAGAGAATAGTGAACATGAGAGAATGCTTTCGCGAAGTAGAGTCTTGAAAATGAGGTTAGGAGATCAAATCCGAGAGATGGTTGACTTCAAAAACACATTTCGTATTATGCAGCGTTTCGAAAAGGAAATCAGATCTTTATGGGAAAGTGATTTCGAGAGCTTAAGTTAAGTCTATAATACAGGTATCAAAAAAGCGAATAAGTACACCCAACAAATATGACAAGCAAAAAAATAAATGACAAAATCAGCAATAAACTGAAACGTGTTCGACGACCTAGCTGGTCTAAGACTTCAAAGCTGCGGTTTCCAATGCTTCTAATACTGGAAACGCTAGGCTAGCTTTCGTAAATACCGGACCATCTTCTCTCTCCTACTCTCCCCCTCAACCCTTCCTCTCGCCCCTCGAATCATTCATCCAAATGTACTAAGCGCTGCTATACAATAAAAACGAAAACCAAAAAAATTACCCTCTAGGAACAGGTTTTGGCTGTTCGCTTTCATCAAGCGCAGGCTCATCTCGTTTGCTGAGGCGAAACGGTAGAGGATATACGGCGGAAATAAGAGGCGACTCCTTATCACCACTGTAGCGCGCGAACGAACGCACCAGCCCAATTACGAATGCAACCATCTTCATCAGATGCACTGAACGAACAACTCTGGTCATGCAAGAAACTTTTGACAAATACGCTTGATATTGCTGTGACGACAAGTCAAATACGGTGCCAAGCTCTATGAATGATGCAGCTCAAAAGCGAAATGTCGCTCGCTTTTGCCAGTTGAAGTTGTTCGGAAAATACCCTTCATCCAACACCAAATCCGACCAACATCGTCCACAACAAATGGTCCGTATATGCATGTTCTGAGCTTTTATGCATGTAAGTTATTCAATTGTCTTTAAACGTTCTCTCCAAATGCCTCCCGTTGGATTGAGGCTTCGAGCGTCTCGACTATTCATCAGCACAATCCGTACGTTAGTTTAACTACTTGCTAAACGGATACATAGTTCCGGCGTTAGGATCCTTAATTTTGTCGTATTTTCTTCTTTTGGTGCAATGAACGACATGATTTAGCATCCACTGAAGAACTGGTAGATTTTTTTAAATATTCGATCACTGCCACCGGAATGAGGCCCAATTTTGATAGCACCTGGCTGTTGAATAACTCCAGAAAGAAGGGATTAAACTAAGCATGAGTGCTGTAAAGTAGTGAAAAACTGTTCTTGTCCGTCAGTTGTTGATCAATAAAAAGGTCTAACTTCCTGGCAGTCAGATTTGGATCAAATTCAGCCATCTCATGGGAGGGCAACACCTGCTAATTACTGTATTTAAAGAACTAATTTTCATTTGTATCGTTCCTAAGCGCTTTCTAATCCCCACCATCTACAAAGCATGAGGCCATGCGACCTCCTTCGCTCCCCGCCATTTAAAAACCATTCCCTCGTTCTTTGCGAATTTCCTCCTCAGTCAGTTCGTACGAATAAGGAAGAATCTTTAAGTACTAGTCGAAGGCGTCTATATCTTCGCAAAATGAATTATTATTGTTGACGCATATCATGCCTGAATAAGAAACAACTGTTAAATACGAAGCATCGGGTATGTGAGTGAATGGGCATCAAGTTCCGTTGCGACAGTGCTCGAACCATGCTCCTTATACTATCACAAAATCTTTCACTTCAGCTAGTGTGACTTCTTCGGAGTGACAAAGAAAACTGTAACTATGAACGCACCTACTTCAACGAGGATAATTTCAGGCGCTTATTTTGAACGAACCATAACAAACAATCTGTCCAACGAATGTTCATTAAATGATGTTTCTGTGAACGATTTTCCATTCCGCTCATGTCAAAGCTACACTGGCACATACTATTATGTCAGGCGGTGTTCAAATAAGTCTTAAAATCTTCAGTAAGGTGGAAGCACAGTCGATGCGTTTACTGAGAAGTGGAATGCAAGCGTGCCGTTGATTAGACGTTTGGTATGGGAGATAGGAGAGTATTTTTGCAGTAAGTGAGGATGTGAGGTGGCGAACCGGATGAATAATTAGCAAAAAAGAGCAAAGCCGTGCGGCAGAGGAGTATACCGACCACCTACCCAACACATTTCAGTATCAATGTATACACATTTCGCTCGTATAACCCCTTGTCTTCGCTCGGAAAGCGTTGCCTCTTATTGTTACCGCTGCCGCTGTCCCTAGTGCATCTATCGCCGCTGTCTAATTTTCCTTCAACGTCTGTTTTCACACAATCACATTTTCAGCTTCGCTACGGGCAAAAAATCACTTTTCATCATTCACCACCCAAGCTTATCTAGCCATACACTACTCTCACCTTAACTGCTAAAGAAATCACAATTAAAATACTTTTGCCACTGTCACAATCCACAAATTAAAATAAATGTAAATGAAAAGAACATCTGGAAAAATAATTCTGAACATGGCGCATCCCATTTCTCAATGCGGCACAACTACAACAGGCGCGCAAAAACTTATTTTACGCGCACGCAAGTAAAGACGGATGTTTTAAATTATCACTGATTAGGGCCAGTTACGCTCCATATTACTGCGATTTCTAAAATCTTTCTACAGATGACACAATGGGGCGGTGCGTCGAACGAACGAACAAGACCAAAGACGAACACAAGTAGGTACACAAGAGAAAAACCCGATGAATTTTGAAAATCACCAATACCGAACCTTTCGTTTTGTGTTCTCGCGCTCTCTGCTCACACTCTGATATCTTTCCCGTTTTGATATCTTCACCAACCTCAACACGATCCGCATCATACACTACGCATCAACAAGCGAAATGTACTCGTTTCCTATTTGTTAAATTGGTTATGGCGCGTTAATGTTTACAAAATGCGCGCTGTACATCATTCATATCGAATATTATGTACTGCCTGCGGGATGCAGATGGCTCATCTCGACCAATCGGACAAATCGGCGAAACGGCCCAAATGGCGCGGTGTCAGCAAAATTCTAAAACGTGAAAAGCATTTGTGCATACCTTTAGCTGACAAAAGCGGTTGTTCCATTTCGCACAGATCGACTACTGTATTCGTGCAGCACGCCAATACCTCCAATTGCGTGGATACGATTTGATCACGAACATCGGCATAGCGTGCTGCTAGTTCGCTTAGTACTGTATTGAAACAAAACGCAAATTGCTCTTGAACAGGTACTCCTGTAATTTTGCACACATCAGCAACCAATTTCACCTAGACGTTACAACAAACAAAATGAATATACAGACGATAAATGATGAATCGGTAAAATAGCAATTAATGTTACCCAATGAAAATTTTATACTAAACGCGATGAAAAAACAACAAAATTACTATCGAAACATTTCGCTTTTATCATCTGACGAAAACACAGATCACCTTGATCACCTTGATCCGACTCGCCCTCGCGGCATTCTCCAACCGTAAAAGATAGATGCTCGCACGGAAATAAAGCAAAATTTGTTTTGGAATGAAAAAAAAAAAGATGAGATGAAATAAGAAAGACGAGGGAAGGAGGAAAGGGAGAAAAAATGCCAAAATCATTTAATTACGCTAATTATAAACTAAAGAAAAATGTACAAGTAAAACTAAATAATACATTTATAACGATGAAATACAGCCCGATTCTTTTAGCCAATTTTGCACTTCTCGCTAATTTACTCCCTCCTTTCCATTAAATTTTAGTACGCTTCGAAAACAGCATATCGTTTCTGTTTTGCCCATTTCATGTCATATGTCACTTTAATTGCAAGAAACTTTTCGCACCTAACACAATTTATTTTTGTTTAGCAGACAAGTCTTTATCTTTATGCACATAGTATTGCTCTGCAACTGTATTATTTTCTTTAATCTATAATTCATTCACATCACCTCATTTTTATTTGCGCCACAACCTGCCGCTTTAACTCGCGAATTTGCGGCTCACGAATTCTCCCGCTCAACTAAGTTTTGCGAGTCCATACTTTTGGAACCAAAAGTCCTTCAACTGTGGAGATCACCCGTAAAAGGACGATTTCAGGCAACCTATAAGTGCTAAGGGTGTCCCTAAAAGTTTGTATTTTGAGCAATTTCGTTTTAAAACTTTCTAAAACTTTCAATCCTTTTCCGAACTCATGGTTTTACCAGATACATTTAATTAGGTAAGAAATTTCTATTGTTGGATTACTTGGATATGTACTACTGATATAACGAAGATGTTGGAACTCGTACAACTGCAAGCAAGATTCTATGCACTGTTGCTAATTTGAGTTCGTCGTATCCTAATGAGCTAAGCCAAGCAACCTACTATCAGCTTTATTGGCCACTCCATCGTCGACCCACTTCATCTGCGGTAACGAAACGAATGCTTTCAGCAAACTTGGCACCAGCTCTTGCACATGCTGAAATGTGTTATTTTCAATCTCATTTCCATATCATCCGACCAATAAAAAAAGCTCTATTGCATTTTCGTACGAAACATTACTTTCCCATATTAAAAGTCGTTCTTTGAAAGAGTGCAAAGAGCACAGCCGGATGATCGGTCCTCTTGAGCCCCTATAAGCTAAAAACCGTCTCATGACTTACAGCAAAGTGCAGATCAAAACAATCTTCAATTGCTTTACTTACATCTCTTCCAAGGACGGCCTAGCTCTATGAAGGTCCGCTCGAGCGGTCGAAAAAAAGCAACAAAGGAATAGTCAACTATTCAAAGAATTCAACAGTAGACGACCTGAATGTAATATTTAATATTTCGCCCTTCAAACGGTGATTAACGTGAAAAAATTAATAGAGACATACTCTTCCTTCCGCGTACAGCAGATAGATTCCCGTGGCTAGCAGTCTGCATCGCATCACATGATTCAAAGCCACCCTTTCCGGTCCATCGGCAGCATTCACCAGCAGCCTTTTCTTCACTTGCTCGAGTGTCGCCTTAAACACTAAATTGTGCTGGCCTACTGAAACGACAAAATGCAAAAAAAAAAAAAAGCCATTTAGTCTCAGCAGCCTTCTCTTCCTTTCCTCTTCGATTCACACAAAACCAGTTCTCCTCCCTTCCCTCTGCCTACCTTCCTTAGTTACGAAAATTTTCGCTGATCACAACCTTAAAAGAAATTATTCCAACCACCAATTTCCGAATCGACTTTTGTCGATGGCGATTTTCGAGCTAAAAACAAAAGCCTTAAACTGGCGAAATAACCTAAAATTGCTTCCAATGACCCTTAAGCACTCAACTTATTGAAGGCATTAAAATTGTACGCTAAAATTGTACGCTTTCAGATGAACGTTCTTCAGAAACGTTCCCAATTTTCAATGCTTTCCTCTGGTTGTTGACCTGCCAACTGCGGATCCGAAAATGTGGACAAAGCTGGCATACATAAATTATTCTTTATTCATGCTGTGACGCCTTTGCATAGCGCAATATGAACCCGCATCTCGTCTATAAATGACCTGACCTCGAACGTGCAAGGAAGTTTCGTTCGTAGATGATTGTATCATATAAATCAGCTTGTTATACGTTTACAGCTTGCTTTACTTGATAAGTGGAGGCAAGTATATTTTAGAAAACTGAAAGCAAGCTACTTTCTACTATACTGATCTTGAACAGCTCACAAGATGAATGTTGAAGCTGCGAACAGATGAGTTGTGTGCCGCACGATCCAACCACTCTTCTGTGTGATTGAAATATAGCAGTCAAAAAAATTTTCAGCTACTAACGATCCTTATTACCCTCAACTGCATGTTTCAATATATCGCCTACTGCAAAACCTTTGAAAGTTAAGAAACCACAGATTTCGATTCTCACTGGAGCTCTAAGTCCATGGAATCGGAACATTTCCCATGTCTCATTGCAAGCAAAGTTTCCGCTCCTCCCTTCTCTTTTCAAATTTCGTCGCGAATCCAAGTTTCCATTCATCAAACAAAGACTTCGTTTCTGCTTTTTTCTCAACGTTTTTTTCACCCCTTTTTTTGACAGCTTTCCTCTGAAGCAGGTACCTCATCTCAAAATCTAGCTGATAAGCGTGGCAGTGTTCTGGGGTGATCCTGTTTCAGGCTAAAACGCTGATCGATGGATTCATTCCGGTAAACCGCTGAACCAGCCATCGGAGTTCCCACTCAAGCCGAATTTCTCTCCAAGTCTTTCCGGCGAATAGCTTCCTGACTTCTCTGAAGAAAGCTCTCCAACCGTACTACGCTTCGTCGAGAGACTCTCACCCGAATATCGACATACGCACAGCATTAGAGTGGTTATGTCACATATGCTTTTATCATCTCGAAAGAAGCATGCTTCACGAAGAAATTTTGAAACCAAAGAAAAAACACGATCAATGAAAATACTGACGCTCAATGGAGAGAGGGTAAGAAAGAAATTTAAAGATAACGGACCTTGTCAAGTCTGGCAAGACAGATAGCACTGCACTGCAGATTCTGGAAAAAGAAGTCTTCGTCAATAGCCATAACTTAGCTTCTTCCAGAACGGAACTGTCAACACTTTTCGACTTCCTTACGTGTTATCAACGAGCTGCATCAAACGATATCCGTGAATATTGACATTCAACCATGAAGGCAATTAATACCGATCGTTCTGAAACGGTCACCATTTCACTGAACGTTTCGTTTATGAAATACAAATATGTAGGAAGCTTAATTACTTATGCTCACGTTCTTAGAATAAAAGCAGTTTCGGTTGTACATATAAAAGCAATTTCAGCTTTCACAAAAGTCCACATTCAGAAAAATGAAATAATTAACTAAAAGAATATCAGCATGCCACAGATGACTGATTTTCACCAAGACGAAAACCGAAGAATGTTCTAGTTCCAA
>JPKZ01002906.1:55612-69685 GCA_000803305.1 Toxocara canis | reverse complement strand
AACTCGAACATCAAATGTGGACCACCGTGTCGATTTCACTGACCAAGAAAGCTGAATTTTAAAAAAAGCGCTGGAACAGCTAATTGCGACCATTTAAAAATGAGTGAGTGATTCAAAGGAGTGATGACCGTTGCGTTCATTCATCTATGCTATTTGAAACTTTACTCTCTACTCATATGTGTGATAAAGACACAACTGTTGACGTATGAAAGATTCTCTTTGAAGCGAGATTCGATTATCATCTACAAGTTGTCATATGGAATATAATATGAGAAAAAAATGAGTAGCCGAACATTTTAGTTAAAAAGATGGTGTTGCCGTACGCTTCAAAATTTTAAAAAAAAAAATTCAATTCAATATTCAAATTCGCTCTTCTCGAGGGAGATAATCATACGAAGTGAAACGAGAATTTCTTCGACATCAGACCATAATATCATGAGTTTTATGAAAGAAAACAAAAATTTTTCATAAAAATTTTCAAAATAGAGACTATTTGTAGCTGTTGCGGTCCGTTAAAAAAAAAAGAACCAATGCAATTGCAAAATCGAAACAAGCGGATATGATAGAGCCAATTAGGATTTCGATCACAAACGAATAAACTACAGTGTGAAATTTTTCCGTTCGATATGTGAAATATTTTTAAATCATCTAATCAAACAACAGACGGTTATTGGTGAGCAGATTTTTGATTGACACAAGCTTTGATCGATTACAGTCAAACAACGCGTACATGAACGTTTTTTCAAGGTGATTTACTCGTTGAGTGACAGACGATTAAATTTACTAATTTGAACGCTTCTAAGTTTGTTGCTGATTCCAGCTGACTCCCAACACGACCAACAGGAATTTCTTCTCAAATCTCAGGGAACTAATTGTTTGAAGAGGCTATCACATAAGCATTTTGACATTGAAAAAAGGCCATAAATTGTGTAGAAATATTCTTGGACTTACACCAGAATAGAATAATTGAAAATACTGAAGCGCCCCTCAGGAATTATCGGGTTTCCTCAAAATTTCCTTACTGTACTATATTGGTGAGAATGTTATCTTGCCAATTCACAACAATGCCGCCTATTACAGCATCTTAATTATCGTTTTACCTGATTGACTTAAACATTCGCAGCTCTCTAACGGCCTATAACTACAACCTGGAATATCTGTCATTCATCTGGGTGAAAAAGGAAATGCATTTAAGTATTGCGTTTTTTTAAAGCGATTAATAAAATCGGTCCAAACAATAAGCTAACGAAATTATTTCGCTGTACTTTTGCCACATTCCTTTAATTGTTTCAACTGCACTTATTTACTCAACAAGTCATACATATGTATATATGAATGGATTAAAGAAGATCATTATGTATCAACAGGTGTAGGGTATTGATCGAATAAGATTAAATGTTTTTCGATTTACAATTAGCTTTGATCGCTTCTTAAGCGCATATCTCATCATACATAGCCAAGAAGGTAATTGCCAGATGCGTTCAAATCCGTCGAGTTGAAGTATTCGTCCCATAAGGAGCAAAATTCTGAATAGTTGATTGCCATTTTTTGAGATCCTTCTGGCGTCTGTAAGTGCATCATCGTAAGGTGAAACAGTAGACATTTCACATTTCTTGTCGTTTAAACTTCATGAGACGAGAAACTAGGGAAATATCGTTCGAACAAAATCAATAGCCTCTCAATAATTATCAACGTTTGTGACTCTATGAAACACTCCTCTAATCAGATTTGCTTTCTAACTAATACCATCGAGCATATCGCTATCGTACATTTCATCAAACGTCAGAATGAGTCGAAACGAAATGTAAGCAGAAGATCGTATGTAACGCACAATTAGTTCATCGCACTATTTTTGTGCGATAAAAACGCTGCAACAGCTGTAACAAAAATTTGAATGGAAAACATGATTCGCTAATTCACGTCAGTCGATTGCTTTCACTCATTTTTTTAAACTCATGTGAATCTACTTCATCAACTTGGGTTCAAACGGCTTAAAACCAACTTCTAAGATAATTTGATGACAACCAACCAACTACCTGTTACGTCACCTATTCTCTTGGTGTCCTACAGCATCTTGAAAAGAAATCTATTTTACTGCAACAATTTTTCATATTATTGATTATGTGAAATGTAATAAAACAAAAAATTTCTTAGGAATAGTGAGCTATTTATCAATTATTTTAATTAACTCACTAATTAATTTAATTAGTAAGTCAAAACACTTTGGAAACTACCTCAGATAATAATACGTCAAAAACTGAAAAAATAACGTTTTTAAAATGGTTGGATATTGGGAACATTTCCAAGAATGTGTGACTCAAAAAAAACTGAATTTCACGTGTCTCACTTTCCATATTTTAAAATTAGCTCATCATTAGTTTTTGCTTTAGCCTCACTGGGAGTTTATGCTTTCGGTTAAGAATTGGGAAATGGTGGAGATGAGGGACGGAGGGATGAGGTAAGGATGTGTGCGTGAGGGAGAGGAAAGGAAAAAATTGAGAGCGAGGGAGGTGTGTGAGGGAAGGGGGGGGGAAGGGGGGATATGTTTAAGTAAGGCATAGCCGACCGACTTAACCAGACAACTTACGCAAAATGAATGGCATAATTGCATTTTCAACGATAATCATAGCAAGCAAACCTTTGCAATTTTATCGAAACAGGTCACAGCCTCCATTCGTCCGATATTATAGTAAGAAAGAACTTCCATATATTCAGCCAAGTCAATCAGTTTGTCTCCTTTAATTCTATTACACAATCATCCTTGTCAAAATTGCTCACAGATTCGACGATCATCGAAGATCCACGTTAAAACAATTGAAGCTTTAGTAAGTCGAAAGTGTAAGACGCTCGTCTCATGGTCATATATTTGGTGTGCGTCTTACGCGCAAAAAGCATATAAATAAGCGCTCTTGGAAAACGCATGCTCTGTGCATAACCATATGGTGAGTGTCTTAGGCTTACGATTTGCCGCAACTTTTCTCAAAATTAGTGAGTTTTGTGTTTAATAAGGTTGTTTAAAATCAGTTCAGCAATGCATTTGAGAAGTTTACTTGAAATAGAAAGTTAGGCACAGCCCGTACATGTACGAATAAACAAAATGTTATGCAACCATTGAACGCAAACTTTACGCCACTGTGCAGCGCCCAAACTGCTTAGCTTTGCACAATAGATCAAAATTGTACCGCTGGAGCAATTCGATGGTCTATCACGTTCAGTCGACGTTAATGAATTCTATGCTTTGAATTCTTTTATCGATTATTGCATAAGCTAGCTCGTCGAGACCGTGCGTCGAAGCACTTCTTTACTTAAGCAAAACTTCGGGTACTTAAGCGAAACTTCAAAGACGGAGTGTGGGGGAAGGGAGGCAAGGGATAGGAAGGGGGAAGAAGATTACATGTGCTGTTTAGGAAGAATTGAAGTAACTACGCTGTAACAGGCTGCATATGCTATTTCTGGTTATCATCATATACTTTTATTTGCTCGAAACATCCACGAACGAGAGGATCTAAAACACACGCCGATCATCTCATCCGGTTCTAGAAAGAAAATTTTAATAAGGGGTGTAGCTCGACAAAAACGATCAGTCGCGTGTCAGTGATTGATTGCGATCTAAGTTCACTGTTTAGAGAAAGGGTAATGACGGTAAGAAAGGTGTTTTACTTTAGCGGCTTTGCGTTAAGGGTTCCTAATTTTAAACGGAAATTCCAGTTCACTTAGTTCTAAAATATGTATGCGCATAAAATACGTAGATTTTGTGCTTGCATAAGTTTTTCGTTGAAGAAATATGCCGTTGAAAACGTTTGTTTCCGCAGAGATCTTCATTCAATAGCTCGACAAAAACGATCAGTCGCGTGTCAGTGATTGATTGTGATCTAAGTTCACTGTTTAGAGAAAGGGTAATGACGGTAAGAAAGGTGTTTTACTTTAGCGGCTTTGCGTTAAGGGTTCCTAATTTTAAACGGAAATTCCAGTTCACTTAGTTCCAAAATATGTATGCGCATAGAATACGTAGATTTTGTGCTTGCAAAGTTTTTCGTTGAAGAAATATGCCGTTGAAAACGTTTGTTTCCGCAGAGATCTTCATTCAGAATTGCGTCATGGCTCCGAAAAAGATTTTACCCTCAAAACTTCCCGCTCCGGGAAGCGAAATTTCTCTCCTAAAATCCCTTGCACTACCTACTAACAAAGGCAATCGGTTCAATCTCACGTCTTATTTCAACAGTTTAGTTCAATGCTACTGAATTATGGAGTTGAATATTTTATAATTGAAACATGGAATATATTGCGTTTTAGTGTTACTGATCAGAATCTTTAAAAGTGATATTCTTCAGAGTCGCTCTCTGACCAGACGATAATAGATAGCCCTTCATTGATTAGCGCTTAAGGGGAAGGCCAAGGAGTTCGGTGAAATGGACCTTATCGGAAAAATCGAACAACAAAAGATTAGAGATTTCGCATTGCCGAAGTTCGCACACAGTTATCGATGAACGCTAGCTACTTCTATCACTTTGATGTGATTTTAAGCGCAAAAATAAATCATTTTATGAAAAAAGAAAAAAATGATGAGATTTTAAACGCAGAAATAAATCTTCAAGTTTGAAAGAAAAAACAACAAACTATGGAAATGAGTCATTGAAACAGAGAAAAATAAATGAAAAAAAAGGAAATATCACTAACCGGATGCATCGATAAGTTTGAACATATATTCGAGATAGTGTTTTTGCCAAAGGGTTTCTTCACCATTCAATGTACGTTGCCACATTGCGATCCAATTCAGTAGCGAGATCTGTGGTTTTAAAGACTGATGAGATCGCGTGGTTCTAATTAACTGAAAAGGTTGGCCTAGCAAGCGAATTTTGTTTGATGCATTCGATTGTTAGTTAAGCGATCATTGTTGGACAACAGTATGACGCCAAAATGATCGCATGGAAACCAGTGTACGATAAAAAATTAGTTAAGCAATTGTCGTTTATAAAATTAGCAAATTCGACAGGCAAAAATAGACTTAATGCTTCCGATATAGCACTTTAAAAATGAGAGGTAATAGGCAGGAAAGAGGAGGCAGCAATAAAGAGGATGTGTAGGAAATCAAGTTAAATCAAGTTAAATCAAGTTAAATCAAGTTAAATCAAGTAAAATCAAGTTAAATCAAGTTAAATCAATTCTCTTACATTTTTTAAGTTAATTCTTCATTACATTTTGATGCCAAAAGCAAATGTTTTATGATATGATCACTGTCCTATGAAAACTCATGTGGTTTTAAAGACTGATGAGATCGCGTGGTTCTAATTAACTGAAAAGGTTGGCCTAGCAAGCGAATTTTGTTTGATGCATTCGATTGTTAGTTAAGCGATCATTGTTGGACAACAGTATGACGCCAAAATGATCGCATGGAAACCAGTGTACGATAAAAAATTAGTTAAGCAATTGTCGTTTATAAAATTAGCAAATTCGACAGGCAAAAATAGACTTAATGCTTCCGATATAGCACTTTAAAAATGAGAGGTAATAGGCAGGAAAGAGGAGGCAGCAATAAAGAGGATGTGTAGGAAATCAAGTTAAATCAAGTTAAATCAAGTTAAATCAAGTTAAATCAAGTTAAATCAAGTTAAATCAAGTTAAATCAAGTTAAATCAAGTTAAATCAAGTTAAATCAAGTTAAATCAAGTTAAATCAAGTTAAATCAAGTTAAATCAAGTTAAATCAAGTTAAATCAAGTTAAATCAAGTTAAATCAAGTTAAATCAAGTTAAATCAAGTTAAATCAAGTTAAATCAAGTTAAATCAAGTTAAATCAAGTTAAATCAAGTTAAATCAATTCTCTTACATTTTTTAAGTTAATTCTTCATTACATTTTGATGCCAAAAGCAAATGTTTTATGATATGATCACTGTCCTATGAAAACTCATGAAAAAAAAAATGCCTCCGGTACACAAATTATGCTTTCGCGCATTTGATGCCAACTTCAAACGAAAGCGTAACACCAAATACACGAAGATATTTTCTAGTAGCTAGTTGTTACGACTGATGAAGATAGAGAAGGATAAAAAAGCAATTTCGATCAGTTATTAAGTTTTTCGATAAATAGTTACCCAAACAATTATATTCGTTACCAAATACAGCCCATATTTGCACAGGCATGGTTCAATTTTTTCTAAACTCTCAAATTTACTCTCTGATCGCGAGAGTAAATTGGACGACTCAGTAGCAGGCAATTGCTACGAAGCAAGAAAAAGAGATGCTAATGGTTTTTTTTTTCAAAAACTAATTCTAGGATTCCTCAACTTTCTAGCACAGGAAATTTGCCGTCTTCGTTTTTGTTGAATTTGGTCGTTCAGCGTGCAGTTATTAGCGACCCTTAAGTGTGCGGAAAAAAACAATTTCCCCCCCCCCCTCCCCCCTCCCCTCTCATATTCTCAACATCAACAATTTTTTCTCCTAATAAAAAAAAATTGCTGCTGACAAACAATTCCCTATCCCCAAAGGAATATGGCTGACTAAACTCGAATAATAATTAAAGTAGAAAAATATCTCAATGCTATTGCTGAATAAAATAATGACTTTCATCACTGAGTCATTTATTGTCTACCGACTCTCTTGCCTTGTTTCATTTAAAAAAAAATAAGTTTTTGCACATAGTTGGGCATTGGCAAATGAAATTTTCTTGCTTAGTAATTTTTATCGCACACTGTTGTTTGTACGCGAAGCGAACGAGCAAGCTTTCGGAAAGGAGAAATGATTCATGCAAAACTTAATAACGATTAGCACAGCCGTAGATGTGACTCTCTCGATTCACTTCTTTTAAAATCTCGTCACTTCAGTGACAACTTTTCATAGTTCCCGATTAAAGCGACTGACACGCGAACTTCTTTATGAAAATCTTGTGTATGCCTGAAATAGTTGATTTACTGCCTTTTGTTACGCTTTTCATAAGATTTTAAATTTAGTTAAGATATTTGAATTCTGCGAAATGGAGGGGGGGGGGGCACTAGAAAAAAGCGAAAATTTCATCATGATAGCGCCGCTTGATTACGACTTGTATAAACGCTCGTTTAGCAATCGTCCAGTTCAACAACTGTCTTATTGCTGCTCGAAGACTTTCAGTGACCAACAAATTCAAATGCAAAAGATGCAACAAGGCGGTCTACGATATCCACGATACGCTAATTTTATATTCGTTTAAGAAGCAAACCCCTAAAGTATAGGAATAAAACTGTCATCCATAACATTTTTCAGAAATTTCTAAAACGGTACTTTCTATTTTAATGCGCACTTCCCGCTGCCATAAAAGATGATTATAGGCTTGCTGTATCGGTGCATATGTAGTTGCACATGTGTATGTGTACCTGTCTGTACCACAATTTCGGCTAACAAACCTGAGAACTTGCCACGATGAGAATTGGTAAGCACAGTAAATGTTATTACGAGTTGACCCAAACAAAATCTGGGAATGATGGTTAAATTTACTGGGGGTGGGGTAGGGGGGGGGGGGAAAATTGTTTTTTTCGCACACTTAAAGGGTCGCTAATAACTGCACGCTGAACGACCACATTCAACAAAAACGAAGACGGCAAATTTCCTATGCTAGAAAGTTGAGGAATCCTAGAATTAGTTTTTGAAAAAAAAAACCATTAGCATCTCTTTTTCTTGCTTCGTAGCAATTGCCTGCTACTGAGTCGTCCAATTTACTCTCGCGATCAGAGAGTAAATTTGACAGTTTAGAAGAAATTGAACCATGCCTGTGCAAATATGGGCTGTATTTGGTAACGAATATAATTGTTTGGGTAACTATTTATCGAAAAACTTAATAACTGATCGAAATTGCTTTTTTATCCTTCTCTATCTTCATCAGTCGTAACAACTAGCTACTAGAAAATATCTTCGTGTATTTGGTGTTACGCTTTCGTTTGAAGTTGGCATCAAATGCGCGAAAGCATAATTTGTGTACCGGAGGCATTTTTTTTTTCATGAGTTTTCATAGGACAGTGATCATATCATAAAACATTTGCTTTTGGCATCAAAATGTAATGAAGAATTAACTTAAAAAATGTAAGAGAATTGATTTAACTTGATTTAACTTGATTTAAATTGATTTCCTACACATCCTCTTTATTGCTGCCTCCTCTTTCCTGCCTATTACCTCTCATTTTTAAAGTGCTATATCGGAAGCATTAAGTCTATTTTTGCCTGTCGAATTTGCTAATTTTATAAACGACAATTGCTTAACTAATTTTTTATCGTACACTGGTTTCCACGCCTACAGAAAGGAATTAGATGATAAAGGTAGGTAAAGTGAATAATGAGACCTCCCCTCTCCTCTCCTAATCGGCCCTCCTCCTTCTTGCCGCTCCCAAATTTAATTTCTGAAACGAACTTTCGGCTTGAACGATGCAGATCATTGGAAACTAAGGAGTATTTTAAAAACAGCTCTAAATGTGAGAGGAGAAAAATTTTGGAAAATTTGAGCCAAAAATCCAACAGTAACGACAGTTCTGATCTCGTAAATAAATCGCTCGCTATCATTATTTCACAGGTACATCAACAGCAAATATTTTATCGTCGATACGTCACGAATGTTTATGCATGGCTAGACGTTTTTCATTTGGTAGCTATTTAGTATAATTAATTAGCTTAAGCTGGAATTGTGCAAAGTTATAATTAATTAGCTTAAGCTGGAATTGTGCAAAGTTATAATTAATTAGCTTAAGCTGGAATTGTGCAAAGTTCACGCATTCCATGTCATTGTACTGGCACGCACATTTAACTTGTTTGCTTTGGAGGAGTATAGCCAACAAGATGATCATCGCTTTGCTATCAATATAACGCAACGATCGACAACGCTGATCACATCTTTTTTTTTCGGTCACTTATCACGAACGCAGACAGCACGTAATCGTTTAGCAAAAAGAAGTGCAATGCATGGGCAAAAGCAAATCGTTGTTTCGTTTTGCTAAATCGTTTCGATGAAATCAGCGATCACGAAACAGCACAGCAAATGTGAGAGGAAGAAGGGAAAATTCATATTCCAGAAGAAACCGGAGCTGATTATAACTCAGTACTGTCCTCAACAACAAGACCTCATGTTGTGCAGCAACTGCAAAAACAAACCCTGAAATAGCAACACATTTTAGACTGTGCCAGTGTTGGTTTCTTCCCTCTTAACGAATATTATGGCGTCTTTATGGATGTATGAGCTCGAATGTTCGTCGAGCACTGCTCGCGATGAATAGTGTAGGCGACGAAAAGGAAAATAAAAGCGGTCGAACTGTTTACCTTTGTCCAGTGATGTTGCGAATTTGATCCCAGCTTTCTTCCAGTGCGGCCATTCTCTGACGTATTTCTGGTACGCAGACATCCGATGATTGCAACAACTCAAGTCCTTTTTCCCTAACCAATTGCATCTGAGGCTCATGAGAAGCCAACTCATTGTCAAGACGACGATGCTTCTTGCGCAGATTCTGCACTCCTGTCAAATCACGACCATAATCATCGCTCGAAACCAACAGCTTCTTTTCCCTGAAATAAATATACCTGCACAATGTGCGATGGCAGTAGCTCGGTGGTGGCGTCCCCGCTTCGAATGCGGGGAGACCTGGGTTCGATTCCCGACTGCCTCCCAGCCTCGCACCCATACGGCTGACAGCCCAGCTAGCGGGTGGTATTAACAACAAGCTAAAATGGCCAATGGAAATGGTTGTGCTAAGCGTGCGATTGCATCTCAGTAACACCGAGACATCGCACTGAAGGCCCGAGCTGTGTTTTGGATCTTTGAACAATGTAACTCAGCTTCGACAAGTTACATATTAAGCACTATAAGATCTGCAGTGTTCCATTCAGAGAACTGGAATGCTAGCATACTTGAAAAGTGAGTTAACTACAGGCCACTTATTATATACAAGAGTATATCCTAGATTCTACTGATGATCCCCTTCTACGAACTGAAACTTCGCCATGCTTACGATTTGTTATTGCTTATACCCCACCACTGCATACCACGCACTAAGTATTTGAGCGAATTCCGACTATGGTGTTAATCAGTTTTGTAAACGCATCAAACGTCAAGGAATTTCAACAATCAAAAAACTCTATGGACATCGAGCAACGAAAAGAATCAGCTCACTTGATCCAAGATTCTTCGTCGTCGATATCGCGAATGAACTGATGCACCGTAATTGCCTTATTCAGCTTTTCGCGGCGAACATCAGCCATGTGACGAACCTTTTCGTAGCGCTCGTTTATTGCCTAAACATCATCAGTTGCCACTGGCCCTCAAACGACCGACGTAGGCAGCCGTCTGGTCGAGGAGGGGGGGGGGGGGAGGAGGGGGGGGGGGGGGGGGGGGGGGGGGGGGGGAGGGGAAGGGAGAGAGGGACGGGGTGTTTCGAAAACGCACATAATCGTTTTTCAGTGAAATGGATCGACGAGAAAAACATTAAGCTTTTTTAAAAAGAGAGCAACTGAGGCGCGCAATTGTTATACTCTAGATCTTTTATATTAATGCAGATAAAATCGCACAATATTTTCAGTACTTCAAATATTTCAGTACATTCAAAAGTACATGCTAATTTTCTGTTGTGAAAAACGATCTTCCACGCTGTTCTACAATATTTTCTTAATCCCAACCTTAACTTAACGAGCAACCAAGAGCAAACTTGCCATTATGACTCCCAGGATGACGCAAACTTATAAGGTGAAAAAAAGATCCGACGTTCATGTACTTCTAAATCATTTTTATGTTTTCTTTAGCGAGAAGCTAAATGCACAGAAATTTGAGCTTTCGCTTTCAATTTAAGGATAAAATATAAAACGTCCGAAAATTTGCATAATGAGAAACTTCTCTTGTTTTATTGAATTTTGAATCTGCTATTAAACATTCGTAATATTTATCCAACAACAACTCAGATTCAACTTTATATTATATATGTATACATGCAAAGGGATGCAAAGGCAGCTGTAATTTCATTGATTCCCCTGTCGATGAAGCTGACAACCATGCCGACGCATGATTGTTTTGACCAGTTTCAGTACGCCTGGTGGTCAGCCTCCTGGCGATCCGTCGTGTAAGCAGCAGGGAACCGAACCTAAGTCTTCCCGGATACGAAGCGGGAGTCTACTACTTTATATATATATATATATCTTCCCGGCCACTACCACTTTATATACATATATATATATATTTTTTTTTGAATTTGAGTGGTTGTTAGATGAAGGTTGATATAGTTTTGCTGATAACACTTTGAACTATTTAAGGGAAAACTTTTCATAAAATATATTGCCACAAAGAAGTTCCTTAAATTAGCGGCTCAATCGTAACGGTTGGGTACGTAATCAGCAGTTCGTTGGTTTAAGCGATTGCTTCATATGCTTCTTCTAGTCAGAACTCGTTACCCTCTGCAACTTGTAGGTAGCAAAGGGTAACGAGAGCGAAGACGAAGAAGAATCTATGCGTCATTTAAGTTACGCCATTTCTGATACATAATGATCACATCGTTCTCCAACAAGTATAATTTAAGTGAATTTCACTTGGGCTCCTATAATGAATACAACCTGTAAACATATGGCTGTTAGAGGAGCGTTTCCTCGAAAATAACACCGCTATTGCCTTGATGTTGTTGGGCGATTACAGCGCAAAAAACACATGTGATACTCGTTAACTAGGTCTACCCAGTTCAAGTGATATATATATATATGATATCGGTACAGGCAACAACTGAAAATATAAAGAAACGAGACACAAAGAAACAACTGCTTCAGTTGTTATTTTCCCGAAGTTTTTTTTCTGATATCGTTTGTAAAAAAATTCTAAAAAATTTATTTTCGTCGATACTAATCGAAGGTATGCAGAATAGAGTTAGCTCAAACAAAATCCATTATTTTCGAAACGGCTAGCTCATGAAAACCCAAAAAAAATTTCTACTGTTCATCCGTATTGAAAGTTTCGTCGCTTGCATCTGCTTCACTCTTCGAAAGATTCCAAGCATTCCCACTTTCTCTTAATTATCTCTTTCATTCGTTAGATTTTATGTATCACTGAATGTTCCCTTTACATTTATATGATAGTAGACTATTTTTGCTGTAGTATCGACGTCTTGTTGTGCCAGTTATATATATTAGAAAACTAGCTGCTCGATGTAATCTAAAATTCATTATTTCAAACCATTACGAGATCAGAATGTTTTTATACTGGCATGCGTTGCAAATTTGTTTAACGATGGTTTGCAAAATTTTGCAAATATTTCCATCGATGGTTTGCAAAATTTTGCAAATGTTTTTACCGCTGGTTTACAAAATTTTGCTCTTTTTGCAACTCTTTTTGTTTACCAATGGTTCGCAAAAAATTTGCAAATTCATTTATCAATAGTTATAATAAGTTTTGTGCTTTAAATTTTTTATTTTATAAATTTTCGATCGAACCACCCTGAATAGTCACACATTAAATGCGGTGATAAAACACGCACTAAATGTCAGCAACAATCCGTACTCAATGCATATCTTTATTTTTTGTTCCATATCTTGATTTCAACTTTTGCGTACAAACTGTTAACTGTTGGTATTCGATCTTTCGACCATATCATTCCTTCTATCATTTCTTGTTATTCCATAATTACAATGCATGATTTTTCATCTGAAGAGGTATTTTTTTTTTAGAGGAACGTAACAACTGAAAAGAAAAATCCCCCATTTCTTAAATGTTTCAAAACCTTAACTATTTCTTGAGTTCATTTGCTTTGTAAATGATAGACAAACGCTCAAATAAATCAACTAGAAACGTGACTGAGGCTTGTGTGTTTCGATCTGCGTTGATCCTATAAATCTATGTATCGTTCTATCTATCTCTCTGTCTGTCTATTTATTGAGAAAACATCGTAGAAATTGATAATAGAGACTGCCGAAGACGTGAGCCTTATGCGACCATTCTAGAGAGCGATAATACAAGCATTGCGATAACCGTATCGGTGTAGATGTTTGTTTCAGATGCATAGACATGTGTCTTTATAGGGACGCGATGTTGTGTTCAAAAAAAAAAGAATAAAACAATAAATAGAGCTTACATGGTCGGATGAAACTATATGTGTTTCTTCAATAAGTCGATTCCAAATCTCTTTTAAAGCGACATCCGCTGTTCTATATACATCGCTGTCCGCACCTCGCATCGCCTTTATCACCTCAATCAGTAGTTGAAAATCCTCCCATTCAAGTACACCGTTGTGATTAACATCTTAAAAGTTACAATTACAGAGAACATTATAACAGGTTTTAATAAATAGACTGGAATACCCGCTCGACAACGGATACGATATACGCTTTACCAATTCGACCCATTAGATCTTAGCTTCACAAACTTACCGATCTTACGAATCGTCTATCTGCAAATGATTTGCTTTCAGGCGCTATAACTACTAGTATAAATAATGGAGCAAGTTGAGAACTGATTTCGGATAACTCTCGAGTGCAGACCAAATTTCATGACTGAAGGTCCGGGTTAACAATACGACGGACACAAATAGACGCAGACATATGCCCACACATGCATACACAAAGACTCGACGCTTTGCAAATGCGACATTATCAAAACGCATAAAAGGCATTCATAAAACGGAGTCTTTAAATTCTTAAGATTTGATTTACGTATAGCTTGGATTAGTAAATACCACTGCCGGCATCTCAAACGTTCAGCTTTAAATACCAGAAGTTTTCTGGACGAGTAGGTTGTAGTTTAGGAATGGTTCATGTGAACGACCTGCGGTCTACTATTGGTACCTCCTTGCTTACGTTCCCTCTTTTTATTTTACCTCTCCGTTCCTTATATTTTATCTCGCTTCTTATACTATCTTCTTTTGTCTTAGTGTATTTTGCTTGTACTTATTTTGTATTGAACTCAGGTCAACGCTTCAGTGTTTGGATGGAGGGGGAAACTTACTCCTCCTTATCACGGTTTTACAGCCGAAACGCTCTCAATCCTTAGCGTGTGTTTGCCTTTCAGCGGAGGAAAGCCAGAATTCATACTGCTTCCCTAAGGGATTTTTAAGAGGAGACAATTACTCCTATCCGATCCCCTTCCTTCCCCCTCCCC
>JPKZ01002906.1:33643-50233 GCA_000803305.1 Toxocara canis | reverse complement strand
CCGCCCTACGCCCCCCACCCCACTGTTCGCTTCCCGGTCCTGGCCGTCGAATGTGGTATAATTTGTGCAATGAAATTCCCTTAGGAATGGGAACGCACCAAAAGGTTGTGCTTCTTTTAAGGGTTGTACAGTATTGCAAAACAAAAGATGACAGCATCGGATGATTGTTTACCAAATTTTTTTTTGCAATTCACACACATGAATATCAGCAAAAGTGTATAGAAGTTCGCAGTCGTTGAAATCGAGCGCAGCTGCCCTCAAGTTGTTTATTTGATGCACCGGTGAAGGCGGTCGGTCGGTCGGTCGATCGGTATCTATCAGGAATAGTGGGAGAGTGTACGAGCGCCGCCAGCAACAGATGTGCGCAGTTAAATAGTCGGCTGGCAGGTAAAAAGCAATGCGGAAAACACCATAGGCAACAACTGTTAAATTTTGAGTGATTCATAGAAACATACGAATACTTTGCCTCATTTATGTGCATCCCGATGGCTTACAACACGCTAGCAAACTTTCTAATTCAGACGTTGATAAATCCGAAGGGAACCCCCAACTGTGGGGTAAAACGGTAACACTTTATCGAAGGTTACGTTAAAATGCTACTCTCTCGTGAGACTGTCTCTTTACGGTTAGCAAAAATATCGTTGGCCATCGAATTGAACTCTTTGAGCTTATATTTGCTCCCTCTCTAAAAGTTTTCAGTTTGAACTGATTGATAGAGCGAGGGGAGAAAAACTTCCATCTCCATACATCAGCTACTAGCTAGCGAAGTCAACGTAAACTGACCAAGAAAAAGTGAAGTACACCAGCAAGCATAATGAAGTAATACATAAACGGTACGGTGTATGGTATGTTTGATTTCGCCTATACTAATTAATATATGTTATGAAAATCAGCCATTAAATTATGCTTGCATTTTCTTTTTGCACAGTTCCTTAAAATAAAATTTGGATTGACTTGGAGTCTAAACAAAAACTGATGCTATTGAAGCTGGATATAGATAATCCACTGGGTATAGAAGCCCAACAAATTGGAAAGATGATAATATTTTATTCATTTTTTGGAATTTTTATTTTTTTCACTTTTAAAATTTTTTTCAGGGAATTTTTTTTCGTCGATTCTTTCAAGAAGTTTTTTTCCGTCATTTTTTTTAAAGAAATTCTATGATTGAGGTACACAGCATTATAGTTCGATATATTTAAAGATGCAGTTTTATTCGAATTGTTTAAAGCGGTCTATACTATACTATTTTTCTTGCATTGTACCTACAGTATGCCTCCATTTCTAAACGCTGAAATATGCCCTTACTATATATACAACAATATTCGAAGGCCGCAAATTTGATCGTTCCAAGCTATAACGCGCTATATTTTAACATAATACGGCGTACTAATATATACTGCAGTATTTGTAGTGTAACGAGTACAGTGTACTGAAATATTTGGGAGTTTATTTTGGCATAAAAAATACCACTTATAAATTGTACTCACATAGTATAAAGAAAAAATAACCGAAATAATTATTTCATAGCAACGATAAAAACCTTTTCACCCTCCGCGAGATTGTTTTACTATATTTTTGCCTCTTGCTCTCCCCCTCCCCCTCCCTCANNNATTTTTCAGCAATTAAGCTAGACATAGTTCCGTTCATTAATGGGCAATAAAGCCTTCAAAGTGCACATATGTTTGAAATTAGAATTGAACAGACATGAGAATTCTTCGTGAGAGGAGAGTTACCTATTATTTCACAGTCGACTGACTGACTCACTTTTCAAATATGTTTCCTTGAAGTACGCACGTCTAGTGATTATGAAATTTGACATTGCTTGTGAAGTGCATTGATGCTTTTAGTCTTTGTTCGTGATCAGCTGACACTAAACAAAGCCTCAGTTAGGTCAACTTTTTCCACTCCAGAGTATGGATGATTTTGTGTTGGATCGACTTTTGAGTGTGGGTTAGCGGATAGTCTTATTCTTAAGTGGCCTTATCCTTGCTAAACAAAAAAGACCGACCGGCAAACAAACTCGAAACGTAATCGAAAAATAAAACAACAAAATAAAACTGTTTTTTAGCGACCATTTACTGTTTAAGGTGCTAAAATTGTTTGAAATTTTCACATTTTAGAAGTGATTTTTATTTCCTAAGTGTGAAGGAAGCTGTGCTTTTCAGTTCTTTCCATCAAGTGTTTGCTGCTGTTGAATAGGGCCATAACTTCGTATAAAAATTTTTTCCGCATTTTATACCATTGACTAGCTAGTTGTGACTAAACAGTTCATAGTTGTGGCACAAAATCAATCGTCGGACATGATCACATACGGAATCTTATTGTCGATAATTAATTACATGCTACATCCGATGTAGAATGTGTTAATGAATTATTTCTTTCATCCGTTTCTGAGAAAACGTTTCACAACTCGTTTCGCTCGCATGAATTTTTCAGCAATTAAGCTAGACATAGTTCCGTTCATTAATGGCAATAAAGCCTTCAAAGTGCACATATGTTTGAAATTAGAATTGAACAGACATGAGAATTCTTCGTGAGAGGAGAGTTACCTATTATTTCACAGTCGACTGACTGACTCACTTTTCAAATATGTTTCCTTGAAGTACGCACGTCTAGTGATTATGAAATTTGACATTGCTTGTGAAGTGCATTGATGCTTTTAGTCTTTGTTCGTGATCAGCTGACACTAAACAAAGCCTCAGTTAGGTCAAATTTTTCCACTCCAGAGTATGGATGATTTTCTGTTGGATCGACTTTTGACTGTGGGTTAGCGGATAGTCTTATTCTTAAGTGGCCTTATCCTTGCTAAACAAAAAAGACCGACCGGCAAACAAACTCGAAACGTAATCGAAAAATAAAACAACAAAATAAAACTGTTTTTCACCAACCATTTACTGTTTAAGGTGCTAAAATTGTTTGAAATTTTCACATTTTAGAAGTGATTTTTATTTCCTAAGTGTGAAGGAAGCTGTGCTTTTCAGTTCTTTCCATCAAGTGTTTGCTGCTGTTGAATAGGGCCATAACTTCGTATAAAAATTTTTTCCGCATTTTATACCATTGACTAGCTAGTTGTGACTAAACAGTTCATAGTTGTGGCACAAAATCAATCGTCGGACATGATCACATACGGAATCTTATTGTCGATAATTAATTACATGCTACATCCGATGTAGAATGTGTTAATGAATTATTTCTTTCATCCGTTTCTGTCTCTTTTTATCCTTTCATCTTTTTTCCTCTTTTATCTACTTTTTTTTTTCTAAATCTTTTACTATTTCTTTTATCCTTCATACTTTTACATATTAAACGTTCGATGAGCAAAAAAACTTTATATGAATCCGGTGCATAGTTCTATATTCCTTTATGTGGTTTAGTGGAAAATCATACGAATGTCGAACTATGTCCAGCGATTGCTGTATAGTTGAAGATAAAGGCTTGAAAGCTAAATAGTATCGACGTCATGAAAAGCGTAGAGCATAACTGGTGTGAAAAAGTTCCGTTCAAGTTTGAGAAACTTTTTCTCAAGATAAGCTATTTTACGATTGGCACAATTTGGGTTTTAGCGACTCCATCGTTCGATTAGCCAAGTTCATAAAATTCCGAACAAATTTTGAAAATTTTTAAACTTTTCTCACCCCCTCGTAGGCGTTTTTTGATAGAGACTTTGCGATCTGGTTTTTCGAATGCAATGAAGAGGACACATGTCTTCGTCATATATGACGATATTTGTCTATCGTGGAGAATCAGTCACGATTTAATCCAACATAATATGATGCTACAGGCATCTCGTACAAGAAGAGATTCGCCAATTTTTCGCTTCCAGATTTCTCCGTTAGGGTTCACCTTCTAGTCGGATCACTCCCCCAAACGCCTACTCAACTAGCCAAACCTACATATGTTCAAACGGCTTAAGCGTTTAGTGCTACTAGCATAACATTGACGCAGTCGACGTTCCATTTAAAAAAATATACGCCCCTCAGCTCATTAAATGTGAAGTCATCGCAGACAATTCCACTACATAAGCGCAAACACGTTTACTGAAGATCCCCGTTTTTATGGCCGGATTCGATTGAGCTAATTGTGGTTAAGTGCTTATAAATATGGGGCCGCTATAGTTACGACTGTTGTGTGGGGGAAAGGTGGAGGGCGGAGGAGGGTGGGGTGTTTGGATGGAATGTTGATCATGGCGTTTATGGCTCTGGTACCTACGTCCCACTACATCCCTGATGATACGGCGACCTGCGTACGAATGAGGCATAGGCACGAGAGAGACATTGTGCTGGGATGGTAAGCCGGGAGGACGAAAGGGCGTCGTCACGAAAAAGTCGTAATTCGATCGATTCGCCGGAATGAAACCCCGCCAAGTAGCACTCTGGTAGGAGTGGAAGGATCATGGGCAAAAAGCCTGAAAGCGATTCGCTTCCATGATGCACACTCTGTTGGCTAACTTCTTACTGGGAATCGATCTCGTCGGGAAGCTTCATGTCGAGAAGTAATTTGGCAGAGTAAACCGAATTTGGCTGCGGAATGAATTAAGTCAAGAAATCATTCCAAAAGAAAAACGCGTTTCACGAGCTGAGAAGCAACAAGGAGTTTTCGGCCGCAAAAAGGAAGTAGTGATGGGATAGGGTGGAATTCAGCGAAAAAAGTATGGAAACGACGGACAATGGCAGGGGCATGTCGGGAACCTCAATAGATTCTCTTTTTTTTTCTTCCAAAAAATAAGTACTTCCAATGAACCAATATTACGGTTTATTACTCCCGTCTAACACAAAGTGAACTCCAAAATAACAAGCATAGATGAATGCGCACGTTGGGAATGTACAAAACGAAGTGACATTTTACAAAACCTGAACAAATTAGCCTACAATTGTTGCGAATAAAATAGCAATGAAAAAAAAAACTGAAATAAAAAAGATATCCTCTGTTAACTATAAGTTCCACCATGATTACGCTTCTCACGCAGGTTGCGAACCCACCAAGCGCTGGAGACAGCTCTTCACCAAATATTCAAGGTGCCAAAGGCTATGAGTGTTTTAATGAACACAATTTTTTGAATAGCTGCAGACTGCTCTAGACATGAGATATACCACACACACACTAATCTGATATCGACCTGAGCAGATTTGAAGCAACAACGATCAACGATATCAACCAGAAATGAAAAAAAAAACTGAAATAAAAAAGATATCCTCTGTTAACTATAAGTTCCACCATGATTACGCTTCTCACGCAGGTTGCGAACCCACCAAGCGCTGGAGACAGCTCTTCACCAAATATTCAAGGTGCCAAAGGCTATGAGTGTTTTAATGGACACAATTTTTTGAACAGCTGCAGACTGCTCTAGACATGAGATATACCACAAACACTAATCTGATATCGACCTGAGCAGATTTGCAGCAACAACGATCAACGATCGGTTTATTACTCCCGTCTAACACAAAGTGAACTCCAAAATAACAAGCATAGATGAATGCGCACGTTGGGAATGTACAAAACGAAGTGACATTTTACAAAACCTGAACAAATTAGCCTACAATTGTTGCGAATAAAATAGCAATGAAAAAAAAAACTGAAATAAAAAAGATATCCTCTGTTAACTATAAGTTCCACCATGATTACGCTTCTCACGCAGGTTGCGAACCCACCAAGCGCTGGAGACAGCTCTTCACCAAATATTCAAGGTGCCAAAGGCTATGAGTGTTTTAATGAACACAATTTTTTGAATAGCTGCAGACTGCTCTAGACATGAGATATACCACACACACACTAATCTGATATCGACCTGAGCAGATTTGAAGCAACAACGATCAACGATATCAACCAGAATTGAAGTCACCCCAAAGGCATCGCTTTTTGTGGAACTGAGAGTGTTTTTTGCCAATACTTTTGAGCATTCCCCGTAAACGATGATGGTAAGGTAGTGACTGCCTTTTAAGCCATAGTCCTCGTGGATCTTGAGAGCGCCTAACATCTAATTAGACCACTGTTAAGTTTCCGGACATATCAAGAATTGAAACCACCAGTAATCACCATTATGATATATTCACCATAAGCAAGCAGTAAGATCTGTTATCACAATCCTTGTGCCAGGTACGCAACAAATAACAGTTATAAATAACATGACAGAAGCTGAAAATGACAAGCTGACTGTATCGTAGTGTCGATTAATTCCTCCAGGTTAAAATTTCCTAGGGAAGAGGATGTTACTCGCATTTTTAGCATAGAATTCGATAATATTTTTGAAGAAAAAGGGAGAGACATATGGAAAAGAGTAGTACTGTTCGCGTGATACGGCATACAGACCTCTACGAAGAGGACACCGAAAAGAAATGCAGGAGAAGGGAGGGTGGCCTTCCCACGGGGGGATTTGTTACTACAAAAGCTCTTTTTTCTGGAATATTTTCGCTAAACATATAAATCCATTAGCCAAATTTGCTGCTTTAATTTCGGAAAAGTAATTATTTCTCCACCTCACCCTTCCCCCTATATCAGGCGTTCCCCAGCTTACATCGAATACGCATAACAACGTTAAGCAAAGATATAATCTGTAAAGATAAAGCTCACCTATTGATAACGAGAAGAAATGTGATGTAAGGAGTTTTTGCAGGGCTTCACTTTCGTACAGGCGGTCGGCCCACCACCGATTCCAAACGTTCAATTTGCTCCAAAAAATGAAAAAAAGGGCCCGAAATCATTTTTATTATTTTCTTTTCATCCCTATATCGCTTTCAGCCTAAATATATGCAACTGTTCGAAGCACATACACATTCCTTCCAACAATCACTAACACTTGCAAGCATGCCTGTTCACTAACAGAATGCCATTAAGCAGCCACTTTCTCATGCTTTCAAGACGGCTGAATATCGTCTACTCCAATGCGTTCAATACAAATGAACCACTCTCAACAATGAACGAAATTCAGCAGTTCACAGGTATGAAAATTTTTGTGGAAATATAAATCATTCATTGAAGGCCTATTTCTCTACGCAGTATAACGCATCTAGAAAGTAGTGATATTCAACGCTATTGCAGTTCTGCATAAAATATGAAAGCAGTTAAAGAGGTAAATTAAATGTGAAAGGCACACCAAAACTTATCGCTTGGCAACCTCTTCCAGAGTCATTACGTAGCGGTGTTCACCTCTCTCGGAATCCATCGACTTCCATCCAAATTAATCTTCTCTAACCAGTCATCGCAAACCGCCTCTTGCGCCTAACAACAATCGAACTTTTATAATATAAGTATAAAAGTTTAACAATGTATTGCCACAAATAAAGCCCCTTCTCGATAGAATCGACCTCTCTCTCTCTCAGTGGCTTATCCCCTCCCCAACCCTTTCTCCCCCTCCCCCGCTTCACTCCACCTCTTCTCGTTGTATAACAATGTATTGCCACAAATAAAGCCCCTTCTCGATAGAATCGACCTCTCTCTCAGTGGCTTATCCCCTCCCCAACCCTTCCTCCCCCTCCCCCGCTTCACTCCACCTCTTCTCGTTGTGCACACCAACAACGCCTTTTCCGTTCCCTCAGAAACGTTACGCACAACTCAGCGGAGGATAAGAAAAAGTTATTTTCTTCCACATGATATTCCTTGAATATTCCCTCTAAACAATTCAGGAAGGTGCTACTAACAAGGCCGCCTCTTAGACTTTATTTCACTTGACAACTGCAAAAAATTAAAATGAAATTTGGCTATTCTATACTTTCAAAAGTTGCGTTTCACATCTTCCTATTCTCTATGCACATTATGAACGCGTTTGTCCTTCTACGAGCCAAATGGTACGAAGAGATCAAGAGATAAAATTAACAAACGAATTAAGCAACCAGCTAAATGAATTACCAGACGAATAAATCAAAGACAAATACTTAATCCATTCCAAAATGGTCGACAGTATCAGTGAGGCCGAATAAGGGCCGAAAATCCGATTTCTCATTGAAGAACTCAAACGATGTTCTGAAACGGATTTCTACCAATCTTTGGGCATATTATGATTTCTACTTTCAAAGACTCAGATTTCCAAAACTACGTTTTCTATTTCTTCCGTTTTCCTCTTATTTCTTTCTTTATCACCGCCTTCATCCAAATTTCCAATTTTTTAAAATATTTTCGGCCCCAACCCGACATCGGGTTGCCACCTGCGATTACCACTATCAAATGGAGCATTGGGGAGAAGACATGCAATGCGAATTCACCTAAAATGCCTTCTGAAGCACCTACCGTATTGAGTACGATTCCTGAGCATGCAATCACTGCACGTTCTCCTTCAACGATGAATCCGTTGCCTAGGTAAGCGTCAATCTGCGCAACGATACCCACGAATTGGCCATCCCTCGAGAATCGCTGCAGACGACCCGTCTTGTCCAGTACAACCGCATCGTTGCCGTACCTTAACCGCTGCATGCGCATTGATGTTATCTCTTTCGAAACGCATGAAACATTTGATGCGTACATCAGATATCCCTCTAGGTTTTCTAATCAACATTGGGCAGATACCGACACCTGCAGAAGGCCTTGAAGACAAAAAAAGAACGTTTGGGGGGTTAAAGATGGCAACATTAAAAAACTTATGACAGTTTAACATTCCCTTTTCGAAGATCGAGACCCCTGCAATATAAACGCAGTTTCCGGTCCACACAGCCTCTGAGTGGGGAACAATTTGGTTGGAAGGGATCTAGAAGAATCAGATTCACACGCTAAACTAACTCAGATTATTCATGACCTCTTTGATGAATGAATTACAACTTTTGAATAGATTGTTCATAATGTTGCAAAATCATTGAAGATTAGCTCTCCTCATAAGATTAGCTCTCAAGATTAGCTCTCCCTCCCCTCTCCCCCTCATATCGTATTGCTCTGAATCAAAACCATCATCCTGCTCAGTTACTCTCCTTTCTGAAGTAGGTCGATTTTAAAAAAAAAACAGCCCACCTCACCAAATCATATCGTCTTTCAAAAATAGGCTATAGTTCAGTGGTGTATAAACATTTCTGCAAATGCCCAAAAAAGAACTTTTTAAAAATTGCTCTTCCCTCGAACAGCCTTGTTCGCTTTTCGGAAGCTGATGAACTATACACAGCTTTCTAGACTCAATTCTAGAAAACGTACGCATCCACTAAGAAGTACTAAAACCAACCGTTGAATACAACGAGGAAAATGAACTTCGCCATCATTTTTGCCCTTCGTTGAAAATGACTTGACCACTGATTGCTTAGCCACATCAACTATTCGTAATGATTGCCTGCAAATAATCAACCATGAAAATGAAATTTGAATTTCGCGAACGACAGCAATTTCAGCGTTCAGAAGATGAGTGACAAAGTTCGAGGAACAGGTTCTTGTAAAGCAACGCGTTCGAAAACGCCAGAAGCATGAGGAAGGATAGAATAAAGGGGTAATTTGTTTGCAGTAGCGAGTTTTGGGTGACGACTGCTAACGATGACAGCCGAACAGCAGGGGTGAAATCGGAGAAAAAGCATATGCAAATACCCATTTGCTAAATAACATAGTTTAGCATAACAGAAGAATATGATAGAGAGAAGAAAATGCGACAAAGAAAGAAAGAGAGTAAAAAAAGTTTGCTGTTTACAATATCGCTCTTTGAAAGTTCTTATAAACTACTATCTCGATAACGCTGAACAATTCCAAAAAAAAGTACGTCACGGAAACAAAGATTTATGAAATTTTAAGCGAATCATAGTCCGCTATAGAAGAATATGCAGATTTCGACCTAGCCACAACGCGCCAGCGCGAAAGAGCCATACCAGGCCTTGTGAGGCAACAGTTTGTATCAGAGATGGCACATTCCGCTTTTCATGCGGACGGACACAAAACAGAGTAGATCTTCTCCGCTCCTCATATCGGACACTTCGCCTCAAATCCTTTCTTGCTCACAACTCAACACAATCTGTTCTCTCTTTCCCTCCGTCGCTCATCTTCTAAAGGCTACCCATGAATGCGCATTTAATATCCGTACTATACCCGGTATAAGTACAAGTACAGTACGAAAAGTATCATACTTTTTGGTACGATGGCATCACTAGATCCGAGTATACCTACCTATTTACGGAATGCCTGCAACTGTCCTCATATCGGACACTTCGCCTCAAATCCTTTCTTGCTCACAACTCAACACAATCTGTTCTCTCTTTCCCTCCGTCGCTCATCTTCTAAAGGCTACCCATGAATGCGCATTTAATATCCCTAAAATCTCAACAAAGACGCAGCATTCACGCATTTTTTCAAAGAACTATGTACCCTCTCCGCCAATGGATCCGAGTATACCTACCTATTTACGGAATGCCTGCAACCCATCGGCACCTCAACCAAAAACCTCAACGGTCCGTTAATTACATGCCACGTACGTGTGTGCGATCAGATATTTATTGCCTAGTTATTTTCGTGAGCACGTCTGCAGAGCGAATTTAAATGAAGAATGGAAGAAACGAAGATATGCCGTGCCTTAGCGTGTCATCAATCAAAAAGAAAACTTACTTGGAATACATATTGATTGGAGCCGAACAAGTGGATACTAGAAGAGTATTCGAGTCGAGGATACACATCGCTTGGAAGATGTATTCATCTTCACTTACTACTTCATCCCAGCCTAAAGGACAATCGATACTCGTCCTAAAAAAAACAATCCCAAGTATACCGTTACAGGTGCTAAGCTCATAAAGTTATGCAGAAGAACATTTTGAATCATTGCGCGGAGCGATGCGACTTTTGGCTAAGCAGACTCGTTAATGAAGGGGAAGGGTGGTGGAATGCGAGGAAAGCGGAGGGATGATAATTCAACAGAGGTCAAGAAGCCGTTTACAGCTGAGGCAAACAGAGAAAACTAATATAGCTGTTGTTGCGCAGACGCATATTCGATAGGTATTTGTATAAGGTAGATGTTGCAGTTGAGACCATATAATGCGTCGGAGCGAGATGGTATAACCGGTTTATGCTGAGTCGAACTTCAGCTGAACATCAATGGCTGCGTCAAACTTTTGTCCCTCACTAACTTCTTCCCGCATGATCCATGGCCTTCATCCCTAACATCCCCCATTCATTTTTCCACCCGTTTATCCCCTCTACCTTCACCTTATTCACTGAACCGCTTACTTATTACTTCTTTTTCATGTTAATGCCAGATATCCTATGCACGTATAGCAAACAGAGAAAACTAATATAGTTATACTCTTCGGTTGCATTCAGAAAAATTTATGCCAGCCCGGCAGGGATTTTTTAGACTATGACTGGCGACTGACAAATTTAGCTTATTTTTTGTCTGCGTATATACAATGGCAGACTAGCATATCAAGTGCATTTCAGCCGAGCAAAAAACAAAGTTTAAAAAAATTAAGCAGAAATGCTTCTCCTAGGAGTCGCAGATATGAAAGCTTCCAAATGACGATGGACTTACTTCCCAGCAAACTTAAAAATACAACTAGCTTACCAATTATCTTAGCCTAGCCAGCGTACAATCCCTCCGAAGGAAGCTTTTATTCAGTAGCAGCCGCCTCATTCATGCCGGCCTACCTCTTCCTACCTTTCGTTCTAAAAAATGCATAAAAGGACGTCCCACAGATGGTACAGTCCAGTGAGCTTAAAATTCGCTACTACCCAACTGGTACACAGTAAGTTATAATGCACTTTGCTTCGCCGATTAAACTCGCGCCGAAACGAGATGCTGTGCTCTATCAGAGCTTCTATTCGCGGTTATACGGTAAGTAAACAAACAAATGTATTAAATGTTGAAAACGAAACAAATAAATTCCTCAACTTACTTATAAATGATAGAATCTTCACCGAATGGCTGTTTAGTCATATACAAATCGCCCTCCTCCGAAATAGCCAAACTAAACACTTTACCGTCGATGAACTGTTCGTGTAGCATATTGCCAGATAAATCGAATATTCGAAGCTCAGTCGTTCCGGATTGCTCCTCTGCATATGCGTGGATTATCTTAAAATGATTGCTTCTCTTCATTAGCAATACGATACAGTTTTATGTCAAGAATCACTGACAAATGATGTCTTGAGCTTAGATTAGCGCTGAACATTCAAAACTTCCTTGCAGTTCTAATCACCAATCGCAATACTTTCTCAAACAAAAGAAAAAATCATAAACCATTTCATAACCGATGTTGACAACCTTTTTGTACCAGGAGCTTGATAATGGTGCTTCCATGATATAAATGATAAAAAGTTGTGATGATCACTGAACGTGCCAAGAGGTCAAACATATACGTATAAAGATTTAACAAAAATGTTCTGGCAATTCAAATCACTGATAAGAAAAGAAGGAAGGAGAATTTGGATTTGGTGCACCGCCTTTCGAATATCTCAGTCGTTGTCTTTTCACCGTGTAATGTCGTTTCGTGGCATCATTTATTTTGCCACCTTGCATAAAATTAAAACGTTGAAGAGCATGTGGGTATATGCAGTACGCTTGAACGCATTATGGTGGCTAGGTAAACAATTACTTCTTTTGAAGAAATTAGTAGCTCATCATCCCCAACCAATTACTTCTTTTAAAGAAATCAGTGCCTAGTCATCCCCAAGGAGGAATACACAAGGATTGAGAACCACTGAATTGATTTAACGTATAAAAAAGCGCAAGAAATACCTTTCCATCGTAATGTAGTACTTGACAATACGGTGAAATTTTCTTGGGAAATGGATTTTTTCTCTCGAAAAGTAAATTCTTCCCATCGGCATCAAATTTGAATAGTCCACCTTTAGCCGCTACCCAAACGTTGTTCTCTCGATCCAAACACAAACTGAAATGACGCTAAAATATGCTAAAATTCATTACTGCAAATGAGGTTAAAGCAGACGAAAAAAAAGCGGCCAAGCAGCCATTACAAATAAGGTGAAGGGAATTTCAGTTCCAATTAGTCCTAATTACCAATTAATTATCACGAACACTTTACTGTTCACTTTTCTTTCTTTCAATCTTAACTCGGAAGTTTTCTACTGACTTCGAATAAAGCTCCTCTCGACGCATATTCATCATCTCGAATGAAGCTCCTTCCCTTAGCATAGTGGAAAAACGGCTTCCACATCGAATCAAAAGCAGCCTTACATTTAGAAAGTCTTTCACTCAAAGCCTCAGCAGCTATATTCAAGACAAAATGATAAATCAATTTTTATCAAGAAAGAACTTAAACGAGCAGATATGTTCACCTATACGGGATGACAGCTCCCCTCGGCGTTAGGTGTATGAACATTTCATCGAGCCGTTGATGATTTGAGGTGTTGGACGGGCTCTCAGTCATTGTATACAACAACGCCTCAAACGATATTTCAATCAAAGCAATACGACCAAATGGTTTTGCGAGTGAAGCCAAAGACCGCTTGGCCACAGCGACGAACTTTGCTAATGCTGCGAGTGAGCGTAGCATAAAGTTCGCCTAAGCTTATTCGTTGCAAGGCCGATTCCTTTCAAACGAATAGCATGGGCCGTATACGAATTTTGTCTTATAAGGCCCATGTTAGAATTTTTGTGTTGAGAGCCTTATAGAATTTTGCTGCTAAGATGAACGGGTCGCATGAGCGATCTGGAGAATCGGGTCGCATATCACTATATTAACTGGGATATAAAATTTAAAAAATCGCTAAATTTTTAAAACCATTTCCAACATCTCCTTGCTCAGAAACTTTCAACTTGGAGAAGTTTAGTGGCAACTCCAGCAGTTTTGGAATCGACGACCTATTTTCGCGAATTGATAGCTGTAAGACACCAAAACCACGAGGAACTGAGATCAACAGTTGGCTAATTCGATATGGTATAACCGGTTTATGCTGAGTCGAACTTCAGCTGAACATCAGTGGCTGTGTCAGACTTTTGTCCCTCACTAACTTCTCCCCGCATGATCCATGGCCTTCACCCCTAACATCCCCCATTCATTTTTCCACCCGTATATCTCCTCTACCTTCACCCTATTCACTGAACCGCTTACTTATTACTTCTTTTTCATGTTAACGCCAGATATCCTATGCACGTATGATTACTTTGTTAGACGATTTTTTTAGAGACATAGAAGCGCGCCTGTTATTTACAGTCTACATGGCGAAAACTTTTCGGCTTGTTATGGCTCAATGAGCCGAAACGTCACCATACCATCTCGACTGGACATGTTATATGGTCTCAACCACAATCTACCCTTATTACGAATATGACCCGTGGTGTTAAGACCAAGTCTAACTTCCACGTGCGACTTCCTACAACGGTGTATCGAGCATCGCTTAACGGTAGTGGACACCAATGCCTTGATTTCCAGAGAAGATGATGCGATTGTGGCAACCAAGTCGAATAAATCCGGCTTCAGTGTGATCCTGCAGTTAACAGTACCATAAACATAGACCGGCAAACGCATAAATACATACATATAAGCATAAAGTTTGGATAACAAGCTTCGCATATTTTACATTTGGCCAAGAATCATGTCTTTCGTTCCAAAAATAATTCTGGAAGAATCTTCTTTTTTATTCCATAAATAATTGCCGAAGAAAAAAATAAGTGTTGTTGAAGGGCGTTTTCATGAACCTTGCACATGCATCTTCCCAACATTCATAATGAGTGAACTAAATTGCTGGACGACTTTTGGAAAATAAAAGTCTTGAAGGCTTAAGGATGGAAACATTTGTTTTAAAATTTTATTATGGCTAAGGATGAGTTTTACTCCCATGAAGATTAAGATTACTCTTTTTTTCATTCATGAGCAATTTTTGCCTAAAGAATTTGTCTGTTCTCCATCCTATAGAAACATCTTACTAACCAGAGACTATATATAGTGTGTCCTTCTGAATTCTCGATGTAGAGGAAATGGGAACAGAATAGTATAGTGAACACAAGTATGAAGTGTTGCTGAATGCAAAGAGTATCATTACTGTACACTAGATCACATAAGACGTGCGTCATGTGCATAAACATAGAGCGCATAAGTATGCGTTTTCGAATTGAACAAAGGCAATCCTGATTGTGATTATCAACGGTCAACGGCTTATCAACGGCTTATCAACTGCAATTAGCAACTATTGAAACATAAATATCAGTAACAAATTAGGAAATTTCTTTTGTATTCGGTCTTTTGATATGCGAAAAACATGAATATCAGGCGATCTGATACTAAACGAATTTCTTATTTCTTTTCTTTTTCGTTTTGATGGGAACATTTATTTTCGTAAGTGATCCTTGCAAAAAAAAGATTGTCTTATCTTTCGTCTTAATTTATAGAAACGCTTTACTTTTTTTTTTCTAAACGGCGGAGCGATCTCATATGCGATTACGTTCGAAAGGAAGGAGTCCATCGGCAATAGTGAACATTGCTGGATTTCGATATCGGACAGTCTGTTAACTGTTGAAGTCTCATAAGTATTGGATGGCTCCGGAGTTCCCGTAGATGAAGATTCTTATGGATGTTCCAGAAAGCTCATGTGCTCATTCGGCTTTCCCGATTGGCCGAAATATTTGGCCTGACGTTTGAGTGACATTTTGTTTAGATGAGTGATCGGATACGCCAAACGTTAAACGAGCTAATTTTTGGTCGAACCCTATTCGATAACCGCTATTCCCTCAAGCACTACTCATAATGTCCGCGAGTTGTGCCTCTGATCTTTGCAAATAATTTCTCACGGATTGGGCGAGCTGGGCATGAATATCGGTTTTCTGATTCTCGTCACTGTCAAGTTCCCTAATCAGCTAGATGCAATCGATTAGAAGCCTTGTGATTAGTTGTTTGAAACTTAGGCATCCTAGAAGGAGTTACTGCAAAATAAAAATAAACTCGCTGTTCATGTTGAATGCTACCTTTGACCTCCAACGAGAAGCGAAGGTCAACATTAGAAGGCATACAGTCATTTTCTCAAGTTATTTGCCCTTCTTTAACTTGGTGTTTCACGGTTAAGTTGACCGAGTAATTGAGTAGGCTGATGAGATGCAAAAGAAATGGGTACGTTGGATTTTTTTTTGTTGCGAATTATGGTATGCGTTGATATGCAATTTATCGAGGAGAGAATGAGTGAGAGAGATGCGCCTAAAGGGTTTCGAAATATTTACTCGAAATTATATAAAGGGTTACTCGATATTATATACCCATTTGTTAATTTTCATTATGAAGTATTTCGCCGATTTAAATGCAAACTTACTGGTAAAAATAATTTTGTATTTTCATTCAATTCAAAAACAATACTTTCGATGTATACCATTCTGTTGTGTCGGTTTCAGTTCATCGATTTGTATTAGTTGTTCTGGAATGGACTTGATCGTTGATTTACTCGTACTGTATTTGATCCTTGATCCGTGGAACGGGGCTGGAAAGTAATAACAGCAGTCATATACGAACAATCACAATAACGTACTGTAACGATCTGAGCAAATGTTCAGCGTAAAGATTTGAATGATAAACGGGAAGTGGATTAGGAAACGAGAGTCATGCCGGAATATGTTTTATGGGCGAAACCGAATAAAAACAGGAAATGCGAGACCGAATCATGACAGCAAACAAACAGTAGTCAAGCCGGAGCCGAGAGGGCAACAAGGAAGCTGTTTGGAGTACCGCGAGCACACAAGGAGCCACCAAATGTACGTCGTAACCC
>JPKZ01002906.1:9790-22207 GCA_000803305.1 Toxocara canis | reverse complement strand
ATCCCAATATCGCCCACCACCACCTCATCTTCCGATTTATTCAGTGTTGTATTTTTGCAGTATTCGACGCTCATGCACCCACCTCATTTTTTTTCGACTCTTCACTGTTGACGCCTTTTCGAGTTATCATCAAAAGCACAGGATGGAATAGTGTGTTTTGTGATTTAAGCTGAGTCATCAAAGGGTGTTGGTTGTAGCGAAGGCGTCGTCGAATTGGTTGGCTGGTTGGTTGGCTTGCTCATTTAATGCGTTCGATGCGTTCGCCTTCATTCCCACTCAACCAACTTCTCATCCTATAGGCTGTAGCCCAACGCTACAATCGCATTGCTGCAAACATCGCTTTTCCCTTGTCGATTAGATTCGATGCTTATCGTTTGCCAAAGAATTTCATTTTAAATTGACTCGCTTGCGCGACCATTTTTTTTCCTCTCATTTCATTTTCAACATTAGCCTCATTTGCACTATCCATTTTAGCTAGAAAAATTTTCTCAAAAAAGAAAAGGAAAATGAGAAAAAAAAAACCGCAGAAAAATGCCTACTACTGATTAGCTTAAGCTGATTGTTACAAGCCACATTTCAACCACCATCACAAACATCTATATCGTCTCTTTCTAAACTTCGCTACCACATTTCATGAAATAAACTTTTTTCTTTTCTTTCAAACCAACTTTCTGATACACATGTTTTTCCTCGTAAAATTACCGGTTAGACGTCTACGTTTGAACCTTCTACTATACTTGATTGAAGTTTTGGTATTGGCATGAGTTATAATCCTCATAGTTGATTCATTAAATATTCCACATATTGTTTTGCACCAGCATTTGTATCGTTTCAAGTATTCACTGCTTTCTCTTTCGACAAGCTATATGCGCGTTCGAGCGATCGGCAATTTTCTCTGCTGTTTTTTTTTGTTGCCATAATTGCCTGTATCGAGTTCAAATTAAGTATAATGGATTATTTTAACTAAGGTTCACGTTGAATCGTCGAACAATTTGGTTTTAATTTTTCATTCGATACTCGCATATTTTCTAAATTTTCTAAACTTGAACCATATTTTATTTTTATCTGCAAAGAAGAACAACTCAAACTTGTTTTAGTATAGTTTTTTTTTTCATTTTATACATATACACACTCTAATTAGTATATCCCATTTCATGTACTTGACTCGAACTCTTCGACAGTTACTTACAAGATCGGTTTATCATTCATATACTGACTAATATTTTTGTCATCCATAATAAGCGATCGAAGTTATTCTCCTTGTTCATGTTAATTTATAGCGGCATACGATTGTATGAAAATTATGTGAAAGTTGTTATAAATTGTTTTTTTTCCTTGTAGAAATACGAAGAAGAAGAAAAGTCTAAAAATCCGCATTTTTGAAAGTAGGTAAGAATGGGCAGACTTGAGCATACACATCCAAAAAAGAAAATTCGTTGATTTTTATACAAAGAATAACGGGCATAAAAATCGCATGCATTATTCGTCGTAATAGAATCAAATTTGAAAAAAAGTAGCCTTGAAAAACTCTTTCAATTTTGATTTACCCATTACGATTTACCCATTACGGTTAAATTTTCTAAAAGTTCGAACCATTTCTAAGGCTCAGTAGAACTAGTTTCGACCCGATGAAAGTATCAGGAAAGTGATAGAAATTTCAAAAATTCTCCTCTACAAAATTTGCCCGTATATGTGAAGAATTTAGTGAATTTAGTTTCGCAGAACGCATGTATTGTATTAAATTTATAATTAAATGTTTCGAGTCTAACCTTTCTGTTTTGTATTCTATCTTATACCATCAGTTTGTCGTTTATGGCCTACACTTTGCCACTTGCTCGGAACGTCTAAAGATTTTTTTTAAAAAGTATTACCTAATGATTACAATTAAGTTTCCATTAGTTGGGCTTTTGTTGGCCGTTAAAGTGGTTGATGTGCTCATCTTTATGAATTCGTTTAGCATATGGCTGCATATCGTTTCCCTGGCCAATTATGCGGCCAGATGTCTTTATGGCTTAGAAGTATCTTACGGCCATATGGTCTGAGATTCGACTTTACAGTCCGAAATGAATGACTGTTTTCGCACACATTGGTTTTCGCTGATTGTTCTTCCTTCTTAATTCAATATCGTTTGATTAGTATGGCCAATACGGGGCGGTAGTAGCTCAGTGGTAGAGCCCCAGCTTCGCTTGCGGGGAGACTCGGGTTCGATTCCTGGCTACTTCCCACTATACCATGGAAAGCCCAGCTAGCGGGCGCTATTACCAACTAGCTACAACAGCCAAAGGGATGGCTGGTGCTCGGCGTGCGATTGCAGCAATAACATCAAGACGTCGAACTGAAGGCCCGAGCGGTAAGAACAAGAACAAGAACATATAAATCTGCTGTAGCCGATTCGTAGCGTATGGTCTATCTCAAAGAAACTATTCGTTTCTATTGCTCACGGCTTGAACGACTTTCCAAAACGCATTTGTCAATAAAAATCTTTGCCACTATTCTGTTATGATATCGTGAATATGCTGTTAAAATGCACATCATCTTCGCCTTCAGTTTACGTTCCATCAGCTGTTTGGTAGGGGGGTGGGGCGGGGGAGAGAAAAATTTGGCATGAAAATTTGGTATTGTAAAATTTTTTAAAAGAAAATTTTAAAAAATTTTGGCCGCCTTACATATTTTTGTTCATTTCTTCCTTTTCATTTTCAACATAGAAACGAATAAACAACCTAATTAAAAAATAGCACTATTGCACTAAGTGAGTATCTTCAGTGCATTGAAGAGATAAATAGTGAAAATAAAAAATAGCCCTACATGCAGCTAAATGCTCTCTTCGAACGGTGCTTTATTTGTAAGCATGACTGAATCAGAGCAATTTGTCACATTTTGGACGTGGGGTGTATATTAAAGGGCATACGGTAGTAAGAGACCTTGACAAGTGCAATGATGCGATTGAAAGTGATGCGACTGGTTAATTTCGGCGCACTGACTTCATTGAATGCATGCGTCCGTCCACTAATGCATTCGATTTCCGTTTAGAGTACTTCACACCCTCAATGCTTCACCGAATAGTAAGTAGTATGATCGCTGATGGTCGAACCATTCCCAAAAGTGAAACTAGTAACCAAAATGCATATTCGGATGCATTTACTAGAATATCATAGAGCAATTGTGTAAGTGAACAAAGGAAACGCCGGAGAAGAGGAAACGTAAAATTAAAGCTTCATTATTTTTTGTGCTTTTATTTTTTGCATTATGCGTACGCAAAAAAAAACTAATGGCCTATTCGCTGCATAATTATGGATTTCGATACGCCGACATCATGCGGCTTTTCATGAAAAGCTTCATCTAAAGTTCGCGAAGATGATAACGGTTGGAAAAGCAGGGAAGCGGCAAATAGTGTATGCAAATGATAAGTGAAAATGTAGAATATCAGTGGTTCATATTAGGTATTCATTTGTTTAATAGTAAAAATTCCATACAATTATTCCATAAAATTCCACAAAAATACACTTTTCAACAGCAGGCTCAGCTGGAAAAAAAAAAACTGAAAAAGCTATCTGTTGCAGGAAAAAACAGTAACAGAAAAGAAAAAGAAAACCACAACGTCAAAACGATGGAAAGAAAATTGGAAAAAAAAGGTTTGCAAATCAAACAACGCATCGTGGCTGTCAGGTGACATTTTTACACAAGCAAAGAGTCGATTCGGTTCGACGCCATGATGGCATTTGCGCATCGGTATGCTCATTTTTAAGTAAGAAAAATATTATTTGCGCTTTACAGCTGCACGCACATTCCATGCATAGTATACGGAACGATAGGGAGCGTCGAGGTGTTATCGAAAAAAAAAACGGCTATGTGCATTTCGCAAAAAAAATGCAACGCAATGCAATCAATGATGAGTATTTGCAGCACAATGTTGTACACGAATTAGTGCATGCTTGAAGTAAAGTGCAAAATCATTTATGCGTTCTAAAGGTAAGATGCAACGCAAAAAGTGCAACCAGCACCTCATCGCAGCAAATACGGAATCGGTGCAAGTGTATTTTCAAACTACACGTTGTTGTTGTTGTTGTTGCGGTAAGCGTGTAGCTCGTTGTCGACTTGCTATTGACTAGTCGATTGCATCGTTGTGCGTCGTCGACTTATTGTTGACTAGTTGATTGCATCGTTGGGCGTCGTCGTTCGTGTTTGTTTGCGCTCCTCAGAGTGCCTTCTGCTAGGCTCACAATATAGCGATGGATGGGGTTGGTCGGGTTGTGTTGTATATTGATTTGGGGCTAGCGCACTTCGCGACGCAGCCCCTTTTGCCTACGCCGACAATCCTTTGACGTGCACTATCCCCTCTCTCTGGTTTCTGCCCCTTTCCGTCTTTCCCCCCTCCCTAATAGCGCACGACCAGTGCTCATCGGCATTGACGTGCATTCCACAGTTGTCCCAACCGACTAACCGTTACGTTCGTTGCAATACAACCAGTCGGGTCGCTGATATTTTTACGACTCGACGACGCTTTCTCTTGCATATATCGCAGTCACATACCGTTTTGTTTGTAGCGATATTCTGCATTGTTACTGTACATGCTTGAGAGCGAAATGTGTTATTTTAGTCTCCTGAATTAACAGGTAGAAGCGAAGAAGAATTATGATTAAGTTGGGCTCGGTTGGCATTGTTATTAAGTTAATTAAGTTAATATTATTACTGTTACACATTTATTAAGTTATTAAGTACTAGAAGAGGTACTTTAATGTTTCGCTCTTAATATTGACCGCATTATCACGCTGGCCACTAGTTGCCCGTCCGCTGATTAATTTCCATGCTTGTTTTCTGTATGCTATTATATTTGCACTTCAAGTAATTTCACAGAGATGAGAAAGCGCTACCTAAATATTCAAGTACTGTTCGTCTCAGTTCTTTTCATCCGTTCCTACAAACTTTCTAAGATGGAAAGCGAAAATGAAATAAGACGTTGATGAAAGTTTTCTTTTCCACTGATTGATTTGGACGAAAAAAAGTCGATAGCTGGAGTAATTTTCGTCGGAAAGGAGTTTGATGGTTCCAGAAATTGATTCGTACTTCTCTTCTGTCCGCTACTCACAGCCGCAGGCATATTTTTAGTTTTGTTGAATCATTTTTATACAGAATATAAAATTTTTAAGTAATTCAATTTTGCATAGTAGTTACATATCACTTCTTAAGACTTCCATCGTAGAAGCGTCATGAAAGTTGTGCGTCTAATTTGATAAGACAGGCAAACCACCCTTATACATACATACGTATACATATATATATATATATATATATCCTGGGTGGTCCGCCAGAGGATCACTAGTTTTCATCTCTTTTCACCAGCAATATGGAAGTGTTGATTGCGTAGCTACCCACCATGCGAGTAATAGGATGTGCTTCGTACTGTGAACAATTTATGTGTCGTTGATTGTGTGATTCACAGTCTACTTTTTAAACCGCAAACAGGACCCTTTAGAGAGCGACGGAGAGAATGCCGAGAAAATATACCAGATGGAGCGGTCGGTCTTAGGAGCAGTTTTTCATCTTTCTTTTTTTGGTTGCGAAATTGCGAGCGAAAATTGAAGGCGTATGCCGGAAATCGATATTGTGTTTGAGTTATACGCAATGTTGCATCGGCACTACCAGCCAAGTGATGTCGAACAAAGAAGGAAAGAAAAATGTAAGAGAAAGAATTTGCGAAAAATTTGATCGATAAGGTTTTCGGCTGTCGTTTTTTTTTCTCATATGTACTAATTAATGATTTTCTATCTATACACATTGTTCATTCCTCATTTCCACCACATTTACATATTCTACCTATACTTTATATCACGTTTGCATATACAAGCTTTTCTGCAGTAAGGGTTTTCCATTTTCCCTTTCCAACGTTTTCAACTTGACAGATACTTCCCAAAGAAGGAAAAGGGAGTAACTTTTTTCCGTGGGTGGTATATTTTTGTTTTTTTTTTGGGGGGGGTGGGGTAATTTATTTGTTTTTGAGCGTATTCTCAATTAGACACAAGAAATAATTTCCACAAAATGCGATATATTGTCTTCAAAATGAGCAGATCTCGAGACCGCAAAGGTACTGAACATGTTTTCGATTCACAGTGCCGGTGTTCAAGCTTTATGGGTTCCATTCAGTTCAGATATGCTACTCTCGTCATAATTGTTTGCACAGCGTTCGCGTTCTGCGTTTGGTTTTTATTGCAGACGCGGCGGAAAGAATGTGGTATTCGTTGTTATCTTTTGCATTTAGCAATACACGTAACATTTTGTAGACCACCGCATCGGTTAACCAGTGTCACAATTTTAATTTACAACTTATAATGACTTATGTAACGGATTGAAAGACTTTTTTGATAGTAAACGGTATTTATAATTCTTTTACCTAGAACAGGTATGTTCGAGGGGGGATGGTGGTGATGTACGGGGCAGGATGGTGGTGAGGTACAGGGGGGGATGGTGGTGAGGTACGGGTGGGGGATGGTGGTGAAGTACGGAAGGGTGTGGTGGTGAGGTATGGGGCAGGATGGTGATGAGGTTCGAGGGGGGGGGGGATGGTGGTGAGGTTCGAGAAGCATAAATAAAATAAAATTGAGTTTTGACACTTTTTAATTGTTTCGTTTATTTATGATGCACGAACGCATTATGTACGTTTGCGTAACACAGCGAAAAAGGGGCGTCCGAATATTTAGCTGCACTTAACGCGCAAAACATGAATCCACTGGACGAGTAAAAATGAAAACGTCCTTCAATAACCGGAAAATCAGGCATTTAATGGCGCTATGTTGTTTAGTGAAAGAATAACAAACAAGGATAACAAGTATACACATTAAAGATAATATGAGAGTATAAGAATAACAAATATGTAACAAATATAACAAGTACAGGAATAATAAACAAGCAATAAAGAATAATAATTTAGGAAGCAATTCCTGAACAAAAAAAATTTCAGGTTAGGCTGCAGTAGGTTTTCATATCGACATCACGGGTCCCTTAATCAGCATATGATAAAATCGCATATAAAATTAACCTGAATCATTACAATTTTTCCATGAGATGTAATTAGTACGATACAGTCGAATTGATCATGATCAGTAGGAGAGGCGATGAAAATCAATAGTAGGATCGCGTAAAATTCGATAGATTTTCATATCATCGACAAACAACTCAGGTTCACTCAAGAAGCTCTCGGAAATATCGTTTGTGTAGATTAAAAAGAAGAAAAGGCCTGGAATATATTCTTTAATTTATAGCAGAATTTTTGCACTTAATTGCAGATTCATAGGCGCATTTCAAAAACGCTTCATGACCAACCGGTCTATGACGATCGAGCCATAAGATAATGCTCTTTCGTCGAACTACATAAGACGTAGTAGTCGAGTAGTGAGATATCGATAAGTTGTTCTAGATATTTTAAGGCAATTCTTCCTATACTGTGTAGAATTTACCTTTTATATTTGATTGTGAATCGGATATTCGAAGAAGTGTGCATTTCAGTCCCACTTCAACGGCGTCCTATTTGCATAAGTCCAGTCGCATTTGCGAAAAATCCATATTCGTTTGAATATTCCCCTTAATTGCTGCAATACTTATACTAAATGCACAATGCGTTCGTATGTATTTGTACGGATCCATAAGTGGCACATAATGAAGCAGCGGGAAGAATGAACGACGCTAAGGTTTCGTCTATAAAAAGATGCCCGAAATTGTTAGATTCTTGGCGTCTTTAGCAAAGTTACAAAATGTCGTTCCGAAAATAGTTATTCCTAAATTTCGGCTCTAATGACTTGCAAGTTTTAGCAGAAAGGGAGGTTTTTTTTTAAATCGAGAGGAAATAAGCGGATTTTTGATCAGGATAATTACCTAGGGTTGAAAAACCATTGCTGCAATCCCGAAAATAACCTACAACCTTTTAAGGTTAGTAAATTTTTCACGCCCGACCCCACGCATTGAAGAGATCGCATTGAATTTGCTTGGGTGGTGAAAACCGTGTTTGGGTTTTGGCGCAAATTTTGCCGTGTTCTCAAAGCGAAATTGTAGAGCGTTTCATTTGATTNTTTTGCGTTTGTCTTTCTTCGAAACTGTTGGCAGGTTTGTCAACGATTTTTACCTGTTTTAAAGATATGGAGCTGTCAAATCGACATCTGAATTGCTTGTTTATTCTGAGGCAGTTTTCTTGGAAATCTCCTGCCGCTCGGTCGCCGGTGGAATTCCGCACTAAAGAAAATCGCCGCTTCATTTTTTCCCTATGTCCTTTTCCACAGCTCTCTTCCCCCCCTCCTCCCCTCCCATCCTCCCCCACTCTCACCGCCATGTTGATCGGAAACTGGCTGATTAGTACTCCACCTGACGAAAATCAGCCTCACAGGCATACACCAGGTGGATGTTGCTAGAACAGTGTTAGTGCGGACTTCAAGTTTGAGTTTTTCAAATAAACGTTGGCGAATCGTTCCCTTTTCTGATTCGATTTTGCTACTCTTGTTGCCACATTTCATTTCGATTTTCGTCTTTTTTTTGCATGGTAATGCACTTTTGCGTTTTCAGGTTTTTTTAGCAGACGTGAGTGCTACCACTTCCATTTTCCAAAATTTCTTGCACTCCACCAAATTTATTACCTTTTTTTGCTTATTTTTTATAATACAGTTCTGGAAAACTTTCATCTATTGAAATAGCTCACTTTAAATGGTTTATAATTGGCCGCAGATGATGAAGACGCCAAGAATTTTATTTTTGCCGAATATTTTTCCAAAAGTTTCCCAACGTTTTCAATCTGTTCCAGTGCTTTTTTATCCGCCGATTGCAGCTCATCCCTGACAGACTATGAAATGTGCTGTCCTCCCCCACCCCGCCACCACCGTCTACTTCGCCGTTCTGTAATCGCCTTTCTCAGTCAGGGAATATTGGACGCCATCTGAGATTTGTGTGCTTCCCACTTTTACGTTTGTACAGCTTCTTCTAGTTCACTATTTTTATATATGCGATTTCTCGCTCGAACGTTTACCATCATGGTGAATGATGATGCAGAGGTAATTGAGAAAATTTTATTGCAGAAGGTGTTCTTCGAAGTCGATAACATTCCCTTCGCATTACCTCTACAATGGCCGAGCAGAAATCATACGTAAGTTTGTTTGCTGCCTTAATTTTGACACCATTTACGTGTGTCTGTAGAATTTTTTCGTAGTTGACTTTCATGAGCGTCGTAGCAGTGATGGAGCCAAGTGAGACGGAGCGATAATTTTCGATGTCATTCTTACCTCCTTTTTAAAAAGGAGCACTGTTTTCGAGTTGCTGAAAGATTATGGGACAGGGGCATCCTGGATATCAGAGCTTAAGGGGTATCCTAAATGAACGAAAAGAAAGCTTTTATTCTTGACATTCAGCATTGTTACACAAGTGTACCTACCATGTAGAATATGAAAGCGTTTCACAGTACGTGCACTTCATCCTGCCAACAGGCGACTCCTGGTAAAGTTTGAACAATTGTCTTATGCAACTGATCAACCATGCGGCATTAATAATTATTATTTTTAGTTACTGTTATTAGTCATACTTGTTGTTAGTTGTTATTTATTACTTTTATATCTTATATATTTTTATTAGCTTTTGTCGCACACCAGAATTCTTCATAGGCAAAACGTTGCTGCGTGCAACGTTGTTGGTATGATCAATGAGCGGAGGAGTTCTGCCTTGGTTTTTATTGGGAAGCTGTCATCTATGAGGGCTGTTTTTGTTTTGTTTTTTGCTTCTTTTTTGTAAAGGTCACGTCGCATTTATGACCTTGCTGGCCTTATCGTCACATTCACTGGTAAAGCTGAACTAACGCGGCACACATACGTATTTCTCAACCTCATCGATTTCTTCTTCGTTAATTGTGAAGCGTAATTGCCAGTGTTTGCCGGCCTTTGGCCTTGTTCTAATTGATCACCGAGCTCTGGCGTAGAGGATTCGTGAGATCGTGCAGTGATCAGAGAAGAGAACATTTGTGACATATCAGTCATCAATTTGATGCTGCTTGTCTAGTTCAGCTCACCGAAACAGTGTAACCGGAATATAGCGGCAAAAAACTTCAAAATGATAGCGTACAGTTGGTATCAAGGGATACAAAGGGATACAAAAGCAGCTGTGTTTTCATCGATTCCCGTATCGATGCAGTTGACGATCATGCCCACACATGATTGTTTTGACCAGTTTCGGAACGTCTGGTGGTCAGCCTGCTGGCGACCCGTTGGGGGAGCAGCCGGGAATCGAATCCAGGTCTTCCTGCATACGAAGCCGGGGCTCTACCACTGAGCTACTGCCACCCACAGATGGTATCATTGGCTGAAAACAATTAGATGCCTTTAGCTCAAACGTAAAGAAAATGAAAACTAGCATAGTTGATCGTTGTGTAACCGGAATATAGCGGCAAAAAACTTCAAAATGATAGCGTACAGTTGGTATCAAGGGATACAAAGGGATACAAAAGCAGCTGTGTTTTCATCGATTCCCGTATCGATGCAGTTGACGATCATGCCCACACATGATTGTTTTGACCAGTTTCGGAACGTCTGGTGGTCAGCCTGCTGGCGACCCGTTGGGGGAGCAGCCGGGAATCGAATCCAGGTCTTCCCGCATACGAAGCGGGGGCTCTACCACTGAGCTGCTGCCACCCACAGATGGTATCATTGGCCGAAAACAATTAGATGCCTTTAGCTCAAACGTAAAGAAAATGAAAACTAGCATAGTTGATCGTTCAAGCTTTTAAGACATTCTTGTTTCATTTTCTGATGAGGAAATATGAATAGGGGATGGTGAATTATCTGAGGAATGTTTTTTTTTTCAGCCAATTCCATACAGAAGCCAACTCCAGGAGAAGATTGAACCTGGTCAGACACTCATTATCAAAGGATCGACCATAGAGGAAAGTCAGAGGTATTTTTTTTTCGTTTTATCATGAAACGCATATCGTGTACTTTGTTTTGAAAAATGAAAGAACTTCATTGTGCAGTTTTGCAATGCACTTAACTGTAAGCGTATTTACCATCATCCTTTAATTTCCGATCGCAACAGCTTTCAGCTTATCAATTTCCGTTCTCATTTTCTTCATTTCGTTGAACTTTTTTTTTCACACTTTTTTTTCCTCGTTTTGAGCAAACTACCGACTTCAGCTGGAAATCGAGCTACGACATGCGACTACCGGTCCAATCATGGATTGCACAAGGAGGTGGAGGTGGGGGTGGGGGGAGGAGGTGAGAGGGAGAGTAGCTCATTTGTGCAATTCATTACTGTTTGTTCTAAAATTTTGTGTTAGCGCTTTGCTGGGTCTTTTTTCTCGTTGGAAGCATTCATCGAAATACTTTATCGGTCATTCTGTTGCAGTATTTGAGTTTCGTTTTAGGAGTAAGGTTATTTTAATTATTTGGCTAATTTTTTTGTAGCCAACTGGATCGTTTTAGAGGTATTGTGATGCTATATGTTCACCACCTGGATTCGGTCTCCATGTCTTCTTTTGGTCGAAGTTTTTTTCCGTTGTCATGATATTTTGCTTTTTTTTCTTTGCAGATTCACCCTCAGCCTTCACTGTAAGACGGCCGATTTCAGCGGCAATGATGTGCCTCTGCATCTCTCTTTCCGCTTCGATGAGGGGAAGGTATATTTTTAGATTTTTCAATGTTGATTTGTTTTTTAGTTCTTGACTACTTGGACTCGACAGATTTTTCAAATTTCAGCATGAAAATTTTCGTTATATTTTTTCTGGTGGATATCTAGCTTATTTCGGTTGTACTAAATCGAAGAACTCGCATTTTAGCTTATCTAGCTGAGTGAATTTGTGGTTTGAAATTACTATAGAAGATTCACTGTACTATGTTACGTTTCTGTGAGTGTTTAAATAAACTCAGTTTAGAGCGAATATTTATAGGTTGTTATGAATACGTTCTCAAACGGCGAATGGGGCAAAGAGGAGCGCAAGACGATCCCATACAAGAGGGGCGAGAAATTTGATCTTCGTATTCGCGCTCATGATGACAGATTCCAGGTGAACTGCTTCGTTCAGTTGCTGATACACATTTGTTTCGATTGATTTAGATAATTTGCAGGTGTAGAGGCGAGTCGAGGAAGGTTTAACTGATCTCTTACTTGTGTTTCGAGGTGGGGGAGGGGGAGGGGAGGCTGAAGGAGATATCCTATAAAAACGTTTGGTTGCGTTTCCGAAATGAAATGAAATAGTTCGAAATGGGGGGTGGTATCGGCAAGGGTTTGAAATAGGTTTTTCATATTTATAAGTCATAGCAACTTAAGGCATTTATTCATACCTATATCGGAGTGTATCTTATAAGGCACGTTGTCATAAGAATCCTTCATGTGCTTAATCATGCTGAAGCTTCAATAAATACGTTGAAAGACGAAGACGAGATTGCAATCTCGAGGTGGTGA
>JPKZ01002905.1:20455-33684 GCA_000803305.1 Toxocara canis | reverse complement strand
ATATATATATGCATATATATATGTATACATATATATATATACACATATATATATATATGTATATATATATTTTACAAATTCTAAGACGACAGATCGAGAACAAGAAAATATGACCATATATGATGCACTTTATACATAAACAGAGTCGTTTTAAAAATGAGCGATACTAGTGCTCATGACGACTTACACTGGAGATCATACAAGGATCGCAATACGGGAGAGAAGATGAAAAAACTTTGAAATTCGCGAAAAACTTTTGCTGCAATGGCACATAACGATTACGGACCTCGGATCTGAACCACTCATATATTACCATATTATCTCTTATCCCACCCTCAAATAAACTATTCTAGGCGAGGTCTTGAGAAAACGCTCTATCCAAGGCATGACTCCCACCGTGAAGATGATCCCAATCCTTAAAAAGCCCGGATAGATGGCTTCACTAAAGGCGACTCTACTTGAATTAGTGTTGAAGGTGAAGATCTGTGAATTATTATTTGTTACGCTCTCTTTCCACCCCTCCACCCCCTTCCCTCCTCTTCCCCCCATCGCCGGATGAAGACGATGGTAAAAATATCCGAGCATCTGCAAATCATACGACAAAATCAAACACTATATTTGAAAAAGACTATTTTCCATTTAAAGGATAGCTGGTTGAAAGGACGCCCACACTGGACACATGTTCATCGCTTGGTCAGCACGTTAATCACCCTTTACTAGACTTTGCAGGTTGTAAGGAGAATCCCCTCAAACCTGTCTCAATTTTTTAAGCCTCGTCACAGTTAGGCTCACACTCCTGTACCTTACCACACCTTCCTGTGCGAGGCGATACTGAGTTTTGGGATGAGGTCACAAAAAAAACAATATAAAAGAGAAACTAATAAGAAATGAGAATGAGGTTATAATTTAGGACTGCTCAAATTCAGGACACAAGCCTGAAAAGGAGGAGCGATGGGAACACACGGACAATAAAATTTCGCGTGCTCAAATAACAAAACAACTAGCTTTGGACCACTCACCGCAAATAGCATTCCGTTAGTACTTCACGCGTTTTATCTGATACGTGCCATCGATACGCGTTGGCCGCGACAAAAAAAAGTAGCCGCCTGATCGCAGTAAAAATGTTTTCGCCTTCAGATACCGTCACAGCACTGTCAATATAACGTTGCACAAGAAATTCCTCGTCAACTTTTGCAGCATCCATTTGAACCAATTCGGGCAGTACGTCCTCAATTGGAGCCGTGCATTTTATTGATTGCAGGGGCTTTATTGAACGCTCCAATACGCACGCGTCTTTTAATAGCTGTAAATATTTCTATTTAAGATACATGAACTTGACCCTTCTCTACTATCTCAATTGCGAATGCGCATAGTAAGTTACGCACTCGGTTTTCGTCTGAGACCACAGCCGCCTCGAAAAAAAAAGAGAAAAGTGGTATGAAACAAGCCATAAAGGAAAAAAAAGATGCCATCAACAATACAAACCGTCTGAAGTTGCGAGCCTCCCCCCTCCCACGTTCCATTATCATCAACATTAAACTCGGTACGAAAACGAGTAGATCGTCGACTCCACTCCAACGAACGTTTCATTCGCTTACGCTTACGTGGGCACTCCTGAAGATACTTGCAAGACATAAATGGGATAAACAGAATAGGTAGGAACAGAATCTTCCCTTACGTGTTGGCCTTCCCATTACCTTCCGTCTTTCTTCTCTTGTGCTGGCCTTCTCATGACCCTTCGTCTTTCTTTTTTTGTGTTGGCCTTCTCATGACCCTTCGTCTTTCTTCTCTTATGTGTTGGCCTTCCCATGACCCTTCGTCCCGCTTCTCTTATGTGTTGGCCTTCCGTGATCCTTCGTCTTTCTTCTCTTATGTGTTAGTCTTTCCATGACCCTTCCTCTCGCTTCTCTTATGTGTCGGCCTTCCCGTGATCCTTCGTCTTTCTTCTCTTATTTCACGTCGGTTGTTAGCGAAAATTTTAAAGCTGAAATGCCTTCTTTAAAGAGGAAGGGAAGCGAGAAGGGAACAAAGCTTTTTTCTTATCGATGAAAAAAAGAACAAGAAGTTTGAGCATTCCACTCTCTCCCCTTCCTCCAAGCAGCCTTTCTCGCCCCCTTTACTGCCCTAGTACATATGCCGCTATAGCATACCTATGAACCTCTTCTAACTATGCATATATCTGCCTTTGACGCAATACCAAACGTCTTATAAAGTTAGGAATTTCGCGTCAACATTTTAGAAGACGCAGGTCGCAGCGCTAAGTTAGGGTTGGTAAAAGGTCGGCGAAATGGTAGGCTAGGCAATCCGTGGCCACAGCTCAAAATCTGCTATCTAACGATGCAAACCAGCAGATGTGTGATATGGAAATTCACCGCTCTTTATGGCGCAATTGGGACTGCGGCCGCGAATTCCTCATTCCCGTGAACTGTGACCGCAATTTAATCCAACGGCTCGCTCCTTTGCAGTGATGATAAATTACCAAACCAGCAGGCTTACCACTCTTAATATACTCAAGACAATGAGATAAAATTCTCTCGCTTTTTTTTTCACATGTCTTTCTCTCCAGACAGCATATGACTTCATTATGCGGGACTGGCGCTAGGTTTGTGAATGCGGCTCGTACCTGATCAACCCTGATTAAGCTAAGACTGAAGATGGTCCATTCATTTTCGAATAAAATTATGAAGCCAACATTTAGCAATTTACGGAAATGGATTATCGGTGCATAAACGTGAGGCGAAATGCACTTCACTAATCGCATTACAATAACAATCGAACCACAATACTTGAAACAAGTAGGCCTACGATCTGAAGAAAGTCGATAAACAAGTGAGCATGCAATTCGTTATGCGAATAACCATCAACTGACAGCTTTCTAAAGTTAAGTAGTACTTCCGAAAGAGATGAACGGGATCAGTGGGATGGGAAGAGGATGATTAAGCGAAAACAAGTAATCCTCCTGTCAAAATATTAGCAACAAAAATATAATGAGCCAACCATTGCCATTAACAGAACGCTCACTAAACGCCCAAATTAGTGTTCGACAGATGCACGAAATACAGTTAACATGTATACAAAAATCGTACCGCTATGATGCGTATAACTTACCGAATCGTAGTAGTTGCTCGAAGACGGTTCATTTAGCTGGCCGATAACGCTCTCCAAAACGCAAACGCAATCAAGCATTTCCTCAACAGCGTTTTTTATTATTGGTCTTTCACCACCCGCCTCCGCCACTTCGTTCCCTTCCAGAACAACGACGTCCAACGCCAACTGCAAAATATAACACAACCATCTGGAAAAAGCAGTGAACAAGTTGATGATGAATACGCCGGAAAGTGAATAGAATATTATTCTCCGTAGTGTTCATTTCAAAAATACAAATTCGCACTAATAAAGTACCATATAACAGTACGCCATAACAGCCACATTATTAGCTCTTCCATTTAAAGACCGATACTCCACTATCTTGTTTCCGTGCTGATGTTGACTGCAATTGCATGAAGTAGCTAAAATAAAATGCAATATTCTTATAAAACTAGAAAAAAAATTTCAAATGCAAAAGAGCCCACTTTCCGCTCGTTTGTAACTGCAACTACGCAGGAATCTGAACGAATATCCAGTTCGGAAACTTCAGAAAACTTTGCAGACGTTTTTAAAAGTACACATCGAGCACTTCACCGTTTCTATCAAAACGGGAACTGCAAGCGGAACTGACGAGGCAAACAGCTTTCGTTAATCTGATTCAAATGATTCAGTCCTTGAATAAGTAGGTGTCTTTTGCCCTACAGGCAGCCAAGCAATGACTATTAGCACAACGTTGATCGCGCAGTTTGTTCGAGAACAGAGCGTACCACGCCCTTTCTACTCGAAGTATTTGAATATACATTTCAGAAATTCTTCGTTTCTCATCAAAAAATTCACCCACCGTACTATGGCTCACCGCAGTCTACAAAACCCGAAGCTTTTCGTATGGCGTAGTTTAATTCGAATTCATGGAATGGAAATCGAATCAGTCTTCTTCTGCCCTATTTCCCCCATGTACTCACCTTTCATGCGCCAAAACCCATTTAAAATTATCGAAATTTTGTTAACACACAAACATGCATACGAATGAGTAGGACTTTGCCAAAAGGCGTTTGCAAAAGTCAAAGCGGTAAAAGAAAAACCTCAAACATTAGAAAAAAAGCAAAACAATCAACTTACACTTCCGAAATCCTGCATATTGTCATAAGCATTGCAAAGGAGAGTTCCAATGTCAGCGATGCTAAAATCAAACAAGGCAGTGTAAAAACAATACAAAAACATAAACGTACAGCTGACAAAACAAACGTTTCCTCAGACCATTCATAAACGCTATAGAGGTCGAACCCCATTCTGAAACTTCCCTCCCACCCCCATCCCATGGTGTTCCTTTTTGAAATTCCTCTCAAATGCTTACTCACAAGCATTAAAAGCCTCTTTTAAGTTTCTTAGCACTTTTCCCTTTACATTAAATATTCGCATCGCAAAACTCACAAAACAGGAAGAAAAAAAATGAGAAATATCGAGTGAGAGAGAGCAAAAGATAAATACGACATTCAAATGAGCCTAAGCGTCCGAAGATGATAGGGTTAGACTAGTGTCCAATTTTCAATAAGCAAACGTATTTATCTAGTTATTGCGAAAACTTGAACTCATATCTACCGCTTCCTTAACCCTCCCCCCTTCCCCTTCCTTTCCAAAACAAAAATTCAAATTATCGTTATGGAAATATGGGCTTGTACAAGTCTCCTCTCCAATGGACGAAGTTCACAGGCCGCATTGAAACATCCAATCTTTACGACACGTCAGATACGCATCGACAAACTATAAACAACCTTCAACGCACTCAATTCCACAATTAATGTTTCAGGACCTGCACATTATTATGCCATACAAATCAAACGAAAAAAATTATTCGCAGAAATGTCGACAAAAGGGAAAACCATACGTTGTGCATAGTTTACGGTCGATTCTGATGATTCTCCGTTCTGGCTGCTTTTCTGGTTCCATACTCTCCATCCCATCCAACTTCTTCATGATCTAAACATTACTTCCCAAGCATCACTTTCACTAATAATCTTCTTTAGAACCAACCTACCAAAAAACAAAGCTCACATCAACAAATTTCATTAACCGGCCGTTCATGCAGTCATGCTTAGGAAACGCCGTCAGTGCTCAGAAAATCACAAGTTATTACCTTCCACCGTTCGTAAGCTTCTGACTTCAGCCAATAGTTCGTGAAAATTAACTTGTAAAAGTCGCTTCTCGCAAAACACACATACATATAGAAAAGAAACAGTGCAAAAAATCCGTCTCATTATTTATGAAAATGCATGCAGAATTCCTCGTGCAATAGCCATTAATCCTTTCTCAGTGAACCAATCTTTGCTGCGAGAAATAACTAAAATACCCCTTCCAACGTAACACAAAAGGTGGGCTCAGACGAATCAAATTTTAAATGTAGAAGCGAAAAATACTGCAAATAAGGAAGGCTGTGCTCACCGCGTCATAAGCCATTACTGTCTCCAAGCTTTCAGGCTTGTCATAAGCTGGATCCTCATGAAAAACCTCCCGGCATCTTGCTTCCCAATATGAACCAGAATTTCGAATGCTTCGCTTGATTGCTAACCCAGTCGTGTACTGTTTGACGAACGGAAGTACCGATGCCAGCTTCGTTAGGCATTCTACAAACTTCATCAATGACATTCGTAAGAGATATTGAAGTTGAGACCATATAATGCGTCGAGGAAGATGGTATAATATATTTATGCTGACGTTTCGGCTCATAAAGCCATAATCATATCACCACAAGCTGAAAAACAATAACCGTATTTTTCGGAAAAGGTAATAAACAACATCAGCGATCCTATGATGGAAAGGAGAAACAAGCGGTATATCATAACAAGAAGAGCTGTGAAGAATGAAAGGAGAGGAGGGAAGAAAGTAGAGAAGGGTCTTCGGGCTACGACTCAACTTTTAGTTATAGCGATTTGCAATCCTCATTTTTAAGGTAGTTTATATATCCCTTCCGTACTTACTGGGCCACCTTTCGATGGAGAAGGAGTTAGAGAAATGACGGAAAGGCTGAAGTAACGACTTCTCCGTTACTGCAAACGTGCCAGGCCCTTAGCTATTATTAAAGACAAGTAAGCATAATCAAAAGGCCTGCATTTGAAGTTTTTTTCGAACTACAGCTCGAATTCAAAAACGCTAGAATATCGACTATGCTTAAGGCACAGTTCGAATCGGAACTACGGTGCGGCTCTAACATGTATCCATTCGACAGGAATGAATGTAACAACACACCCAAATACAAGCCCTGCTTGTACATGCAGATTACCGTCCCGTTGACGGCATGCCACCCTGATCCGTTGTGAAATGCGAACAGGGCCGTAGGCCAATCTCTCCGTTCCATCGCGCATTCACCTAGACGAACCCACAACGAGTCGTCATTCATGTAGACGGTTAGCGCCTCAAGTATTCTGACGATTACCCATTACAAAAAGTATCACGAAGCAAACGTGGCAACTCAAACAACTCATTGGAAGCATGCTCCCAGAGAAGCAGAAGTGAAAGAAGATTAAAATGCAAATATTAATGAACAGTTCTTCACATGGCACTTGCCGCAATGAAAAATCTCCATTCGGAGATTCCGCAAAACTTAAATACTTCCCTTAAACTTTGTTTAAGGACCTATCTTGCTGAAACGTCGAAAAATAAAGACACGCTGGAAAAGGTCGTCTCCGCTCAAAAATTTGCCCAATAATCAGATGAAGCAGAAGAAAGTGCCCAGTTTGAAAGAAGTGGTTTACTTACGCAAAAGTAATGTCTGACGGGATCTTCGCCAAGCATTGCAATATGGTAATGCAGCGAGGCGTAAAGACGTGCCATACCGGAAATCGACATACCGTTCTCACGCGCTTCCTTCCTTGCACGCTCCCAATCAAACGCATCCGGATCAGTCTGAAGAAAAACAAATAGAAAACTGTTACAGCGCTGATTACAAATCATAATTTATGGATACCACTATCAACTTCAGAAGATCAAATTCGTGAAATTTTGCATTCTCTTTTGCTTCGTAAGGAGGAAGTGAAGAATGGCCCATTTTATTTTTATCAGCCCAATTACGTGCCGTTCTCCTCAAAGGCATATTTTACAAGCGAAAATAACAAACATTCTAGCCATGTTCTTGCAACAGCAAGGCATTCAAACTGCTTTTAAACTCCGTCACCGATAATATTTCTTCACGTCCTCCATTATGAATTAAATCACTATGAATGAAAATGCGAAAATAATAAATAATGTTGTGTCTTCAACAACGATAGTATTCAAATCGAAAAAACAAACTACCGATCGTTCATTCACATGTAATGCTCACTTCTAATGCGACAGCTATGACTTCCGATTATAAAAAGCGCACAATTCAATATAATGTTTTTTTTTAAACTTATATAAAAAAAGCCCCACAAAATCAACACCTATTCAAGTTTCATTTAAAAAAAGGTTACAGATGGCTTCATAAAAGGCCCTCGTGTACTGTAAGGAAAAAGCAGAACTGCAAACTACTAGACACTGACAACCCCCTTCCCGTCACCCTTTTCCAACTATTTCCAATTTGGCGATAGGAGGAGGGGGTACAACAGCGCAAAAACTCTGAAGTTTTGAAGACTCGCGCAAAAATGTAAACATGACACTTGTTGTAGACATCACAAGACGGGGTCGCTTTGAATGACATGCAAAACCCCTCGAAGAGTGGAAGAGGAGTCATCTATATGTGTCACATAGTTAGATTAACGATTGGCAGACGGGATGGAAGGGTTTTTAGTGACTCCTCCACATGCAGTGCATCAAAATTAAAGATCACTTTCTCTCGATCTCATTTCCTACTGGAGAGTGCAGCATAATTAAATTTTTCGACGGCGACGTCCCGGACATTTCACCGCCTATTCATTGAAATGGAGCAACTTCTGATTCGATTAACAACAAAAAAGTGCTCATAAAATCAGTTGGTTCTGGAAGGTCTTTGGCTTCTTGAGCGAAAAAAAAGCAACGAAAAAGATTGATCTGTTTTCTAGAAATCTACAAAAATAATCAACCAGTAAGTAATAAATGCATCATAATTAAACGAACTTACGTTATACTTGGAAAGAAGAGGATGCTGAAGAATGTTCTTTATCATACGCAATGCTAGCTTTTCATGACCATCAACGATCAACTGCAACGCCTTCATAAATTCATCGTGTAAACCCACTTCCTTAAAAAAACAACACTGAAGCCTCCATGCAACACGCCACAACTATTTCGAAAATGCACTACCAAACGCACTTTTATAAGTGGAAACTCGCCTTATTCTTCCTCTCAGTTTCTCTGCTTTTCCCCTCCCCAACTAACCTTGCTTTCGATTTTTGGATGCAAGCAGCTGATGCTGGAAAGCCGATCTGCGATGAGTTCCCAATGGCCGATGTAAATGTCATTTCACATGATAAAACTGACAATGCTTTGCAAAGCACATCTAAACTGGCGCTCTTCATGGTAAAGAGAAGAATGCGTACTTACAAACCGTTTCGTTTGATGCGATGCACAAGCAGTCAATGATTGTTTCGAATATCTCATGGAAAAAAAAAAGCTCAATGAAGTGCGTATTGCTAACCTGAGCTTCTTCGGTTTCGATGTCTTCCTCCAAAGACCAGATGTCTTCGTCATCATCTGCGCTTTCGTGTGCACTGCTACTAGACGAAGAGGTCGACGAGGAATCTTCTTCACTTGTGCTATTGCTCTCGCTTTCCGAACTGTCATCACTCTCATTCTCGCTACTGCTTTCTTCCACGTCCTCTACATCCACGTCAGTTGGTTCATTCATCTCAAGTTCCAAGCGGCTACTGACATATTAAGGGTCAACTATTAATGCATTTTCGCATCACGTCCATTAAGAAACTTATGGTGAATCGGTAACTCTTAACGTCCAGCAGGCTGCAAGAGAATGATGGGACCGGGGAAGCGATGCGACCAGATTGACCTCATCTCAGTATTCGCCAGATTGGGTATAGACAAATGCCATTTGCACTTCCCATACCAGATTAAAGCTTATTTTATCTGGCGTGGCCCTCGACCAGTGGTACATTCTATATCCACAGCACAACCACCATACTAAAAACAATTCTGGAAAGCCCGAACCAGAATTGCAACGCCGCAAAAAAAGATGACCGCATCATTCTGACATCTCACCTACCCTCCTCAACCTACCACTTCTATCGCCCTTCTCACTAAATTTTTCTCGTCCTCGGCGCATTCTCAAATATGATTCACACTGAAAACTGGCGCTACTGCCGAGAAGCAGGATACATACATACATACATACATACATACATACATACATCACACACACACACCACACACACACACACACACACGCGCACACACGCACACACACACACACACACACACACGCACACACTCACTCACGAACGCACACACACGCACACACTCACGAACGAACGCACACACACAACACATACAGAGACACGGACACACACACACACACACAAACGCACGCACGCGCACACACCCACGTACGCACACATAGAGACACGGACACACACGCACACGAACGCACACACCCACGTACGCACGGGCACACACAACGCACATTGAGACACGGACACACACACGCAAACGCACACGCACACACCCACGTACGCACGGACACACACAACACACATAGAAACACGGACACACACACGCAAACGCACACGCACACACACATAAATGGTTTCGACGGAAACGAAAAATGTTTTGGAAGCATCACCACGTTCTCATTACCAAATTCATAGGAAGCTGTATTTACGAAGCATACGTGGTCAAACTAAACAGAGTCGGATGTAAGTGTGCCAAGTTAGTCTAGAAGCATTTTCAAACCATCGATCTTTTTTGCATTTCACTCACCACACAAGGTCGCCTTGCTCGATCGTACAGCAGCGCACAGTCGCTGCCGGCTGGCAACCCTGTCGCTGACGCGCGACGCGTTCCCCATCAGCCATTAGCATTTATAGCGAACACACTTTTGATTCATTCTTCAAAAAGGTAGCAGCAGACAATGTACCAGTGCAAAGTCGGTTTTTGTTTCAAGCAATATTCAACGATGACTTACAATCTGCCTCAAAATCGTGTATGACTACCGACAATGAATTCCCTCCCATCCTCCCAACTATGAAAAAAAAAAAAAACAAGTATGGAGAGAGAGGACGAATTTCATCTTTATCTCCGCAACGATGATTCTAAAAACCGACATCAGTCATCCACCTCGATTCCCTCCCATCCTCCCAACCATGAAAAAAAAAAAAAACAAGTATGGAGAGAGAGGACGAATTTCATCTTTATCTCCGCAACGATGATTCTAAAAACCGACATCAGTCATCCACCTCGGCGTAACATGCCGACCTCCTTCAACGTCTATAAATCAACCCCGCATATCTCCTTCGAGAAATTATCACGAAAGCATGTCAGATTTTCCGTCAGCGGACCTCTGAAAGGCCACAATGCGGTATCGGAACCGACCAGCGAACTACTTTATAAAAAAAAAGCTCGAGCATTTTAATTGTGACAGCCAAACGGTTACATACGCAGACTGAAACCCTGTTTGGCTGCATTATTTTAAATGCTCGTCAGCTAAGCAAGGGACCTCACAATATGATCAACAGGAAGAATTAGGAGATAAGTCCACAGACGTTGAACTAACAAGCAAAAGATGGCAAATGAAAAAGCATAAACATAATGTGAAGTGTTTATCATGTGTTCACATTGTTTATATCATCTGGGTGATAGTAGTCACCGATGAGACGATAGACGTGGGAAGGCGATATGGCCGACGTGTGCGAAATATACAGCGATACGAGCTGAGCAGGGATCAGATCGAACAGTGGATTAACAATGTATGCCTCACTCATCGAATCGCTCTCACTGAATGGAAAAAACTCTGACGGTGAGCCCATCGATGGTATAACGTCAATATTGGGTAGAAAGCATGGCGTTACCTTGTAGAACGCTGCGCATACCGACACTGGCACCGAGTGCCGTTTCGCTGCGAGACACATCATCAGACTACCTGAAGATTAAAAACAGAATAAACTTATTACGGTCACTACGGAAAAGCGAAAATACTCATGGTCCTCTCCGTAGCAGATTATCGCACGCCATGAACACAATTATAACACCAGAAACAAGAACTGTCATTTGCTGCCTCTCAATATTGGATTTCTTCTTTTTGATTTCCAAACCAAGTTCTGAGCGGCAGTACTCTGAGGCATAAACCTAATGACACTAGCGAGTTCGTAAGCAGGGATGCTCTCCATTTCAATCTATTGAACTCTTTTCTCGTAACACATAAAAGGAACACAAGAGGTCGAAATAAGCAGGGTGGAGTAATATGTAGGAGCCTCGGTGAAACCTCCATCAAGGAGCACCGAAATTTCCCGTTCCAACTTTTGACATCAATGATTCACTGGCCAATATTTTTTCTACAGATTCTCAGTTCCCAGCTACAAATTACCTTCTGGGTAGAAAAAAAAACATACCAGCTGGAGCGATACATGATCCATCAGGTAGAAGTGCTGCTGCTGCAATGATCACCCGGGTAGCATGGCGCATCGCTGAGAGTACGTCTACAGAGGAGAGGTATTCCGCATGTTCACAGTCGTCGTCGAGCGACAGCAACCGGAACGAGCGATGTGCGGCGCGTGCAGAATCGAAGAACGCACGTAACGTTTCCGACCTACTCAGTGCGTGGGTAATCACGACGTCTGATGAACAAATGTGATCCACTGCCTGAATAATAGTTTTATTTTTATCCATGAAACTAAAACCGTAAAAATGGCTCGTTCTCCCTCTCTTGCATATGCCAAAATTAGCAAAAATCGCTTAGCGAAAGCAGCCAGTAAGTTTTCTTCATCCGGCTTTTATTAAGTCAACAAATTGCGTAGCTTTGATACATGGGCAAATTCCTCCCCCCTCCCTTGCTGCTAATGACTTACCAACAACGATTTCTGCAAATTCATTGACATAACGCTATCATCATTGGCTTCAGTCGTTTTTCTCGAGAAAATTTCATACAGTAAGAAGCAATATCAACTTTCCCGTATAAACTGTTCATGAACACGTAAAAAGGAGCATCAAGACAAAATTACTGCATTTATTCTTTGAGCCTACCGACACGCTTTCGTGAAACACTATACTTTGAAACAATGGCATGATGAGGTTAAACCCTCGCCTAATTGAGCAAGTACACTCATAATGAACGCTTCACCAATTATCACACATAGCTGAACACTCACAACAATTTCTACATATGAAAGCGAAAAGTCATACGGTGGGGGAGGACGTGGAGGAGGGAGGGGGACCTGGATCGGCGCAGACATTCTGCAGAGGGAAGGGAAGACAAAGAAAACAAAAAGACGCAATCATTTGTTCAAAGAAACAAACCACTGGCAGGCAACATCTCTTTATATACCGTTCAAGATGGTCAGCTTCAGCCTACCCTCTCTCCACGTGTCCACTGCTGCTACTGTATTAAATGTGCAGGATGGGTACTACAGGCATACTAGACAGTGGTTCGCTGATCGTTTCGCAATTCTGCAGAGCTAATAAACTACTGAGTGATGTGCGCAGCATAGTTTTTCGCGAATGCCAAACCAAAGATTAGTCCACGGGATTTCTTTGTAGAACTGCCCTCTCTGAAAGGCCTGATCAACTGCAGTTGCTCACGGTAGCCGCTACAGCAAACAAAAGTTTACTCTTATGAAGCCATTTGCACTATCTCGCTTGCGCATTATCTACTGTATGCTGCGATTTCAATTAGATGAAAATACGCCCTTAAATTACCGTAAAACTTCGATGGTAAGTCACCTCTCCTTGAATATACGCTTTTTGTCAGACAAGTTGAAAATTAGCAACAGCGCGCATCTGAAAGACATAGCTGTTTCCCGGGATTTTTTTTTATTATTACGAAACGTGCCCCTTTTTAATTTTATGAAAACCAAAACCTTGCTTTCAAAATCTTATAATAATTTGTTTAGCGACAGCTAGCGCCTACTCCACATAATTATAGATATACTGCAACCTCCTCACACATTAGAAAAAAGTTAAAATTTGAATATCAACTGCTACGCTTGCCGTTTCAGCCAAGGCGTTAAGTTTAGCCGAAGCATCCATGC
>JPKZ01002905.1:0-11432 GCA_000803305.1 Toxocara canis | reverse complement strand
TCTGAAATTGCCATTCTGGCTTCTGAACGACAAGTATCCTTAGAAATTCTCTACGGATCGTAGAGGCTGACTCTTTCCTTTCTTTCGCGGTCTTATCCGAAATTCGACAGCATTTTTTCCTCAGCATTCTCAGATTCTGATATATGGTGTTTGTTTGTTTGGTTGATGTGAACAGAATTTCTGTCTCTTCCTCAGATTCAGTTCGGTTTAGGTGATCTAAATATACGTTTAAGAAATTTTTAATTTGGTGCTATACGTTGTTTGAAATCATAGTTCTCAACATTACTGCCTATAGCAGATTTGTTTAACAGCTGCTGAAATCTGACCTGTTTATCTGCTTAATACACGTTTATAAATAGGAAAAAAACGCTATTGTCCTTTAGAGTTGGTTAACTAATCTCAGTTTGTTTCAGATCACGTAAGACTTAAGCTATTGAACACTTGCTTACTCAACATGCTCAGACAGTGAGGGTGCGGGGAGAGCGGGGGGGGAGGGGGCGGTGGGGAGGAGGGGTTATGAAAAGCGCATAAATGTGTTTTGCGCAAGGCCACATAGCCCATTTGAGAAATTACAAAAATTACAGTGGCTATGAGGACAAAGAGAGATGGGCACAAAGTTTGGTTCGGAGTGATGTCCGTAATATTCGACTGGAATGCGAGAGCAGGAGAATTGCTGAGGATTGAAGCACAAGCAATTCGACATTTAGCAAAACGAAAAGAGTCTCACAATCGGTGAGATATGACAAGTTCGATATTCGTGTTAAGCGCCTTTAGGTTGAGTGCATGGTATTAAAACTGAACTGATGTCATCTTCGAAAGTGAACCGAATTGTCGTTTTTTTTTTTTTTTTTTTTTGGCGAAACGTGCAGTTCGATCGTGGAATAGTGGTGAAGCTTTCGGCTTAAGACTGCGAGAATGTAAAGTTATGAAAAGAAGGAGTTAATGGTTGGAGTTGATAGAGCATGAATAGATAAGGCTTGGCAGAGTGTGTAAGTGGAATGGTGCTTGAAAGCGAATCTTTCCTTTAGGAGGTGCTGTTCGTTGCATGGTATTGTTCGTCTGTCATCGATGCTTTGATGCCTCAATATGACCTCGAGCTGGCGAGAGGAGGAGGTAGAGGAAGATTTATGAAATACCAAGCTAAACAGTCCAGTAACAAGTTGCCATGTGTGGAGGGCACTTTTCCTGATTTCTTCTGCATGTCTCTTGATATCGCTGAATGCAAATTAGCAAATTTTTGCATGATCAATGTAGGGGTCTTCTAGAACGTATTGCGCTTTTTAGGGAAATTTTATGTACGCCTCGGTCGACCTTTTGGTGAGATAGTTTTCGACTTTCTCGGAAAAGGAAGTTTCGTGCGCAGCTGATTCGATTTTTCTCAGGATTTGAGGAGTTAACATTATGCCAGATAGGGAATTCGAGGTTATATAGAAAAATAAGGTTAAACTGAACGGTTTGGGAGAACTAAAAGAATCGTGATATCATCACACGTGTTTCTCGTACTCCTTTCTAGGTACTGAAGTAGAGCCGAACTTTAAAAGCTTATGAAAACCCTTAAGGCAAGAAAACGACGACTCCTGATCCTTTCTGACTACCAGCAGTCAAAATTACTACGAGGTTACGAACGGTTGCCGCGATTTACGAGTAAGGTTTCACCGATTAAGTGCTCAGAAGTAGTCAATTTTGAGCTCTGGCTGGTATCGTTTCGCTCATCGAGAAAAGCCTGCCAAGCGAACATAAATGTCGCCAGATTGCTGTTTTTCTGGAGTGACCTTCTCTGTCACCGTTCCTGTTGAGAGCGAGAGAAGAATCTGTACTGTGCATCAACGAGGAGGGGATACATTACCTTTTGGTATATTTGTCCTTTCGGGAATTAATCACTGACTGTCGGCATTGTGTTGCGAATCGCGCACTATATTGCAGTTCGCAAGTAGAAATTCGACGGAAGACATGCGTGTTCTACTGGGTTCCCAATGTACCGATGACCATAAGTTGGTGAAAGCTTGATTTCGATATCCCCCAAAATTCGTCAGACAGCTCGCGAGCGGAGAGGTTGAAAGCAAATGAGTTTAACGAAAGTTCGATACAAAAATCAGTTGAGCAGGTTTTGTGATCGTACATATATACCAATACGCCTCTTTTGGCTGGATTCCTCGTTCCAGGTGGTCACTGCGAGGCGCACCTTAATGAAGCGTTTGCGTAAAAACATGTTTGAAGTGCACATTTCACGTAAAAACTTGTTTGAGGTTCATGCAAGTACGGACATGGGTGAAGTGTGCGCCACTGAAATAAAGCGTTCGAAACTCCGATTTGATCATCCTAAGGTTTTCCTGCTAAACATGGATGGTCATCAGTACACGCATTTTTATCCAGTTTATGCCAGTCGAAAATATTTTCGAAGCTGTATGTGAATGTGATAGCACAAGAGAGTGCATGTCCGCCGCTCTATTATTTGCCTGACATTAGCGAATCAAAGAAGTTGACAGCAACCAACGAAGGAAAACTACCTGCTGTCATGATACAAAGACTTTCCGTGCTCAGTTCCGTATTGATCGCAAAACTCCTGAGATGCAAATGCGAAAATGCGCCAATGTGATGAGCGAATGGAAGTTGTAAGACCATCGTCACTACTATTTACAGAGAAAAAGCTGACCAAGAAGTCTGGGATGGTTTGATGAAGGATACCATCTTCATGCGCCGCTAGAGTTGCTGAAAAAAAAAGCACCTGAGAGGAAGCGATTTCGCAGCTTTGTATACCAAGCTATGCAAAGGTTCAAGTCATTGTTTTGCACCTACCGAAAGGCCTTCACAAACGTGATTAGCGGATGAGAGTGTGGGCACCATCGTCCATGTTATTCCATCTGATGAGAGTGAATTTTGGAATTTGATAATAATTCAGTGAGGTTATTACTCTTCATTCTCAAAGACGTTGTTTACAAGGGTGTGTCCAGGTTAACGATTTCAGAATACATTTCATGGTATCGAAATCTTTCGAGCAAGTATGGTGACTGAAATGTGTTGGAAGGAGTATGTATGCGAATGGACCCACGCAAACGTGAAAAGCAGATAGGAACGTGAGGACCGTTGTTGATATTATTGGAACAAAAGTGAGTCAGGAAATTCGAGAATGACTCGAGAAGGATAACCGACTTTTTATGAAATATGCGAATGGTTTTATGCAAACGTGATAAGCAGATGAGGATGTGAGCAGTGTCATCCGTGTTATTTCATAAAAATTGTATAAACATTCGCATGATCACATCTTCTAAGCCGAGTTTATTGTGATTGGAAACTTGTTCGAAAGCGTAAGCGAAAACGCTTGTAGAAACGTAATGAGCGGATGGGAACGTGAGAATTTTTATGCGTATTTTCAAAATGATTGCTAAAAAATTTGGCAACAACTCTACAAGGACGGCCGATTTCTGTGCTGATGATGTTCTTTCCGAAAGTCTTCCCAGGTGAAAGTTTTTCGGCGTAATTTTTAAGTAGTGATTTAACCACTTGTCCAAATGTGATGGTTGAAAAAGTGTATAAGGGGTATGCTAACTGACCCCCGCGCAGATGTGATAAGTGAAAGTGAATGTGAAGAACGTCGTCCGTGTCATTTCATTGGCATTTATATGACCACGTTTCAATGCTCACTAATGAACGTATTTTGATGGGATGTTTAGTGAATGAAAAGCTCTTCGAAAGTATTAGCCTTTACGCTCGCGTAATCACGATGAGTGGTTAAGATTGTAAGGATTGTGGTCCATATTGTTCCGCCGGGAAAGGATGATTTAAGGAGCTCGGTAACAATCCAGGAGATGTAGCTGCATTCCGTCTGATGATTCATCGAACAAGGACCTGCTCGGGTCAAAATTTTAGGACCAGATTTGTGTTGTGATAGCGTCTTTTTAAAGTATGTAGTGAATGAAAATTTGTTACCATAATTCATCGGAAGAGAGGGCATGTAAAAGATTGATAGAAGTTCAAGGAGGACAACCATGTTGCATCCTCCGTTAATCGTTAAAAACAAAGCGCGCAGTGAATAGCAGCGGTTTCACAAACGTTTTTATGAACTCTTGGGACGGTTTGGGTCACCGTTTCGTTTCTGCTGGAGGCGTGCATCTCATGCTGTACAAGGGATTGTTGTGATGAGTGCTTGGTCGTCTTCAACACGCCTCATCTGAATGGGTTCGTGGTGGGAACAAAGGTATTGAAAGATTTAGAGGAAGACATTTGGCGAACATGATAAAGGGATGGGAATGTGCGGACGATTGTCCATATATTCATCGGACAAGAGCGCATCATGGTCTCCGGCAACAATTGAGGAGGTGGTGTCAGCTTGAGGAAGACGCAGCTGAAGGTCATATTTAGAAGATTCATTGCGCGTCTTTGGTCAGTAGTGTAGTGATTGGAAAACTATTGGAAGGCATATGGGAATTCAGACGCTCAATTATAATCAGCAGATGAACGGTGAGGTCGTTGATCCATATTGTTCTATGATTGATAGAAGTTCAAGGAGGACAACCATGTTGCATCCTCCGTTAATCGTTAAAAACAAAGCGCGCAGTGAATAGCAGCGGTTTCACAAACGTTTTTATGAACTCTTGGGACGGTTTGGGTCACCGTTTCGTTTCTGCTGGAGGCGTGCATCTCATGCTGTACAAGGGATTGTTGTGATGAGTGCTTGGTCGTCTTCAACACGCCTCATCTGAATGGGTTCGTGGTGGGAACAAAGGTATTGAAAGATTTAGAGGAAGACATTTGGCGAACATGATAAAGGGATGGGAATGTGCGGACGATTGTCCATATATTCATCGGACAAGAGCGCATCATGGTCTCCGGCAACAATTGAGGAGGTGGTGTCAGCTTGAGGAAGACGCAGCTGAAGGTCATATTTAGAAGATTCATTGCGCGTCTTTGGTCAGTAGTGTAGTGATTGGAAAACTATTGGAAGGCATATGGGAATTCAGACGCTCAATTATAATCAGCAGATGAACGGTGAGGTCGTTGATCCATATTGTTCTATCGGACAAAAGCGAAATAAGTTCCGACAGCAGCGTCAAGAGGTGGGGAGGGGAGGGGGGGGGAGAGGGAGAGCTGTAGTCGTTTAACTTTGTTGGCGAAATTATTTCAAAACAAAGCAAGTGGCGATCAGTAGCGGCAAGCAGCGAGGATGGGGACTGCATAATTGCTTACATTGTTGACAACGTTTAATGATACGCAAGTGTTACGTACAAAGTAGTTTGGTCGAAATGAGGCGTTATAATAGGCGGCCGTGAGGGCATTAGGAATTTTGAAAGGTGACTCAGTATGCGAATGTAAGAGATAGGGTTGTCGTGACGTTGAAGCAGTCGAAACACTGTTGTCAATCATCGAGGAATCTTCGGCGCGTAGAATCACAATTATCCGCGACTTATGATCCGAAAAGGGGAATATGTCATCTTCCCAGGGGTATGCATACCATCCTGCCAATTTTTGGGTTCTGCTAGTAGTGAAGATGGGAAGAAATTATGGAGGGCTGCTGGAGAAATTAAAGGCGAAAGCGAAAAACGTTAGAAACAACAGCCCTCGATCTGTGCCTTTTTCCAGTGTTATCTGCTTCGTATGGCGACAATAATTTGAAGAACGTAGTGCTGTACAATTTTCGGGCGCAAACGTCACATGTTTACTTGTGCTTCCTGGCCGACGATACGGATTTAATTTCGCCCGTCGAAAATGGTATGAACACTGCTGTACTGTGTGGTTCTTCCTGAAATATGGTGCGAGTACTGACTGCAATGTACCTCCGAACGGTGCGGTACAAAAGATACGAGTCTTTGTGGCACTGTAAGATCGTTGTTCATAACGTTTGCTGCGCTCGAATGCCACAGTGCACGTAACAGAAGCAGAAGTTTGAAGATATGGAAAAGTTATTTTCATGATTTTTTAAATGCCGCTCGTTAGGCGATATTTGGTCACCCGCAGTTATTCGTATGTTTCACTCTCAACCCACACATGTTTTGCAATCTCTGTGTCGCACCCTTGCGCATCAGTCCTCACCCCCTATCCCCCTTCTGCTTCCTTTACCACTACAAGTGCGTAACCCCCAACACCCACAGCGCTCAAGCCCGCCATACGCCTTTAGCATGGCGTAGTTTTGTGCTAAAGATCGGCGGACGACTATTTATCTTTTGTTTTTGATGCTTGGGGATTTATCCCATCATAAGAATCGTACAAAAGTTGCAGTAATATGTGTGATGATACGATACGACTAACCAGAACCGTCGTGAATTTCAGTGTACTTTAAATAATAAGTTGGTAATAATTTTTAGCACACTGTGCTGGTTCCGAAGGGCATATTCGTGGCTGTAGGTTGTAAACAAATTTTTCAAGTGATTATGCGTCCATGTCAATATTGTAGGCAAAAATTAGGTCAGTCAGAATAAAATGAGATGAGAAGTGGCAGTGATACTCGATTAGAAATAAGATTTAAAAAGGACGTTTCTCTAATCGCTAGTATAAAGCGTTTCATTGGTACCCAGCTTTTGAAATTAGTTGAATTGGATAGTCTTTATTCATAGGAACAAGGAAAGTCGCGCATGGGAGTGATGATACGTACTTAAAAGGCATTGACATGTACAGACACATGTATACATGCATTAGGAACATTTACATAAAAGCATGGAGAGAGAGAGAGGATAAGCACAATAATAAGTAAGGGAACACGGAACTGCTGAAATCGTCTAGATGAAGATTGCAATCATTTGAGAGTTGGACTTGATAATAGAAGCATTGATTCATGCTCTGATTAATCAAGAAATTATACTGTTTTGGAACTGGCTCGATATGATTTTAAGAAACAAATTGGAGGGAGTTGGAAGGGCACAGAAATGAAAGGGCGACGGCGCCCGTAGAGATACTGATAAGGAGAGGTCTTGTGCGGAGAAGAAATCTTCACATCATGCGCTAAGACATTTCCCAGCATGAGACCTATCGTTTTCGCCTACATCTCCACTGTTTTCGCACAAACGCTCATTTCCATTCGCACTGTTCACATATTTCCCCGTATAGAGTCATTTTTTACCTGATATCACATTGCGGTGCAGTCTGAAGAAGTTGGGAGGGTCGAAACCCCTAACGTAGTTTCGAATGACCGCATGCTGTGGCATACGCAAGCATATGTGCACCTGCGGGCGATTTTGGAGCTCACATAAGCGAACTGTGGGACAGCCGTGGATGTATTTTTGTCTGTCTGTCTGCGCTGTAGTTCAAGCTGAAAAATCACGAAAACGATTTTTTCAGTAGCAGACGGGTCCCCTCAATTCGCTATTGAGTTCTATACCAGTTTCCAAAATTCTTTCTACTTTTACGTGACCCGAACGCAACCGATCCAACCAGAGCGGAGAAGGCTACACACGTTTGATCATTATGAGATAAGGCACGCATCACCTGTGGCTTTGCGAACGCAGTAACAAAGTTCAGAGCCACGATTCACAAATTTGTACTGATTTATGGTGCGTGGGAAATAAATTGATGAAGGTAAATCCAGAGGATAACTATCTGCAAGTTCAAAACTTGAAGTCACACAGTGCAGAGCCCTGTTAACTTCAACTGCATTGAGCGCACCTCAAAATATGAATGTTTGAATACGAGATGAGAATTTTTTTGGGAAATTGGTGTCCACAGTGACAGCACTTATGACCTTGTGAGCAACTGGGTTGACTACCATCATTTCACAGTTTGCATCGGAAGTAGCTGACTCCGGTTCAACAGAAATGTTTATTCATAAGTGGGGATTCTCCGCGTTTGAACGAATCAGATCATTTTATTCAAGGATATAGTTGACGCATGTGGTATGGTCTCTTGGCGCGTTCGTCTATTGATCTGACGAGTATACCAAGATGAACATTTGATTAATACCTTTCCATAACAGTTAGTATCATATTTTAGAAGCCTGACTGATCGTATATCGGTTACGAAAATGTCTCACGCTAGAGACATGCTTCACCGTTTGTTGAGACACATGAAGTATTTTAGTGGGCGCTGTGGTGGCGACCTGTCTCAACTCTCTGGTATAAGCTGTAAAGCTTTTTGGAGTTGGCAATCAGGAGTGCGTTCTAATTGGCGTCATGGTGGAGCTCAGTGGCAGTAATAGCGTTCTGCATCATAGCTTCGACAATTCTGTATTCATCATCCCTGCTGTCATCATCGTTGCCATTGTCGGTTAGTGGATTTTTCCTCTATTTCTTTTGAAAGAACTGAAAATGCCATTTCTTATTCATGTGTCCCTCTTAGCTGGTGCGCATTTGCTTGCTAGAATGAACATGACTCTTTTGTGGGAGGGGGAAGGAGGGAGTGAGAGGGGAGTGGATGTTTCGTAACAACCGATGTCTTGGACTTGGAAATGCTCCCATACTTATAAATGAAGAACTCTAGCAAGTAAACTAAATAAACAAAGCTCTGATATATTGGTCTTAGTGAATCGCGGGGAAGATTCCTCTTCTTGCCATCGGGAGTTGAATGTTCCCTAATTTAGGGCGATTGCTTTTGGTAGAGCATTCCATAAGACTATCCTATCGATTCTTTGCCGTTTTTTTTTTTGCTCCGTTCCTCACAGGGAAACGATTAGTATAACTTAAGTGAAAATATCTTTGATTAGAAAGCTTAGATTATGGGCTTTCTCGTAAGTCTGTTGGTTCGTTATGCTCCCGTGACAGATTTTCGTATCCTACTAACTATCGCGTTTACGTAGAACGAGCTTCGTTCCCCAATGCATGTTCATCAAAGTTATCACGAGCTGTGCGCATTTTTGTTGTTAGGCGAAATGTTATTTGAAAATGCTTTGAATTGCACTGTTTCATTCTCATAAATGCGTTTGTTAATGACTATTATGATCATCAACTGAGGAGATCTCCCAAAAAATTTCTTTGCATATTTGGTTCAGTTGTGCTTTTATTGTGTAAGAAGCAAAAGTGAAGGGTGGGAGTGAACACTGCAAAATGATCTCACCAGTAGAATGACCGCAGAAAATCAGAACTTCCCCAACAATGCGGGGAAGATTCCTCTTCTTGCCATCGGGAGTTGAATGTTCCCTAATTTAGGGCGATTGCTTTTGGTAGAGCATTCCATAAGACTATCCTATCGATTCTTTGCCGTTTTTTTTTTTTGCTCCGTTCCTCACAGGGAAACGATTAGTATAACTTAAGTGAAAATATCTTTGATTAGAAAGCTTAGATTATGGGCTTTCTCGTAAGTCTGTTGGTTCGTTATGCTCCCGTGACAGATTTTCGTATCCTACTAACTATCGCGTTTACGTAGAACGAGCTTCGTTCCCCAATGCATGTTCATCAAAGTTATCACGAGCTGTGCGCATTTTTGTTGTTAGGCGAAATGTTATTTGAAAATGCTTTGAATTGCACTGTTTCATTCTCATAAATGCGTTTGTTAATGACTATTATGATCATCAACTGAGGAGATCTCCCAAAAAATTTCTTTGCATATTTGGTTCAGTTGTGCTTTTATTGTGTAAGAAGCAAAAGTGAAGGGTGGGAGTGAACACTGCAAAATGATCTCACCAGTAGAATGACCGCAGAAAATCAGAACTTCCCCAACAATTTTTTTTTAAAGTTGATCGTAAATGGAAAATCGTGATGTGTCGTGTTTGATGAGCCGGATGTGCGAAGCTTAAAGTATTCATTGATTCAGCAGTGCCAACGCGGTCCTCAATAGGATACTGCATGAAAACATTGGCGTTTCTTTTGAGAGTGAGAGGGGAGTGGATTGGATGAAAAGGTGATCTCATCGCTTTTATATCCAGCTTTTTTGATGTTAAGGCAGCGCATTGTTTCTTAACCCTTGATGATAGAGGTACATTAGATGCTTGGCCGGCACCGTTTTTTTTCATGTTTGTTATTGCTTTTGATTGTAACGAGTGATAGCGGTACAGGCAATAATTTTTAGTTGGTGGAAGAACGAGCACATTCTTGTTGAGAATGAGTTTTGGTTGCAGCGCACAACAGTTAGATACTTTTGCTGAAATATATTTTTATGGTTGCGACGCTCTGCTTAAAGCAATGCGCGCAGTTTGCAGCTGTTTATTGTAAGGCATGCGATGAGAACATTGAATTTACAGCTGTGGTGACGTACAAGTTGACTAGTTCGCTGAAACTAAAACAGAGGCGCGAGGAGGAAAGAAGGCGAAAGCGTGAGGCAAGGCCCAAGAAGCGTAACTAACTGGCCGCCTCCGATGTTGGCAATTATGCCGAATCCGAAAATTTATTTCGCTATGAAAAAGCATCCATTGGATGTAGTGGTCGCCATGCCGTACTCAATCCATACGTCTCTGTGTATCGATTCGTCTGTTTTGTTTACAGTTTGCCTGTTTTTAGCATTACGGTTCTAATTGGGAACAGTAATAACTCCCCTCAAAGAGTCCTTTTTTTTTCAAAGCAACTTTATACCTCTAATTATGTGGAATATTTTGAAACAAAAACTTGCGCGCGTTTTGTTTCGGCTTTTTAAGTTCGCGACCACTCGTCCGTTATAGTATCCTGCGTTTTAATTGTTTATTCGTCACTATTATTATTGTCATCATCATTTTATTCTCATTTCTACTAGTTTGCGTCTGTTGTGAAACTTCGCTGAGGTGATCTGTGGTGGTTCGCCAAACGCACATTCCGTTTATTTATTGTTGACGTGGTTGAGTGGTTGTCATGGTGATTGGGTATAAAAGCTTTCTCTGTCGGCCATCATTTTGCACTCATGTCTTTATTCCACGTGCACGAATGGCTTGGATTTGATCTGGTCGATGCGAGTGTTTTTGCAGTCGGCAAATTACTCGATGATAGGGGTTTGTTTTCTGCCGTTACAATTTGAATTTAACTTGGCATGATTGGATTTTTTGGAGGAGTACGGCGAAAACCAACCTTGCATACGTACAGTTCTTCGGTCGGTTTCTTTGATTTAAGTCCTCAACTGTTGCAGTGCATCCTGAGCGGTTGCAAATAGGTGATGGGAGGATGCGTACAGCTAGAAGGGGCAAAAAAATAGTAAGAGCATTTTTTTTGCTAAAGGATACGCGTCATATGTTAGTCAAGCATCATCGTGATTGAATTTCTTCTGTACCCTGATGACCGTTAAACTGAATTAGCCTAAGTCCGAAGTCGTTCTAAGCACAACTAAACATGCAGTGTCGGAACAGTTCTTTTTTGCGTTGGTTGTATGGTGCGTATCCGGAGACATACGTAATTTTCCTCAGTGCTGTCTTCCTAGTGTTGCAAGGTGGAAAAGAAAACACCGAGAAGGGAGGAGCTAAAACAAGGTAAGAAATTCCAAAATCAGGTTTGTTTTGAATATGTTACAGCAAAAAACCTACAAGAATTTTCCCAGGAAACCGTTGGCACAATACACTGGCGATTACTCCGTGCAATGCTCTAGTTTTGTTTTTGTTTTGTTTTTTTTTTTTT
>JPKZ01002904.1:718632-730105 GCA_000803305.1 Toxocara canis | reverse complement strand
AACGCTCTATAGCATTCGAAAATAAGGGCATCGGTCGGAGCGGTTGGAATGTGTTCGAAAAAAAAGAGCAATTCACGTTCGCCAACTTGGCAAGGTTCGCGATTTTTTTATCGATTTAAAAAATTAATACACCTACTCAAATCGGACTATCACACAGTGAGGCAAAAAAATTCCTTTTTTATTTATTTTTTCGTCGCCAACTCTCAAGCAATGCTGCTTTATTCGTAGATGTACCACATTCTATTGGTACATATATCGTTCTGCTAATTGAAATTTTACAAACAGAAGTTTCATTCTTTTAATCGCACTTTTATGCCAATATTTTTGAACATTTTTAATAGCACTCCTCACTCGGTGATATTAGCCTGGTGCAATCGTTTTGGCATAATTGAAGAATGAAAATAAAATGAGGAAGATTTATGTGCAGCGGTGAAAGCAGTTGGTCACTATCACATTTTTATATTATTTCTTCACATAATTCTGTAGAACGAAATTTTTTATATGCGAAAAATTTTTTTCGATTTTTTAAATTTTTTTTTAAATTGGAAAAAAATTTTCATATTTTCACGTCATCGAATAGCAATTTGCATTTAGGGTTCAAAAATTTAGCTCCAGGTTAAAGCTCTCTTGCAGCTTTCAAAAGCAGTCACGTGTACATTGCGACAACCATTAAACTAGTCCCGAGATTGTTGAGCCGAATGAACTTTTTTTTTTTCACGCGTCCTTAGTGCAACACACTTGAAACATTTCATGCGAGGCGCATACAAAGGCGATTATTTTCTCACTTTTGCATGCAAAGTCATAATAACTTCGTTTCCTGAATCTCTTCATCTCACCTTCGTTTTTCTATTGATGTCGTCTATACAGCTATTCAAAAAATCGTAAATTTTGCATTTCTTCTTTTCTAAATTTTTTATCACCTTAATTCGGAAATCTTAGAATTTTTCGTCATTCGTATTTTTCGAATAAATTCCAGCAACCCAATTATAAGCAGAATAGAATGACTTCGTAAGTTTTTCATGAAAATCCAGAGCGAATTTGAAGAAACAAATAGAAACTTACGTAAATATTCGTTGTAACCAAGCCTTTATTATTCATTTTTATCTCTAGTTTGATTTTGCAAAATTTTGCACGAAGGTTTTTTTGTCTAATTTCATTCTAATCGTTAAAAAACGCTTAGGAAAAAATATTGAATTTGCATACCCATGATGCAAACAACAAATTTAATATTTCGTTATTTTCATTGTTCAGAAATTTGTGATATCATCTTACCCCATATCGATGAGCGAATTGCTGCTATATCAGTTGTCGAAAGTTGATTAAAAATTTGTGATTTTATAAAGAACACATTTCAAATTAATTTTGACTTGAACTGCTAAATGTTGATATTTGTTTGCAACTTTAGGTATTTCTTTATTAGGGGGATTTTCGTTACTCACTAATGCTAAACTAAGCGTGAGCTCTGATGTGCATCAACGATACGCAATAAAATGTTTTTTTTTTCTTCCCAAAAACTTCGACCACCTTCGGACTAATCGCTTAACTGAACAGTGAGTGAAATATCTAATTTGCTGACTAAATCGTCTCGCAATATCGCTAAAAAACTTCCCATAACGTACCCCCTACTTAAAAACTTTTCTTTTTTTTTTTCGCACTGTATGGAATCACTTCAAGGATAATCGTAAATTCGAATCACGGCCGCCAACATATCGAGTTAACTGCAATTTGTTGTGAAAAACGGCGAATTCGATAGAAAACCATCCGTCGGAACATTAATCAAAAATTGTGACCTCACTTTGAGTTATTGCACGTTTCGAGTTCATGCTTCGCTCATGCGCTATCCGATCGCGCTACATTCTCAAAAACTCTTTTTTCAATACTGCCGTTTCTAAAACTGCTTTATTCCAGTGCCCCCACCCCAACCCCTCCCCCAAGAAAATTATGGAATTGTTGCATGAGTTTTTTTTCCATTCGACGAAACACAAGATGTTTTATTAGCCTAGACTGGTTCTAAGCATTGGTTGGAAATGCACAACAATCAATGATACCTCTCTGTCTAATCGTCCTTATAGCTCTTAAGCTATACTATTGTAGTGCGCAGCAATACAGTGCACCATTTCTGCTCTATCAATTTCCAAAATGCATTAGAGTATGTACAACATATATATATATATACATATATATATGCGCTCATGCATTACCTTTCTTACGCTGTTTAGACTAGATATATCAGATTTATGCGATAAAATATTAAATAAGGTTGCTGTTACTGCTTTTCCATCTTCTGTCGAAACTTTCGTCTTTTGTGGATTTCTTATACCACACATATTTTGCACCAGAAATAGGCTTGGTCACTTCGACCATGTCTTTTAGTTTATTCATTTCGTACTGAATCTCTTCACTTCATTCGAAAGTTCATTGTTTGAAGTACGTGTTCCAGAATTTGTTTTCTCAAAAGCTGAAATAATCGTAATGTTCGACCAAATTCTGTTCCGCATCCGATTGCCCATTACGCAACATACTATATCCCAACTACGTATATAGTATGCTATAGGATGTGAATGAAACAAAACTTCTAATTTTTATACAAGTAGTGTACTTCTCACTTTGATGCTATCGTTTTGCGGTTTACTCGCATAAATGATCCCCATTTTTGTTTGAAAATCATTTTATCTGTTCAATAATCTTCGATAAGCTTTGCGAAATTTTTTTTCGGCGAATAAAACGTACAAATCGATATGCAAAGTGTGCCACAAAACATTCCCATAGCCTTGACATTGAATTCAGACGATCTCATAGAAACGTTTTTATTTTTTTTTTTAAAACTAATATTTATATAGAGCAACGGGCAAATCAATGGGCAAATTGAAATATTTTTATAAGGAAGAATTATGATTTTTGTTTGTATTCCAACGAACGTCTCAATGATTTATGGAGCAATTGAAACGATTTGTTCGAATAGCGCAAATAATCGTTCTCATATCTCGTCTCCAGCCAATAATATATCATAGATCCGACAATTTCTGATTGCTTTTTCTTCCAAAATTGCCAGCCATTGCCAACCAACACAACTGCAAGCCAACACAACCAGATTTTCGAAAAAGAATGGTCTCATTTTGTTTGATTGATGAACGTCATGCAAAAGAGCTGCTTTTGCAGATAAGCGTTATAGACAGTAATGTTTGCTGAAAATTTTTGATAAATTTTGCTACATGATAGCCATTATTTTGGTGACTTATGGGATAAGAAAACAGATTTCTTCGAATTGTAAAGTTAATCATCTTTACTTGCTGCTAAATTGTCATATCGGACAAATCGTGAGTTTTTCTAACGTTCCCTAGAGAGGCATGACTTTTGCCACAAACCTCGCAAACTCTAAAAAGAGCAGTTTCCTTGTGTCTTCGTTTTGAAGTTATTCCGATCAACATATGTGGCGAACACATATCTTTCGATTAGGACTAGATGCAGATTTTTGAAATCGCACAAAAATGACCGGTTTATTTTAGAGGAATTGTTCCGGCATTGCAAATGGAAGTTTTTGATTCTTAAATTCGAAGCAAATTCTCTAAAGTCACTTATTTTTGGGAAGCACAAATTTTGCCACAAACCTCACAAACTCTAAAAAGAGCAGTTTCCTCGTATCATCGTTTTGAAGTTATTCCGATCGAGATTAACATATCTAGTAGTTCATCTAATTGTTTGGGAATTTCCCTTTTATTCATGACGGACTGTGTTTTCCATGCGAGTGGCATAATAGAATATGCAGTTTTCACAAAAGCATTCGCGTTAATCAACTCTTCTGTGGAAGTAATATCGCTCTCAAATACCTCATCATCCATCTAACGACTTTTTGTCACCCTTACGTTGTTTCCACCGACTAGGTCGCTACTTTTACAAAATGAATAAACAAGCTATGATCAAGCTCAAACTAGTCGCTGATAATGATCATATCAGACAATATATCCTCTGAGGTCAATTGCCTCCCAGAGTGCACATCAAAGACGCTTTGGTGTAGCAATCGACCACAGGAAGCAATGCTTCAGACGACGGCTACTATTGTATCACATATTGCTGCCGTTTCCGACGATCTTGCCATTTCAACAAAATGCAACCAGTTTAAGCATTTCCAAATTTTAATAGACGATTTGAAATGTTGCAATGATTTTCTCTTTTTTTTGCACTCAGCTTTAAATTTTTTCCATACAGGATCTTCGCATTTATCAAAATTTAGCAGCGTCATTTTTGTGTTGGTCTATTCGATTGTTATGAATTCCAACATTACTATTGCGATTCTATTTGGGACAAAAATGGTGCATTTAAACGATGACTTTTGTATTCGGGATTAGGGTTACTCGTTTTGACTTTATTCGTTCATTAGCGAAATGAAAAAGAAAGATGTAAATGTCATTAATAATGGCGATAATTTTTTCCTAGCTCCGTACGATTAGTCGGTCGCGATCGTCCACCGTATACTTTCAACGATCTAATCGCTACTATTAGCAATGGCATAAAATAGACGGATTATAAAATGTGTAAATATAAGAAAAAAATCAGTCGTTTCGGATCGTGATTATTTTGAAATTTGCCAAAATAACACCATTATATAAACTCCTAAATATTTCAGAAATCCGAACGATCAATGGACGCTGGCTAAAAGGGCGCAAAAAAAAAACATTTCTGGGTGCTGCTTCAATCAATTAACGAAAATATAATCAACGAGTCAACATTGAGGAGCACTTATCCAACTATGGTGTTTACGGCGTCCTATGGACCTACGATTAGGATTATACCCGCTTTTGCTATGCGTGATCCCCGAACTATGCACTACTTCTTACCGAGTTTTTCACAGGTACTTCAGTCGTGCTTTTAAATGACGGTTTTCGTTATTGTTATTGCTACTATAAGCCGATGTCAGGCTTATGAAAAACGAAGAGTTAGTCAGTTTAGTCAGTCGAACCTGAGATGAATCATTTGCAATAAAGACGCGAACTTGTGCTTTCCAAAAATCTAACATTTTGTGTCGAGAAAAAAAGATTAGGAGAAAAAAAATGCATGCATATTCTTCGGCGAAATAAAATGAACGCTAACGATTTCACGCTTGAATTTCGATAGTGTTTACGTTGAAAATATAATCATCAGTCATGTGAGCAGTGAACGAATTGCTGCAATAAACGAACGTTTTGAAAACACACCGTCTTCGAAATGGCATTTTCGACGATCTCGGATGATGCTCATAAATAAATATCGTTTAGAAAAAAAATGTGACGTCTTTCAGCGTTTCCACAACTTTGTTTTCTCCTATTTCCTCCTCTTCATAATACGCGAATACGAATACGGGCACTAGTCCGTTCTGCTGTTTTTTTAAAAATAATTTTTCTTTTTTCTATCTCTAGTGTTATTTCGGTGCCAATAGACTGGTTGCTAGCTTGATTAGTCTCTGCATCACGATGAGTTCTCTGAGGCATTTTTCGCCATATTTACATCGGTGTTTATCAGATTAAAACTTATTTTCTTATTTCACAGGGTACCCTTTTTCTCGAAATTTCTTTGCAATTACTGGCTTAAGGTCATAATAATTTCGTGGAAAATTTCGGTTTCTCTCCGACTGTTCGTTTAAGCAGCGCAATTTCAATATTCCTTGATAGCATTTCCGGTTTATAATTCGATGTAGTTATAGCTCAGTACTTAAAAGAGAAAGATTGCATATGAGATTTATGATTGAAAACAAGCTAGAAGATTGCTTTTACGGAATTCTGGTTTCATTTCAGTTGTTAATCTGTGAAACTCGAAACTAAAGGTACTGTTATCAGAAACTTAGAAATTATACCTACTATTACCAGATGTTTCTTATAGCTAGATAGAAATTATAACTACTATTACGAGGTGTTTCTTATAGCTAGCATATTGCCATAATGGCTACTTAATTTGAGGCGAAAAATTTGTGGTTGTAACGCATATGGTTTTGTTTATCATATAGTAATGTTCATTTAATCCATTCTGTTTTCTCAACTAGACATGATCGTAATCATGTTTCATCAATTAATTAATTTGTCTTAGAATGAACGACCTTTCACTCATTCATTATTTTTTCTCATTTCCATGCTGCATCAATTAACGCCTTTTTCTAGAGCTTGTTATGTGCTAACGAAATTCCAAATTTATGCGCTTGCCAAAATCCCAAAGCAAATGCGTTTTCATCGTTGACTTTCTCTAACGTCAAAATTGTACACAGAAGAGAACCACTAATACGTGTTTATAGCGATAATCTGGACCAATACAACAGTATTGTCAATTGCTGTTGATTTCTATGCATCAAAATTTTTCGCTCGCAAAAAAAAGAAGTAGTCTAAACAATCTTTTTTTTCCACTATAAGAAATAAATAATAAATGGCAGTGTTTCAGATTTGTTTCAAATCACTAAACGAACACATAGGCATCCTTCATTTGTCGTTTAAGCATTAAATTAGTTTCTTAGACGTTTTCTACTACCATGGATGGTTCCTGAAGAAACTAAAATTCAAATTAATATTGAATTAAAACAGAATTCATTTAAGTGAGCTTTACGTTGCTTAAATTTTAAATGAATATTCTATGATGTTTGCGCAAAGGAGCTAGGAAATATTTTTTAGAAGTTGACGTCTTAGCGAAGCTATGTCTTTATTTGTATGCTAGTTGGGCGTCAGTATTTATGAGCATTAATTGAGGAACATCGATTTTTCACTATGTTTTTTCACCTATGCTTAGCTGTGCACGGTCTCTCCAAAGATCCATTCGTGCAATGAAGGCACTGATAGAAGAATGAAGATAGTCATGCACATTTTACTTTACATATTCCTCTGTTTGTCTACTATTGATGATGAAAATTTGATGGCGTGTTTTGGGAAGTGGAAGAGAGTTAATTAAGCCACGAAAATAAGTTTCTGAGATTTTTTCATACGCGATAAAAATAACTTTCTTTATCGACTTTTTGTTTAAAAAAAGAATCACAATAACTAGTTGGCTTGAGCAAACAACGTCGCATGCTTTCTGGAACAATTTTTTTTTGTGCAGAACGAACATTCTCCTTTTTTTTGCATTCCTAATCCTCTTTTGTTGCTAGAAATTTAAAACCAGTCACAGCTCTTAGCAATGACCGCATCTCGGAAGCAACGTTTAGATACCGCTACCGTACAATGCGGTATACATACAATGCGCATTACTAAACGGTTTAATGAACTGTATATTAATAAAAGAACTCTCATTACATAACAGATCATCAATAAGGTGTACCAAATATATACCAAACGAATATATACCAGTAAGCATACCAAACGAATAAGTGTTCAGGCAATGCTGCAAAAGGCATGAATGATACAAGTGCACCAGGTGTCGTAAAAAACGTGCGCGTTTTTGATTCTCTGTGGAATCGATACAGGTAGCCAGTATAAAAATTCTGAAATTATCGAGAACATGAGGGTTTTTGTATGCGTTAAAAAGTTTTCATCTCATCTTTACATCTTTCTAAGCATGCATTATGCTTTACTACCTCACCTTCCAAATATCTCTGTAATTTCTGCCCCTCTCATTCACGTAAATTTTGAAGTGGGGGAGGTAGGGATGGGGTGAGGGTTGGGGTGGGGGGAGACGGAGGGGGAAGTGAGAGCAGAAGCTGAAGGAAGTGTCATGTCTCGTCTCTTTCTTCTATTCCAGTCTCCTTTTCAATGTCGTTCCTGAACCTCGTAAAATGATTGTCGTTTTTGTTCATCGTGAATATTTCCATTCTATACGTTATTTCCACGCTATACTATCGTTGATTTCTCTCTTCTCGTTTTATCGTCGACCAACATATTGATGTTGTCATGAAACGAATACGATCTTCGCAAAAGAATGCTTCCATTTTCTCTTTTTTTTTTTCTGTTTTTCCCACTTGATGGCAAGATTCGTTTCGCTTTAAGTGAAATCTCATCGTTTTCGCTCTGAAAAAAAAATGTGCGTTTTGGCTTTCCCGTTCGTCATGCCAATCAATTTTAGAAGTTAGCTAGTGTGAAATAATGCATGCAAACTTTTCAAACCGACCGGTAGTAAACGTAGATCGATCGGAGTGAGAATGGCACTGGCATTTTTTAGATTCTTTAATTTCGTTTTTATCGATCCAAAATGGCAACTAAAAAGTGAAATTTTAACAAAAAAATTTGTTACATGAAGTCGACCTTTGCATGCATCGTATTGTTTGTTTAGTTTGAGCAATTTGATCCCATCAGTTCTGCTCGTTACGATCGCTTTTTCTGGTAGACGTTTTTTGGGGGCTTCTGCTTCAAATATGTTTCGTATCAAAATCGTTTACGTTTTGCCAATAGTTCGTAGGCGTTTACTCTTGCCTGTTCTATTCTAACGGAATGAAGTGGAGCGCTAAACAAAAGTCCTTGAATGCATCCGACCTCCTTCTTTTTAATAATTAATTTATTCATTTTTTAAAAAAATCAATTGTATGCTTAGAACCATTTCTCATTTACACCAACTGCACAATTCAGTGGTTGGAAATATTAATTAGATTTAGGACTACCTCATTCGAAGCATTTTTTGTCAAGTCCTCACACATTTTTTTGACGTTTTCAAACGTCGACATCATTCCACTATGGAACGGGAGAATGATGGCGAAATGTATAGCGTGAAGCGTTAACTAGAACGTTGATCTTTTAACGCTCTCAGTGGGTAGTACCTTGATCCCACAAGATAGTACTGCACGGTTCACGTGTGTCTTTTTCATTTAGTCCATTCCAAACAACTTCGGACTCTCTTGCGAGCATGAGAATTTAAATGGGAGATATGTTCGATATAGAACGGCAAAATTTCTAACTGGTTTGCTTGATTTCGAATGAAGTGAGTATTCAGCACTAGCATTCTGATCGCTTTGATCAACTACATCAAAGCACACTTTTGAGTTATCCGAATGACATAGCTAAAAGTTGGATGTTGTTAACTTCATTTTTACGGATCGTCTTCATCATTTGTTTCTTTTTTCCTCCTGTTTCGGCGTTGCCAGCGTTCACTTTCGCCATCAGTTAAAAGTGAGAGGAGTCTAGACACGAATGAATGGTGGGGAGCTGAAACGCGTAATCAATTTTATGATGCTCATGCATCGCTGTTTTTTCCACTTTTTACCACAGGAAACGAAATTCTTGTGAAGATCAGAACTTTATTACATTTTTAAAATTTCAAACTTCAGAAATACACATCACGGAAGTAAATGTTTTGTGTGTACATAAGGCCAACGCCATCTCCGAAACTGCCCGTTCCATGTGAAGAGTAAGTGCTTATGAACAGTTAAAGTTGCTGGAAAGCCAACGGCAAAAGTGTGCCTAATTTTTCAGCAGATCGCAATTCGCCTGCGGCTATTCTTTTTCTTAAGTATTCTTTCGTCACTGCTTTTCCATTATCCATTTTTAGAGCCCCTTTCCCTCACCCATCCCCCCCCCACCCTTCTTCACAGACGCTTCCATTCCATGCCAGTATCATCGTAGTGTCGTTAAGTTATCGCAACTTTGTTGAAGAATTTGCTGCAAAAATTTTCGTTACCGTTCAAACTAGCTACAATACGGCTATGTTAAAATCAGTCGATGTGCGAATCGTTGAGCTAATTTGACCGTATAAATTTTTTGGTCATTAACAGCGTTGTTCTGATTTCTGGTGGTTCGTTCTGTCCATGCTACTCTTCCTATCGAAAACTGCTAGGAGTCGTGGTACAACCGCAAGCCTCCATAAAGTATACTACGCTCTTCTATGACCATTTCCTACCCAACTTATATCGGCTTTATGCAGCAGCTAGCTCCGTTTTAGTCACTTTGATTCCCATCCTGAAACGTATTTGTGAAACAATGTCGTCGTTTTTTTAAGAAAACGAAAAGATGCAACAAAAAACGAATAGAATCTTTACGAATAAACATTTGCATTTGCATTTGCTTCGCTCCAATTTCACCTGGTGATCTGTACACATTTCGATTGACGTTTCTGATCAGACGTTAGGATAAAAAAAATCAAATCGTACACGAGACGAAGATGAAACTCTTTAAAAGATTTGTAGGGGATATTCGAGTGAGGAGCACCGCAAACTTCTAAAAAATAGTCGGGAAGCGAATTTTCAATGCATGCACATAAGCATCGCGCATAGCTTATGAAAACAATATAGCCGGATTGAATTCAATTACTTCTTGACTTTTTCATTACTTTCATACTACTGCTTTTCAATGTAAATTCTGTACGATTTTTTTTACTGATCTTTTTTTCTATGCTTACTACAATGTGTATACAGTTGAATGTATGATTTCGTTTCAATGAATAATGCACGATTAAATTCCTGTAAGATTGCTTCTTCAAATCGTTGTGCAAATATTGGCCGAATTTCTCGCAAAAAAAAAAATTCGATAGCTTTTCGTTCGATAAAGCAAAACGATCTCGCTCAATTCTCATTTCTATTTCAGTCGTCAAGCTTTCTGTCGTTCGTTCTTGCAATCATTAATGTTAGCGCATAACTTCTGATAGTAGTTTGGCATTTAGTTGTTCAATTTTTTCCGTTTTCTATTAAACTTTGGAAATTTTTTGTCATTAGTCCCATTCTCCTTATTTAATATCTCTTAAATTTGATCTTGTAAAATTTTATTTATTATTTAAGGTACGGATATGATTTCGATTGTTATAAATATTTCAGCTTTGATCTGTAAACGGAGTTACTTAGATTTTAATTAGTGAACGGCTACCATTCCATTTGAAGACTGCTATTTTTTTTCTTGATTCATCGTTGTTATCAGTACCGAAGCGATATCGGATGACCGCAAGCTGTGAGCATATGACCCGCACTGCAACAAAAAACTGATGAAGAAAACATCAGTGCGTCCGTTTATCCATTTCGCGAAGCAAAATACCAGTCGAAATTGTCATCGCCATTTTTGATTGCTCCAAAAGATGGAGGAAAAATCCTTATGTGTATGGTTATACCCCAAGCAAAGATCGTATGCTTTGTCGACTCTTGCATCATTTAAGCTCATTGTGTTCGTTTGCTTTGCTTTTCATATGATTCGGATTATTTGTTCTCAGTTCATTATGGCTAATGATTTTTTTAAAAATCATTAGCCATAATGAACGTTTTGAACGCGGGACGGACGACATTTTGAACGCGGGACGATCAAATAGAATACTGCGATTGAACAAGTAATTAAACGAGTAATTTGATTTGCGAAAAAAGCAAACTGTCACAAGCTAGACGTTCACATGGATGTAAGTATGTGGTGGATTCATGTCATAGACTTCTGTATCATTCAAAAAAAATAAAAGGCACAAAGTTACCAATTTCGAAAGAGTGAAAAATGCAATGAAATGACTAGCTACACCATCCAAACCATCCTGTTAATGTGTGCAAGCCGAGCGTCTGATGTTCATTCAGATTTGCGTTTTGCTGAAAACCTTCCGATAGTCTATAGATGTGAAGAAATCAGAAGAA
>JPKZ01002904.1:686889-717235 GCA_000803305.1 Toxocara canis | reverse complement strand
AAGATTATTTGTTTAGATATTGGCATTGTTGTACGACATTACAAACGCATTAGTGAGATTTGTTGTCTTTTCTGTGTGCGACTCTTCAACACCAAACACTCATCGTTCACATCTTTGCATCGCTTAAATTCGCTCACATAAGAGCTTTCACAAACATTTCGCACAGGGTGCGCTCGGCTCACGCTGATCGCTGTGAGAATTTCTTCTTTAAAAAAATACCAAGAAAAAAAATGGAAGCAAGCATTTGGAAAATCTTCTAGAGCAAAACTGATTTCCAAGAGCGGTTCATTAGAAAAAATTGTTTGCGGTTGCTTTCACAGATGAAGCGCGAAGTTATACTAAACTAAAGAACGCCTCAGAAGTACTATCTTTTCCTTCGTTTCTTTGTGCTCTGTCTTTTTGTCCATCATTTTGTCCAATTTTGCCGGCATCTATTCTAAAATTTCACGTAACACCTCTGAAGGAGAATAATTCTTGTCACAATACTTGTACATTATCCTGCTTTCATAGCATCGTCCTCCTTCTCCCGTTACTCTTTTTCTGCACATTGCGAAATCTTGTCTAGTGTACGAGTTAGATAAAAAAACTGCGACATAAGTATAAAGAGTACGTGATGAACGGTTTTTTTTTAAACTAAATCAGAGTCCACAGGGAAATCTGATCACTTTTCCCATCAGTTTTTCTTAGTTCCCAATGTACAACGAACAAAATGTTACCGTTACGTAAGACTGTAACTTCACAGCTGCGGTGATACTTGAGTGGCAAACATAGCAACCTTTAAAGAACACTTTTCATATCACTCTAAATGGATCCCCATGGCTCAGCTGTTGGCCAAACCTCAACTGAAAGGCCTTAGTCGACGAATGGCATCTGCTCAAGGGCCTCGATCTATTTGTGACGATGCTGACCAACAAAAAAAAACGGAGATGAGACTCAATGTTATGAAAGTGTTAACGAAAAAAAAAACAGAAAAGCTTGCCACAAGAAGACGCAGACTCGAGAGCTTGGCTCTGTTAAAAGAGTAGACGTAATCGTAATTTTAATTGTTACTGTTTGTTCCATATGTGTTTTTTTATTCCATGGAGGAAGGTTCCATTTCAGCAGCTCGGCATGCCATTCATATCGATCCCCTCCCCTCCCACTCTCCCTCCCTCCTCTCTTTCCCATACACACACCTCTTCCTACTAACTAACAGGATTTGTAGACCGGACTGTCTCTACTTGTAAGCGTCGGAAGAGAGCATCAGACGTGTTGAAGAAGTTTAGCGTGAATGTATACGGCACGTTTGTTTGGAGGTGCGTTGAAGAAGTTGTGCACACACATACACACCACACGATACGCCTACTGTTCCGACCGATCTCTCCCCTCTAGTGCGAGATTCTCGAATATGCAAGCAAGCGAAGAGAGGACAACATTGCGCGAACCAACACTCTTAAGAGAAGCCCGCAATAGCCCCTCAACACAGCCACCATTACCCTCACAAACCTCGTACTTCCTTCTATCACGCTAATGCTGCGCTTTCAATTGCTATCCTGCTACGTTCTGTATTAAGCACAAAAAAAACCGCCTATTCCTTGTTACTGAATTCGGTAAGTTGCTTAAGAAAATTCCGTTCCAATTATATTTAAACGAACTGATAAAGCGCTTATGCTAACGAATCAGAACCCATTGCGAAAAACTTGATTTTCTTTCACAGTAAACTTACTGCAATGCATAATTGTAGAAAATAACTTCCGACTGTTAGTATGCGCTCAAGCATGTTTGTTGTAATCACACAACAAATGTGAGCACATTAGTATAGACATGTATCTTTTTTTTGTTAGCCTATTTCTTTATGTCGGTCATTTATGCTTGCGCACTCTTCTGATTAATGCTTCTGATCTCCAATATCGATCTGCGATAAATAGTTTGACCTATTTGATTTGCCGACCTCGCATGTTGTTGTCTTATTAGTGATCCAGCGTCATATTCATTTACCGCTTTTCATCCGCTAAAGCATTATCGATCTGTAAACGCCTCCTCTTGTCCTTTATGCGTGCGCATATATCAGTTTCATGAATCTTAACGCTTAAGCTGATAACATCATCGTCTGTTCAGATTCTCCTTTATTCACGTTCTAAATAAATGCTCAAATAGACAGATGAATTAGACGTACCTGACGTGTCGCCTATATAATTTGAGAAATTCTGATACAATTATATGTAACTGTTAATTAATGTCCTACTTATAAGAGATTCACTTCCAGTTTCTGAAATCAACGAAGCTCTGATGGTGCTGATTTAGCCAAAGCATGCCAGACTATGAATAAACTCGAAAATAGTTGGAAGTCTCATGGGAGCGCCAACAAAAAAAACACAAAAATTGAACACGTTTACAACGGTGAGAGAAATGCTTACGCTGAAATAAGATAAACTCAGGGCAAAAAATATTGAACAGAAACTCAAAGGGATCGGACTTTGCTGGCCATTGTAAGCCGAAATCATTGTATCAACTTCTTCGAGAAAACCGCCGCTTGAAGCAGCACATAATTTGTTATTAGCGGGAATGTATAAATCAGTCCCGCCAGATAGGCCATGTAAGTCCAGGAACTATCGCTTCCCTGATCATCTAAGTTAAACGTCAGTTTGTGTGAACGCAACGTAAAGGCTCCGAAGGATGAGTCGCACAAAATTTCCTCTAAACGTCCTTCTTCAAAAAATGCACCAAAGTTGCAATACACGAATTCGACTGGTGACGATTTGAAAGGCATTAATGATAGATGCCCAAAATCCCAACGCAAAGAAATAAAGAAAATCGAACCTTTGTACTGCCGAGAAGTTTAGCAGTTAGATGCTGCCCAATTTGTCTCCCGGGCTAAAAGCAAATATCGTCAATTTCAGAATGAAGTGAGAAATTCCTTAAAGGTGGAATGGCATCTACAAACAAGAATACCGCCTCTACAGTGGTATACCGAAAGAAACTATTGTGACTGCAAACATTACTATATTGTTAAACGTTTTTTTTTCCAACTACATTGCATCATGGAGGCTTCAAATTGGCCTCATGAGAAAGAATGCGAAAGGCAAGAGGGCAGAACCGGAAACAATGGGACAGCAATATGAAAAATAGAAAAGTTTGGCCAGCATTGACTATTTCATTCGGTTTATTTCGATTGTGGAAACTTTGCATAACACCGTCACGTCAACGCATAAGATCTTCAGCTCACAAACATTTTGCTTATAAATCAAAAATGGCTGCTTCATTTTTATTCATTCAAAACGTCTCATCTTTTCATTGATAGTATCTTTTCAATCACGATGAGGAGTACCTGTTTCATCCGTTGCTGAAAAAATATCGCACTTCAGAAAAAGTTGCGCCTGAAAAAAAAACATGGCCATAAAAAGATCACAATCGACAACGAAATATGGCTGTTTTCATATGCAATCAAACAAAGGAATATAAATTGAAATAACCTAACACCAAAGGAAAACATAAAACTATTCTGTAAAACTATTCTTTATTTGTCATATATTTGTTGCTTTCTAGACGAAATAAGATGAATAAAAAATTGTTGAGCTTTATTCAGTGAAATGACTTTACCATTTGGTAGAACGAAGTGATATTTAGTCTAATCTCGCTTTCATTTTTTGCCTGATTGATTTTGAATAGCGAATGAAAAAATACCGATGATCGGAAATGTGCACCATGAGCGCATCATAATCATCTGTAGGCAAATCTTACGCACCGATTGAGAGATTCATAGAACAATTGAAGAAATGTGGTTCGACGGGTTCTCGTTTTACTTGTTTAAATGCAAGTTGAGCGATCGAGCGAGAGCCGGTTAAACCACTAGGGAGTTCATTTGTTGCGATCATTTTAGCAAAACGAATTTTCTTGACAAAGTTTTTCAGCTTCTTTATTCTACGTTTATCTCGATCACTTCCGAACGTCTTCCGATGGTCTATTTCCGGTCTAACAAGCTTTGCTGCTTTCAGTCATCATCTACATTTCTTAACTAACTAATTAAGACTCTATCAAGTGAGAGCCGATCGCTAGTCTCTTGTGAAAATTGTGGAAAGACCATGATGGGACTTTTTGAATTATTGCTAAGGTGAAATGAAGCTGCACAAATACACATAAACGCACTTTCTTTGATCATTTCACGCTGTTCTATAATTTCGATTTTTCAACTTTTGCTTTTCATTCCTGGCAAGTAATATTCGTGATGATGTGTCTACACATACTTTTAACAGTGGGCACTCCGTTAAGACACACTGCTACTTTTTTTATTTCTGAATATTTCAGTATTTTTTCATTTTTGTTTCCAAATATTTTCATTTATATTCCTAAATATTTTCAAAACTCTCACTTTGTGAAATATTTCTGCTTTTTTCAGAGATAAACTCGATGAAACTTACAAAACTCGTTTAAAACCTCATATATGATCTTTTTTTTTCAGCTAGGATCATTGAATTCAGGAAGAGATATTTTGCGATCACACACTTTCAGAAGAGGGAGGAAATAATTTAAGTATGCGAGCTGCATCAAGAGTGGAAAGTTAAATTCTTGCTTTATGTTTGTTTTATATTGAAATCGATTACCACTAAATAGCATCTGTGTGAACAGTGAAGAGATGAACAACTGTTAATGATAAGAGTTATCGATATCATAAATTTTGTTATAGATTGCGAGTGTAGTAGCCATAAATCTGAATCATTTTACGAGCAATATTTTCTGTTTCGATTTAACTATTTTATCAGTACGCCGAAAAAAAAGTGCTAAAATATTTCAGTTCGGTAATTTATTGCAATTTTGCAAACCCAGCGCTATTGCATTGCGTTCTGCTTTGCACTTCTCATTCTGTTGTTTAATTTCCAGTCCTGATTATATACTATAATATGTAAAAAGCGCATACAGTGTACTGCATTAAGGTACAATGTTTTGGTAAAATAATTGATGGCCACTTAATATGCTCGGTTGGTTCATATCGAATGTCGCACAACTCAAAATTGCAACTTGTGCAAAATATTTATTTTCGATGATGACCAAAGAGGAACGTTTGAACTATACTAAATGCGCAAAAACATACATAAAACCATAATTTGTTACGGGTGATAGAGCGTCAAAAATTACGTTTTCCGGCCCATTACTCTTAACGTGTAGAAAAAGTTGTACGTATGGGTGCGATCAAGGTCAAAATTGCCGACAGCGTTTCGCTGTGATTGCCTAAATTTGGTATCGTCAGTAGAGGCGCGGTGTCATGCTCGATCAAATTGCAACATTTTGAAAGCTTTCTTTTTCAACAGACTTTGAAGCACGATCCAATTGTGTTGGTATTATTCATGAATTATTTGCTAATTTCGGAAGCTTGAAAAACAGAACCCTTCCAGAGCCCTAATTTCCGTCTCTATTAGTCTAGCTTCTTAAGCTGAGTTCCGCATTTCTTCCATCCTCATTACAGCCGATCATATTTAGCACAACAAAGCTCTATAAAAGTTGTGAAGAGCACAATTAAAGAAGACGTCCGACATCTTGATGCTCCAGCAGAAGAAATAAAGTAAAATGAAAGCTTTTGATCATGCGATGGGCAACATGCTAGCTTTCTTAAATCAATCAAAGTTTTCAATAAGCGTTTTATTCGTCTAAGCTTTCCAGCGCAACCTAAATGCAGGTAACAGTAAGCAACGATGCCGACTCACTACTTTTATTTGTGTGAATATGCTATTTCATCCTAAGAAAAAAAACTCTATGAACACTTTTTTAGAACAAGACGTAGGAGCAAGGTAAAATACAAAATGTGCCGATAGCGTTCGGTATATAAGAAACGTCTAAACGTCTTTTGGTATTATCCGATCATCAATAACAATCAATCCCGTACTACAGGTTCTTATTGCTTTCAAAAATGAGCATTCATATCTGAAAATCCCCTTTAAACTTATTGTAGGAAAAAAAAAAACAACTAAACTAGACGCCTCATGAATTCAGCTGTGCAATTGCATCCGATATGAACTCCGAACTTTCGTCTATTGCCGTTAATAACCTTAACAAATATTTTTTTAACAAATAAACTTAACAAATATTTTTTTAACAAATAAACTTAACAAATATTTTTTCAACAAATATTTTTCGCGCAATTAAATAACGAATATTCTGTTAATAACTCGTTTTCGTTAGTGATCAATTTTCAATTGTAATACTTGTTTTCAGCGTTCATTTAACGGACATCAATTTAAAAAATATGTAATGCTCAAATTTCTTAACCATCATTCCTAAGGAAAACCTTTACTTTTCCTATATCTTTTTTGATAATCAACTTTTGTATAGCTTTAGCACAAATAATCATTCCAATTGAAAATTATTTTGTATTTCGTAAGATTAAGCTCCGATACGACTAAAGGGATCCAACAGATGTTTCCCCAAGTCGCAAAGATCACCGATTCGGTTTTCGGGAGGTCGAAGATTTTCGGTGTTTTTAATTAAGCGGCTTCTTCTGAATGCTGTAGTTATATCTATTAATATTGAGGCAAACGAACTATTTAATTCATTCTGCTTATTCACAGCAGCTTAACTCGTATTATTTTTGAATATACAATGCTCATGCGTGATCAAACTAGTAACTGAAAAAACGTCGCAGCTATATAATTCGTTTCTAGTGAGTCTTTAAATCCTTAGGAAGTTTACATATATTGAACTAATGGTATTTTTTAAAGAAAATCTCAGACAGAAGAATGTTAATGTGTACATGCGAGTAATTAAGAGCCTCAAGTAGAACTAATTACTGGTTGTGAAGTGTATCTAAGTGTGTATTTATGTGTGTGTTTATGATGTGTGTTAGAAAGTTGAAAAGCATCTACACTCTTAGCAAATTCGACAAGTGAACTTCTTTCTCTCTTCACTTTGTCTCTTCATCGCACACTTGCCGTCCTTCAAAATTTTCACACTTCCATGAATGCAATTGTCTTTTTTTCACACAAAAAATAACTCCGTGGTATAGATTGTTTCCCATTTTTTCTCGTTTTTTTTCAGAATTTTTCTATCGAACAGCTTAGGAAGGAGGCATTGCTAGTGATGTTTACAGATTTTCAACCAACCTTTACTTATATTTAAAAAAATTCCCCCACGTTCCGGCAAACACAGCTTTTCCGGCTATCTCGCATTCACTTGTTTTTATTGGACTTAGTAACGCCTCATTCATTTGCAACGCTTGCGATGTCCATTCAATAGTCAACTCCTTCATCGCTTTGGCCTAGAACGAACATTTGCGCCAAGCAACCAATGGTTGCAATCGCATACCCTGATTGTATGGACAACATTTCGGAACTGATTGCTGATACCACCCAATTGTGGCGAAAGTGGTGCAAGGACCCATAAGTTCGAAAACTCTTTGCACTAATTATGCACGTTATCTCAGAACGGACTAGACTCAAAGATAACGCGCGCACGCGTAGAACCCCCGCTATTCCATCATTAACTGAGGACAGCGTTTCACTGTCCGACGCGAGGAATTCGTTGTGGATGTATCGAAATGCAAGACGAAATGATACGCATATTTGATACGTATGGCTGGATTTACGTATGGCAGCTACCGTACGCCGTACGTAAATCCAGCTGGATTTGCCCCACAATATGCAGCTGTAGGGCTCCTCTAAGCATATTATGGCAAGCATATTAGAGTGCAAATGTATGGGGCAAATATGAGTGAACAAATACGAGAATCAACACTCCTAGCTGGAGCCTTCTGAACCATCGACCTCTGCGTTACCAGCCGAACGCTATAACCAACGGCGACATAGTACCTCGTGCTTAAAATAAACAGACAAAGGAATATCCGTATTAATTCCGTAAAAGAGCTTCGATAAGTTTAAAATGCTTGTGCTTATCCTATCGTTATCGTTCGTTACAAATTAGTAAGACAGTGATGAATTTGCACATGTCATTTGCGTATGGGGACGTTTGCTTCAATAATCCGATCTGTCAGGTCATGCTCAGATGCTCAAATGTGAAATGTAATTGTGAAGTGGCCGATACCTTATATAAGATCGGCATAACAGCAACGTTATTAGTTGCGGAAGTATCTCTGTGCCAACAACATTTTAGTTAACAAAAACTCGTTTTCGACTAAGCAACATATACTTAGTTCATAAAAGTTATTGTGACCATTTCATATCAAATAGGCTTGCAATCCGAGCAACATTTTTAAAGAAATTTTTTTGAACCACCAGCAATAAGTGGCTTAAGTAAAAAACTTTTTTTTTTCGAAGTTTCGCCACTGATCTTTTGTATCTTTCCTCTTCCTCTATGGCAAAATATTCTCAAAATAGAATTGAGTTACGGTATTCATTAGAATTGGCAAATCGCCAACGTTCACTACTCTTACAATTAGTTGGTCAGATGTGCTAACAATCATTTGCCTAATTACAATAATAATTACTAGTTACTCAGAAATACTCGTTGGTCTAGCAACAACATCGATTAAGTATCAAATTTAAAATGCTGATTCATTTGAAGACGTCGTTTAAAGATAAAAATTAAGAAATGCGCCATTTCTTGTCGACTGGTGTGGAACCAGTCGAAGTGTGTTGCTCATTTGTATGCAGGCTGTGAGTTCATCGGTGTCTTCTACGACTCAAAACAACACGCATCCCCTATGCAATCGCCGCCCCATGTCTATTCCCATAATCCTTATGCAATATATTGCTTCTATTCGAATCTATCATTTCCTCATCTCTACTACTTTCCACCCGAAATCAATACGATGGTAGGGGGCGTTTTATTTATAAACATGTTTGTTTTTTAATGATGTACAATGCAAGAGAGGCTCATATATACACAAACGAAACTCACTTGTTTGCGCGTTAAACTATTCGTGAATATTTTCGCAACGGAAACTAGCTTTTATTGGATTCGCCATCTTTTCAAATACTATTTGTATGGACACACGGCTTTCGAGTGTTTTTTTTCCAACCGCACCATAAACTACCATTTAACCATTTTGCGTATTTAACGATGAACTGTTGTGTAGTTTGGTAATGTTCGATCTAAACGGGTTATGTTGTTTTCTAATATTTGAATTAAGCCAATCAAACTGATCGCAGCGTACACTCATTATAGCAAAAGTGAATTAAATGCTCCGCTCTAGCTCCGAGAGTTTTATGTCCATTTCCTTTGAACAGTTGAAAATGCAACGCAATTTTCCTTGCGAAGTTTTCACAAAGAGCGATCTGTTTCCTGACTGTTAAGAAATTTTTCCAGATCACTTCTTTTGCCGATGCGTATTCTTGTACATATGTCGTTAACATGTCCAAAGGAAATCGTTCCAAAACGACAATCAAATATTCAACAGCTCTTTATTTTCGCTTATCTTCGTTAGCAAATGATTTTAATGCACATAGGTTTGCGGTGCAGACGCACATGCGGACAATATTGTGCTTTTGCCTATGATGGTGAACTTGTGATAGACGAAAAATTTCATTTAAACTATAGTTTTGTAACATTGTACACTGATTAGTCGATGACGGCTACTTAATTGTAAAGTTGCAGCGCTATATTTGTTACAACACTACATCTGGCAAATAGCGCACCTGTCCAACCTGTTCACAAATCTGAGTGCAACCTATAGATCATCGTAGCAATCACCTGAATTGTTAATATTCTTAGAGCGTTTTCTGTTATATGAGCAAACGAGGTCAAAAAAACGCTCATGTATTGTTAACCTCCTCATCTGTTCACAAAACGCCTTAATGTTCACAGTACTCAAAAGTCACCAAACGATAGGCGCCTTTGCGTGAAAACAAAATTTTTTCGAGACTTATTTAAGCAATTGCATTATCTTAGTACACTTATAGTGCATTTGTTTGTTTCCACTGTGTTATATTTTTGTGATAAGACAAAATTGTTCATTATTGATCGAAATCGTTCTTTCGATTTTTTCAGAACTTTTTTTTTTTTAAGATTTCGATAAAGTAACCGTTGGTGGCAATCATTGATTTATTGTTGTGCGTACGAAGATGAACATATCATTATGCAAAACGTCTCTTAAATTATAGAACGAATGTCTTCAGTTTGAAATCGTTAATGCCTTATACTCATTTCATTAATGCCTTATACTCATTCATGTCACCCACTGTTCAACAATAATGAATGTTATGAAGAAAACATCGCTTAGGTTAAAGTAAGGAAATAGTATAAAGTTTTTCTTTAAAAGCATCATCATTAAAAGTTAGCATAACGGATAGTTATAATCAATGCTCATAATGCGCTATCCAAGTAGAAGTCAATATAGATATTCCTCGAAAAAAAAAAACGATTCACTAAAAATTATCGATATGAAGAGGAAATTTTTACAGAAGGTTTTCTAGCATCGATTCACCATCAACCATTAAAATCATACTATTCTAGCCTATGTTAGAAAATAATTTTTCGATTAGTTTCTTCTATTATCCTTTTCCTTTCTTAATGAAATTTTTCGTATTTCTCTCCAATTGTAGAATGAATTGACGTTTATTGTCACTTTGGTAGACGCTCAAGCATTATGGGCAGCCGAATAAATGTCTTATTGTCTTCGATAAACAATGAGACTATTCGATATCATTGTTTCCATTTTTTTTTTCCTTTAGAGGATTGGAAAAAAAATTCATAAAATCATTCGATCGACAAAAATTGCTACCATATTAAGAGCACATTGTTTAAATATAAAATTCGTTAATTGTTTCGGCGAAAGATTTCCGTAATGATGAGCTATCATTGTTGAAATTGAAATAGAATTTCTCTAAAGAGAGCTGATTTTTTTTTTCATCTCGTAAAAATCAATAAAAAATCATTTTCTATTGAACTTAATGAACATTTCGATTAGTATGATTTTTAAATAAAATTTCATTAAAGTAGATAATGCGGAACTTTAAAATGTCTTTTTTGATGTTTTGTAATTAACTATGTGAAATCCTTCAAGAGCGCTCTTTTGTATACTAAGTTATCCGAAATTGATTGTCATCGCATTTTGAAATCAAACAATTTTTGATCCCTTATCAAGAAACTATCCTAAACGAATTTTTCTTGGAAACTAATGAAATTTCATTGCAGGATCCTCACGTCTTCGTGTCTCCATCATTGACTTCTTCGTGGAACGCCCCTTACTATATGGGTGGGATGTATAACCCGGCCTATGTGTCTGGTTATGGTGAGGCCTCATATATGCCATATGGTCAAAGCGTTTATATCGGTACGTTTTCAGCTCACAATCAACATATGAACTTCTCGAATATCTAACTATAATAGTGCTTTATTTCTATTGAATTGCCAAATAACTACGTTGATGTTCCAATTCGATGTTGTTGTTTGCGATTCTATTCGTAACTCTCATTGCATGTGAAACGTATGAGACAATTCGAAACAAATATTTTTAGAGAGCCGCTTCCCACATAGACACTTTTATAATATACTGAATAAATATTCTTTAGATCCAAGCGCTTACAATGCATACTATGGCGCATACGGTGGACAAACTGGTGCCTACAGAGCATACCCTCAACCACAACCGAGTCCCGTACAATATAGAAGATCAAGGTGAGGGTTCTTCAGTCGAAATGTTGTTCTCGTTTCGACGGCCAATACGAAAATGGCGAAGCTTATGAATGCGGAATTTCTTCATTCCATAAAACAAGCGTATATCATTGAAGCGGAAGTAATATGAAGTTGGAAACAAAGTTCAAAAAGAAGAACATTCTTAGTCTTTAATGAAGACCTGTGTATGCACATATGGCGTAAATAACAAGCGATCGGTTCTACAATGAAACGCTCATAGTCTGAATTGAAGTAATTGCAATTACATGTTTTTGATTGTAGGACAGCACCGGCTAGAACAATTCCGAGAAGTACAAACTATCAAAGCGCCTATACGAGACGGACAAGAGGCTACTCGGTTGATCCATACTATTTCGATCATCGATATTACAAGTGAATTTTACGTTTTCAAAATTTTCTTCCCTAATTTTTCAGTTCATTTTCATCTTGTTTTTGAAAACTGTCCAAGAATTCTGACGGTCAAGAAAACACAAACGATGCGCGATTTTGGCCAATCAAAAATGCTCTATGAAGCATCATTTCAGGTTATTTCGGCTATTTGCTAAAAAAGGATTTTCTTATGTTTAATAAACGTCCTGTATGAAAGTGATAGTAGTGTCGTCATTCGAATTTCTTTCATTTGTTTCTTTTGTTGAAATTTATAGGCTTCTCGTTCCGTAATTATTCTCTAATTGCTTAGTTTACTCGCAAAAATTCGACTCAAATATTTCAACCATAGCATCCTCTATAGTGTTACAAAACGTGATGAACATCATATCGTATTCAATACATATATAGAAAACCCACTTTTGAAAATAAAGTTCAATGAATTGTCGGTGGACCCGAAAATTCTTTTGGAAACTTGTAAAAAATTTGAAAAAAAAATGGTGAATGATGAAGAAGAATTGTGAAGCTTTCTATTTTAAAAAAGGTATATGTCCCGATCGAATTTCGTTCATCTGATCGCAGGATGGTTACTTTTCCATTGCTGAATGTGCATTCGAAGAGCGCTATTACAAGAAACCATCACTTATCTAAAATGCAGGTCGTCTTAGCAGGTGAAGCTATGTATCCATTCGTACATACCTCGTACATTCTGTACTTCTATGCTTACTTAGTGGAGCAATACGGTTTGCAATGTTGTCCTCGCCTCTAGAAGACATTAATAAATTGATAACTCATCGTTTCAAACACAGACATGCCAATCGTGCTGCTGGAAGGTCAAGTTCAAGAGTAATTTAATGATTATATGAAATATCCTTTTTTGTTTGCGTTGACCGAATTTTTAGCTGCCTGTTGTTCAAATTTGATAAGATAGTACTTAGCTTGATCGAATCTACTGGATAGCTTGATAGTTTCGTTTTGCAGATCATACTCGGGTCCAACGAAGAATGCGAAAAATCTACCCTTATATCGAAAGAGGCGCGAACCGAATAGTCGCATACAAACTTATCAAGTTTGCTGGCTGTCTTATCATCAAGAGATTTTTTTTTGAGCCAAGTTCACATTAAACTCCGAATTGAAGTTTACTTCTCCGATGAACAGGCTCATTTCATGAGCTACTCTGCAACGTTTGATCATGAATAATTCGTTTTTCAAAACCATAAGTGCAGTGACGTTTTTTTTCTGTTGAAGCCATTCAATCTTTCTGGTATGTTTTCAGTTCATAGTTATTTGAAGGATCCCGTTCAGCATGCTTATGGCCATTTGATGCATTTAAAATTCTTTGTTTTCAGGAAACAGAATTCGGTGGTACTCCTCTCGACTCTCACCACCAATACTATTCTGGTGCTTATTCAGGTACCTAATGTATTCCCTTGCAACAGGGCTGTTTTTTCCAAACCTCGAACAATAAGAAATTCGTCTTCGTTCCGTATCTTCCTCGCGACATCAACATATAGCGGCGCGCTTTGTTGTAAAAGTGTAACTTTGTTACGATGATCATTAGCTACGGGCTCTGACCGACTTTATTACTATGATCATTAGCTACGGACTCTGACCGACTTTGTTCCGATGATTGTTAGCTGCGGACTCTGACCGACTTTTGGCGTTGCAAGATATGGGATATTTTTAAGCAATTTTATCACAGTTTGCCTGCTAGCTCTAATCAAAATTACGCTACCAGCTGTGTGCCTTTAGGCTTGCTTTAGTGACCAATAAACTAGAATATCTTAAGGCTCGAACTAAAACTTTCTTAAATTTCCTACGTTTGACGATGGATCGGGAAACGAAGGTATTTGCTATGCCTAGATATTGCGCTTTTGTAACAAATTATGATTGACTGTAAGATAAAACAAACGTGAATGCATCGAATGCTTCTAGCATTTCGTCGTTGAACTTATCATATCATTCTCCTATAATCAATGATGTTTACTTTTAGAAGCGGTGCCGACATTGCGTCGAATGCGACCATATTATGCACCAAGTTATACCACTTATCCGCCAAGTATAATGAATCCATCAAGAATCAGTCGCAAAGATACTGAAAAAAATTATCCGATTACACTAAGGATCGTAATGAAAGCCACCGAATTGGTTGGTCAACATTTCGTTTTGATTTTCTCTTATAAGATAACACCCTATTGACAATAACTAGTAGACTATCCTAACGTTCTCAAACTAATAGTTGTTGCCATCATTGAAGCTTTGAAAGAATTAAAAGTATAAATTTAGAGAGAGTATTAATGTGATGCATATTTTAAGAAAATAAGTCGAAAAATAATAAATAATTAGCGTACATAATTAGCTTAGTGAATAATGATTATGACTGTTATGATACTCTAAGAAATCTACACTTATAAAGTAGCGCATCTCGTCATATTAAAAAAATTTTTCTCAAAAAAATTTCCTCACATGATTCACTACTTTGAAATTTCATACGCTTTTTTTTTCGAAACATTACAAGCTGAATACAATTGTTTCAGATTCTTGGTGCGGCAATTCTCGGTCTAATTTTAGGACCAATGCGGGACTATCCATTTCATATATTCGTCACAATGACGAAGACTGAATGGCAAGGTTTAGTGGTCGGCATAGTATCGTGCTTTTCAGTACTTGCACTTATTATGTTAGCCACTTCATGCGTTGCACATAAGCAACTTTTTTGGCAGCGAATTGTAAGCACTTACTCTTATCCAGCATATTCAACTTCAACTCATTTCGTATAATTTGGTTTTGAGAGGAAATTTGAATATTGAATATATCAAGCTAAAATTAAGTATTGCCACAATCGCAAGCGGTTGTATTTTGCACACTGTTTCTCTAAAATTTAAAGCGATAACTTGGCTATTCATAGAGTATATTTCATTGCGTGCAGCGGCAATTCACTTATTAAGTGGCTCTGATCGGTGTGAAACAGTATTACGGCTGTACTCGTTTTGCTGTTGCACATCCATTCGCTGTCGCATATCTTACGTCGCCAATTCGATCATCTTTTGCATAAGCTAATATTTAAAGAGCTCTCCAGAACGACGAGTGTAAGGAGACTACTGTTTTATAGAGTGAGCTTCTTTGGAATATGTTCTTTGTGGAACGGAGAAAAATAAAATATTGATAGGTCTAGTTTAGCTTCCATATCTGATCGAATAAAATCACAAATTCTCAATATGGTTCACAGAAATGGTGAAACGGACAAAATGACTGGTCTGAGGTGTTTTCAGGACTATTTTATCAGTCTTGTTGGTGCTTTCGGTTATCTATTAGCGGGTGCAATAGAGGCCTATTTTGCTGCTTGTTATCCTCCAACCGGCGAAAAAATTGGTCAAGTCTGTCACCGTGCCGAGTGGATTATTGCAACCGTAAGTTAATTCACTAACTCAATTATTTTAAGATTTCTGATCATGAGAAATTTCACTTTCTACATGTGAATCCACTGGCATTAGCTAATGGACAGAAATATCCAATGTCGTAGTCTCCCCTGTTTCTCCACATTTCCCACCTTGATGATCGTGATGGTAGCACAGCTTTGTTCGGTAAGACGAAGCGTAATTTGTTTTGCTTCAATAAAAACTATTTTCGCCTCTTATCTGAGTTTATCATAAATTGAGTAAAAAGAGCTATTATCGAGTAAGTTAATGAAAACTGTTCGACATGGTTTTCGAACTGTGTTGTTCTTAGCAAAATGAAATTTCAAAGCCGCCGTATTGATCCGATCTTCTTGATCAGATCTCCTCTTGCATCGATCGTTTGTCCGATATTTTAAAATAAAATCATTGACAAGGTTGATAAAGTGATCATAGGGCTTTTGCGCGAAAGAGCCACAGAAAAAGAATGAAATGAAATTCATCGACTTTTCGTTAAGCGCTGATGAGATTAAATGTGTTTCAGGTTTTAATATTCATAAACTTTATTATCTATATTATCGACTGTGTGTTTTCGTTTCGAACAGGCATCAGTATGTTGTAGAAAATGAAAGTGTTGTGTGTGTGTGTTAATATGCTTGTGTATCTATAAATGACGTAATGGGTGCTATCTAATATCATTATTCTGCAAAGTAGTTGTACTAAGGCCAAAAAAATATTGAACTGACAACTAAGCTAGAAAATTTTTAAAGTTTTTTTTCTTTCATTTCATAACTGAATTACTTAGATTCTAAAGCAATCAATAATCAGATAGACGATTGAAAATCGTACTGCTTCGATTTCTTCTTCAAGTGCAACACCCCTCACAGACACATTTGAGGAGTTTCTGAGAGAAAAAACTCTCCTGATGAGATCTAAACAACTCTCAAGAATTAAATATCACTGAGTCTTTAAGGGCGTCAGCACTTGAAAGTGCGACTTTTTTTAAGAATCAATATTGATGACTTTTACCTTTATTGTTGTTTACATTTTTCATGAAAATTTCGAAAACTTTTTCATATTCCGCACTTTTTTCTCAATTGGACTGACATTCTTTGAGGTTTTCTTCAACGCTTTTGTAAAAAACGGGGAGCGAGCGTGGCTAATACATCCCCCCTCCCCCAGAAATGGCTTGACTGGACTGAACGTTATGCGAGTGAACAATGATAATTGTGGCATGCAATAGTAATTCTTCCCTTTTGTATGTCACTTCATTCATTCTATACATATAAACGACCTTATAGTGCTAACGACCTGAAACATTCACCAAAATGAATCACATTTAAAAGAGACAAAAACGTATTATGTACAAACCGTTTCTTCCGCGGAAAATAATTGGCATAGGCTTTACTCAACGGAAGAGATTTTGGTTCGTTGGTAGAATTCATTCTGCTTAAGCTATTTCGTTCTCTATGAACTTTATTAAGGGAGCTATAGAAAAGGTTATTTTCTTCCTTAAGTTTCTATCATGACGTTCAGCGTTTGATGAAAGGATCACTTTTTTCTCTCTCTATTTTCTTCGTCCTTTCGAAAACTATTATCATTTGAGAGCTTAATTTCATCAAGTGCAAATTATGTATGCATTGTCATGTACCGTTTAACTTTGTCTGTGATTAAGAGCGTATCAAAGGTGAAAAATTTAAAAAAAAAAAACAGGAAGCGAAAGAAAAGAGAAAAGAATCGCAATATACACGTATAAAAAATGGACGTTTTAAAAGAGAATTCGTTCTCAATTAGTGTGTCTACAGGAAATTTTGACCTTTTGCCATAAATGTGATACAATAAGTGTGAGGGAATTTTCTTCAATTTTTTTCTCTAATTAAACAGTTATGTAAATATCCGAAAATATTTTCTAAACGAAACTGCCCTATCTGGAATTCTCTTAATTCTCTTTGATACGCTCATTAGTGGATGTGGATATGAGCATACCTTCTATGCATTATCACATGTTTTTTTTCTAGTAGGACTGATTGCAATTAATTGAGTGGGATTTGAGCGGAAAACCAGTTGAGTTTAGCATGATTCTCCGGCAAGGACATTGTTCGCACCCTAAAATATAGATCAGCATATTCATCGTCGATCGTTCTTTCACGTGCAATTTTCTCAGTACGTTTGCTCCACTCTGATGTAATCAAATGAATATGCCCAACTGAGTGCGTATTGCAATCATTTCCATTTATTGGTTGTTTGCCGTTGTTATCCTTTCCCATGTTGGTAATAAAAATGGCTGGAACTTTTTGCCCTTAAAAATAACGCTGTTCAGTTTTAAATCAAATCATCCAAAGTTTTAAGAAGAGTGATCAATTTGTTCTTTTCTTAAATTCAATCTCTACGCCAATTGTTGGTGGCGTGATATATATACATGCGGAACGTGGACTGAACAAAGTTCGATCCCAACGGTTTGGCTAGAGAGCAGTTATTCCCCTTGGAGTTACGCTTATCGTCAACCAATTTTCGTAAGAATTTCAAGGTACGCTCATTTACAATCCAGATTTTTTGTGCCAATTTTAATACAACTTTGCAGAGCCTCATTGTCTGGTCTTTATTTTCGTGTGATGAAGTTGACAGAGTTTATTATTTTTGTTGGTTGTGCAAATTCATCTTTCCAAAATGAATTTTGGCAACATTCGAAATTCACGCGCTTGCATGGTATTTTCAATTTGATAGTGTTTGCTAATGGTTACAAAAATTGAAACGCCTGATATGTACTGCAAAATAGTCTACCATTCCAACTTTACTGTTGTTGAATCTGTAGACCTGCATTGGGCCTTGAAAAGAATTAGGAATTTTTGTGTCCTCAATTTCTTGTAACATTTTACAACGAAACGAATTAGGTCGATGAACAAGCGAAGAAAAACGAGTTTTTTAGAGAATGTTCTTGGAACCGCTTGTTTATTTCATGATGGAAATACACTGTTGAGCACGTTTCATTATTCTCGTTATTCCTGTCACCGGCAGGTTAGATAGGCGGGATTGCGAAAGCACATTTCATGCCACCTGCTACAGATCATTCTTGCCTATTTCTTAGCAGATCATACCGAACTAAATTCTTCATTCAATGAGCACCTTATATACGTCAATTTTCTGCGGCCCATTTTCTCCATGATGAAGTTCATTAGCAGTATCATGAGAAATAATGACAATTTAATTTTGCAAAGCAAAAGGTGCCAAGGGTTGCAAGAAGTGAGGATGAGGGTTAGGGGAGGCTCAGAAGGGGAAGCGAATGGGCTAAGAATGAGTGTCACCTTAGGATGGCGCTACCATTCAATCCTCTTTCAGTCATTTTGAATGAGTGCTCAATTTGCTTATTTGCTGCCTTTTTATTTATGTATGGTTCAAATGACAGCGTCTTTCTATGGTGTATGTTTCTTTGCTGGTCATTAACATATTTCCGAAACAATAATTTTTCTCTCAGTTGGTCTAACCAAGGTTGTCGTTCATGGATGGACTGATTGTAGGTAGGGTGCTGGATGATCTCATGAGCCGAAAAATTTTATCAGTTTTATCAGTTTTATTTCATCGTTTTTATCAATTTTATCAGTGCTATCAGTTTTATCGTTTCAGAAAACCGATTTCTCATTACAAATAATTTGATCATTTCACTTTCTTCATGAGCACTGATGAAGAGATCGTCTAGTGTCATTCGATTAACGCACAGATGAATTTATGTAATCAAATTATACAATGGAGTATAATTTCATTTTTCTAACTATAAATTCTGCACGTTTCGTATGCAAAAGTTCTGAAATGGATATTTTGTAGTTAGGCGAAGACCAAAGAATAATTTTGTTTTTGTTTTTTTCAATGTGCTACAATTTTACTACTGCCAAATACTTGAATTATCATAATGCTTCTATCGTACCTCTTTGTTTTGTGGTCTTTTTTGCTCTTTTTATATGCATTTGTGCCTTTTTTCGAAAAAAAAAATATGAGTGGCCGAATAAATATTATGGTCGAATGAATTTGCAAAACATAATATAGTCGATATGGTGAGATCATTGTGTTCAACGCTATGCGATTCATTAAAGTGAAACGACACATTAGAATTGAAATGTCTTAAAATTTTTTGTTCGTAAAAATTTTAAACACTAAAATTTTTTGAACGCTAAATTTCTTATTCTCATATTTTGACATTTGATTTGAACGACGTAATCGTTTAAGTAAGTACTCCGGAGCGGAAAATTTAGTTTTTCCTTTCATTCTTGATATGATAATTTCGGATATGAAGTATGTAAACGATATGAGGAAAACTGTGACAATTTTTCTTTAAAGAACACCCTGTGAGATTGTTTTGTTATGAAAGCATAATATATCCTCATCTATATGGCGCTTTACTAATAAATACCCCTGCCTATAGGCACTGTGTAAACGAAAAACATAACAGTTAGCTTCATACCGTTTACCAGCTTTCTTTCAGAATATATATATATATTCTGAAAGAATATATATATATCGAAAACCGTTAAGGTTGGTTTATATATATATATATATATATATATAACCCAACCTTAACGGTGCTTTCTTAGTTTATTAATTAACTAAGCATTCTATGAGTTGGGTTATTTATTTAAGAGATCTGTTAGGTTTTTAAACGATTTTCGAACAGGAAGAAATATTTCATTTCGCAAAGAGAAAAATTTTAAAAGAAGTAGTGCAATCGAAGCCACAGAAGAAAACACTGCGTAATGTTATGAAAGCATAATATATCCTCATCTATATGGCGCTTTACTAATAAATACCCCTGCCTATAGGCACTGTGTAAACGAAAAACATAACAGTTAGCTTCATACCGTTTACCAGCTTTCTTTCAGAATATATATATATATTCTGAAAGAATATATATATATCGAAAACCGTTAAGGTTGGTTTATATATATATATATATATATATATAACCCAACCTTAACGGTGCTTTCTTAGTTTATTAATTAACTAAGCATTCTATGAGTTGGGTTATTTATTTAAGAGATCTGTTAGGTTTTTAAACGATTTTCGAACAGGAAGAAATATTTCATTTCGCAAAGAGAAAAATTTTAAAAGAAGTAGTGCAATCGAAGCCACAGAAGAAAACACTGCGTAATGGCTGCGTAATTTTTGTTGAAAGCTGATCGCGGTCAATTGTTTTGGCTAGTCAGCTCGTTGAGCAGACTCGAACAGAATCATCACGAACATAAACAGCTCGATGTGTGGCTAAGCATATTCGTTCCGTGCAACCAAAGTGCGTATAATGAATCGTCAAAACTGCAACACGAAATTCGGTGATCGAGCGATAATAATTCTTTTAAGGAGTGCATTATAGGAATACACTAGGGATAAAATAAACTGGATTGTACTTCAGTACACAATAAGAGCATCAGCGTATGCATACAGTGCAAAAATTTAGGCAAGGAAAATTGAAGAAACTGGGAGATAAGGACCTCAGAGGTCATCTTGAACATTCGAAGAACGACCTGAGTTAAGTTGAAATGTATCGAGGGAACGGGGAGGGGAGGTGACGGAGGTAGGGAGGTATTGAAGTTCCGGTCGCTTTGTACATAGCGAAGTTCAAGGATTTATTATGCATATCCGATCAAGCATTCCATTAGTAACTTTTCGAACGTACAATCGTAGCCCTTGTCTAAAAAGCATTCGAGTCGGTTAAATTGACGACATGGATGCTAGTTGTTTGGATGCAACGACGCCCATTCTACTCGCTCCATTGTTGTACTATTCCTCACTCAAAAACATTCACGAAAGCTGCGCTCAGTGCATTCACATACGTCAGGTCAGTTTCTTCGACCTCGAAATTCTTATAAATAGCTGGATTGACATTTAGTTGTCGAACTGTTCCGAGCAGGTGCTATTGCACACAGCACTCTTCAGTCCCTTTGACGGTCTATTGGTGTTGTGACCTCTCCTATGATCGACGAAAGGCTCGTTGAAGTATACAAGTTTTTGAACAGCTGACGCGGCGACGTTTTGATGATATCATATAAACAATCAGATGGGAATCACAAGTAAAATCTTTGAACATGTTTGCAGTTCATTAAAGAAAAAAGAAAACTTGATACTATCAAGCAGAAAAGTAGCGAAAGTTGTAAGATGTATTTGGAAAATCACAGAGTAAATGACAAAACCGTGAAGAAGTCGTTTTGAAAATAAAATCTCAACTACCTTAGTTTGCTGGGATTCGCAGGAACGAATATGATATAGTACGAGAGATGAGCGAAGGGAGGGAGAGAGAAACACAATAAGTATTATGTCCTAAATGTGAAACACAAAGAATTACCAGATAGAATTAATACCCTCATATCGTAATCGTTTAACACTTTTCACGATGAAGCGACATTGTATCGGTCGGTGACTTTTGAAATGTGAATGGTAATCGACAAAATCTTTTGGTTCATTTGACGGTAAGGTAGAAGAGTGCAACTGATTGGGTAAGGTTGGAGCCAACAAATTTGTTGTTTCAATGAAATCTTCTTTGATTAGCAATGATAATTTAAAATTGTTTTTCATGGCTCGATTTTTCGTTAGTTTACTTTGTTTCAAAATCCCTAGTTTGCCAGAACTCTTCCATATGTAAGATTGTTGGCAAAATGACGATTGTAAGCAAAATTATTCCTCTCTTATCATCCTTCCCCGTCCCCTCCCTAAATCCCTCCTTTAACAATTCCGCAGTCTCCGAAAGGCTAAAGGACGGTTGACGACTGGGGTGTATCATTGGTTCATATTCAGTCTAAGTACAATAATCTTTACAGAATCGTCATTTTGTTACTACAGGTCTGATTGAGATGGCAGATCTTCCAATTTATAAATTATTGCGTCATGTAAAAGGCCTTGCATCAATCCTCGTTGTCCTTTAACAATATCTGTGAATATTGCCGACTTTTATAGGAGGCATTCAAATTAACGTCTGAGTGTTACATGAGGCGAACATCGAGATGTAGTGCTACACTGCAGCAAATTTTAGCAGTGTAGTGTCGGTGAAGCGCTCGAGGCGCTTTTGCAATAGGATCGCGCTGGCGGAGTCAGGTGTTAGTGCAAGGGAACGTGATCGAGACCGCTCTTCATCACAGCATTCAACTTCTACCTCTTTATCCTTATCCAATATGGCTACTGTTGATCCAACCTCTTCTTCTTCTTCCATTCATAACCGATATTCTTCTATAAATGGTAAGTACTTAATCAGTTCTAGATATCTATCTAAGATTTCCGAAAGTGGGAGGACGGGTTTATGGGTTTATGGGTCCTTTAGCAATGTAGATAAGGTGATCTTGATGAAAAAAAAGGAAACCGAATTTTTCTTGCGAGTAATAGAAACTTTTACTGTTAGTTTTGAATTTCTAATAAAAAATCAAAAACTTTTCTTAATTTGATGTCGAAAAAAAAGTGTACAACTTCATGGAAAGGAAATCAGCGAAAGCCATGGAATCTTCCTTACATCATCATTATCTGCTACCATCTTAAGTCATTTGTTTTCAAATACATCTTCCTGTCGAAGACTGCGCACATATCACTTTTAGGCAAAATTAACCAATGAAAATCCGGCCAAAAATGATGATCGGTAGTGTTTTAATAATTCAACCGCCTGAAACATTGGCTTGTGTTCATTGTTTTAAGTTTGGGATACTTCAAGCTACAAGCTTAGCTTATCAGTTCCCTTCGTTGTTAAAAACAAAGACGCGAAATCAGATTATCAGTCTTCTTCATCAAAATGCGGAAATATCATATTTTTATCACAGTGCATTTTTTGAGCGGGTTATGATAGGATGAGATCGACTGAGAGAGATACTAAAGTCTAGTTTCGTGTAGAGCACTGAAACACCCAATATGGCCAAGGCCAACGCGCAAATTTTTTTGCCATCATTAGTGTACTGTCAATGGGCAACATGCAAGCAACGTTTGGTGTAACCGCGTCATATCCCTATTTCGGATAAGCTGCGTGTTGTGTACAAGACATGTCTTAGGGATATAGCTTGCCAACTAAAGATTTTGAGTTGTTTTCTTTATGCTTTTACAGACAAACTTGTTTTGATGAAAATTTTTCCACTTTTTTTTGGCGTTCTAACTAAAATGCTCGCTATCTATTGATCACTATGAGACGCGAAAAGTCTTCAGTCGATATCTCATTTTCGTCGCGTACAATCATACGAATCAATTCGTAACAGTCATTGGTTACCAGTTATAAATAAACCCGTGCATGTATCATGCTCGTTCACAGTAGACCGCTTTGAAAGTATATGTGATGTTTGCATACACAACTCTATTCATCATGAAAGCAGTTTTGCATACGACCCAAATGTAATCAATCAATTAAATTGGCTCGTTCACGGCACGTGTTCTTTATTCTGCTATCGATTTTCAACGCACAAGCCAACGACAGCTCATTTATCAATGCGTGTAGTACGCATCCAGGAGAGTCTCAATGATACTTGACATAACGGTCACTGTCGAATACGATTAGTAAGGTCAGATCATGCAATAAGAGAAAAGATTTAGACTTGATAAACCTTTTCAAATCCCTGAAATTATCAGCCACGTCCCGCTCTTATCACTCCCTTCCCTTCACTCTATGTGCTGAAGTAATCTCAATATTAGTCCATCTGGCTTTGTAGAATATATAGAGCTCACACAGTCCCTCTTGATACTACTCTTTTATGATGACATGAGCATTATTTATTGAGCCACATTATGAATCGATTTCGTTGAGGAAATTCCAACAAAATAAATCAGTTCACTCTCACTGTGCTTGATTTCTTTACTCATGTGTTGTGTTAATTTGCTGATAGCTGTTGTTCCGTTCCACTTCATAATGCGCACCTGTTTTACTCGATAGAGTGCGACAAAATTCGAGATTAAATTAAGCACTCGGTCTGTTGGTGTTGTGACCTCTCCTATGATCGACGAACGGTTTGTTGAAGTATACGAGTTTTTGAACAGCTGACGCGACTACCTTTTGATGATATCACAAACTATTTTGCATAAAAATTATCAAAATTATTGAATAATAAAAATTTTGACCTCTTCAAAATTTATCTAATCATCACACTTGTTATCCCACTGTGTTCGCATAATGGTCTTTCTGATCTGTTTGAATGAACGAATCATATTTGCAGATATTATACCTATTTTTTCACGTACCAATACCGTTGGAAGATGCCAACACACGGATTGGGATGCATGCGAAATGTTTCGACTACAAGAATTGAATGAGGTTTTTCTCATATTCTTTTTTCATTAATTAATTTAGTAATTCTACAAAAGAAGGGAATATAAACGAAATGAACGAAATTAAGTCATTTGTATAATTACGATTTATTATCGAATTCTCTATTGCGTCTAATTTCAGTGAAAACATCAACTAGGTTTCAAGTCCATCAAAATTAATACACCATAAACGCAAGTGCGATCGATGAGCAAGAGAAGAGTTCCTCAATTAGCCTCCCAAAATAATTTATGTGGGTTAAGAAATTCTTGGAACTCGTCTACGATTTTATATGTTTTGCTCTTATTAGTGTCTCATAAAGCTGCGTATTTTTACAGAATAATTTTATCAATTTATTAAAATATTTTAGAATTAATAATTTATAAGAATAATTTGAACGGAAAAGAATGTTAGAACGAAGAAGAACGAACTAGTTTGATGGCTAAAACTGTAATCTTCTACATACTTTCATGTTGATGTTTTTTTTGTGGTTTTACTGACTCTAAGAAATGTCCATAAACATTGATTGCTGAGAGTGGTTCAAAGGATAACAAAACATCGGCTCGCTTCTTCCATTTTATTGGTGTTTGCACCTTACGATAACCAAAAACTATAGATGAGTATACCGCATAGGTTGCAATGTTGTCTTATATCATTCAATACTAAATATTTATACTGATCTATAATTTGGCTATAGTTTAGAAATGTTTTGGCTTGAGCGAATAAATTAACCTGAGCTTTTTTTATGCAGTAAAATAGAAAGTAGAATAAATTAGTAATATGAAGCAAAGTATTCTCTTCTATAGCATAACTGAACTGTTAAACTATGCTGTATTTTGTTTTCGAGGTTAACGCCAGCTGTACTACGATATAGTGTAATGCGAGAGACCACAGCGTCTTATAGAGCCACACTTTATGGCAAAGCAATCAGAATACATCTAATTGCATTAAAGTTTGTTGTAAAGTATAGATTGTTACATAACGACGTCAAAATATGGGAATAATATCACTTTACATATAAGTGCATTTGTTCACTTTGAAATAGTAAACTTACAGCAACGAATAGATTGGTTCATTTTAAACTTAGAAGGCGAATATTAGTTTCTAGTCTAAATGGGTTGCAAAGACGATGATATGCTGATCGAAAAATTTATCATCAAATAATTTAACAAGATTTTCTATTACGATACCACGATTGGTCATTATGTTCAGGCGCGTCAAAGGGCTGCTCAAATGGAGAAGACAATGAGATGGTGGTCAGAATGTACTGCATCATGGAGAGAAAAATGGAATACGGTTCGGAACGAGAGGAACAGAGCACGTGAAGAAGGACAATCGTTAAGAACCGCATTAGCTGAAGCAAACGTAAAGCAATACTTTTTAAAGATATTTACATAAAAATACTGCGTAAAATTATTTTTCAATAAAATTCTTTTTCAATTTTCAATTTTACTTAGTTCATTTTTCGAATGTAAAAATTCGTTAATCCTTTCATTTTAATGAGAAATTTTGTTATATTCTTTTTCCGATAGACCTTATGCATTCATTCTTTTTGACGTTCAATCTACGGGCGAATATTCTGCATATAACTGATACGGAAAGCGATCAGAAGAAATCTTTTTTAATGCGAGTAGAAATTGTTTTTTAAAGTTTCAAGCAAGCTGAGAGTATTCATTGTTTAGTGAGAAAAACTGCTGATGAGAAGCGAACGGTGTTCCTTGTTAAAAGTGAAAATATTCACTGCCAACGAAAATATGCAAATTTTCATTGAAATTTGCATAACATTCTCATAGTTCTTACACACATACAACTACGTTTTACATACGTTTGTCGAGTGTGGTGCATTAATTCAGGCCGAAATCGATAGATTACAAAACGCCAAGAGAGAAGTGGATACCGAATTGGCGAGGATGAAAGCACATATGCATACAATTTTAAAGGAACGAATCAGTAATGGTGATGTAAGCTATTCCATTGTATTGTTCCTAAAAATCGTCAAAGAATCTTGTTGTCATTCTCGCAATTTTTGTGAACCTACGATAATAAAATTGGTACAGTTCAGTCTTGGTAGAATGCAATACAGCAGTTTCTTTACCTTGTTGTGACACATAAGAAGAGTATAGAGTAGGTGATAATATTCTGATAAGGGATATTACACAACAGGATAATGTATAGCACAGTAAAAATGGACACTTTTTTTCTGCAGTATCGCTCATTACGATTTTTCGAGCAATGATACCAGTTCTCCAACTATTGAACACTCATCTCTACCAGATGCACAAGCAAGATTGACAGTATTTCATTTTCGTCGAAGTTAGGATTTGGTTGATGGGCCATTTCCCCCAGTTTCAGTTCCGTCGATTAGAATATTGCTCTTATTCCTCTTTCATATTGCGCGTATTAAAATGAATGGTTGTAGTTGTGCAAACATTGCAAATTGTGACCGGTACAGACGATGCGAAAGTAAAGTAATCGATTGAATACCTGTACGGATACTCTGGAGGTAGTTAGCCTACCAAAAATGGAATATAAAAAATGAAAAATAAAGACTCAGGAAAAAAAACGATGAGGAACGCTGGTTCAGCAATATTTCAGTTATCGGAACAAAGTATGTCACCTGAAACGTTACGTTTAACACTGGATGAACAATGTGAAGCGAGGCCTGAACATATGCACGTCGCAACCAATACCGATCATACGGTAGGAACTTTTACAATTCTGTTAGCACGTAGAAAGGAAAAGAATAATATCGCAAGAAATTCCTTTCCGATGCAACAGACTTCTGTTCTTCCGCGCAATTAATTCAAAAAGTTTATTCAATTCTTTGGAACGTTTGGCCATGAAAATATTAAAAAACAAGAAGATAATGGAAAATATTCAAAAGAAATTCCACGTTTTAAATTGGTGGAAATGTTAAGAAATTGATTTGACCGAAAAATCGCCCAATTTTTTTCGTGTTTTTCCAAACATTTCTTATTTTTCGAACGCACTTGAACAATTCATGTTGATGCGCAACTCATTAATGGAAGCATTTAAATAAGTTTTTGTTTTTAAGTCCGATCAATACGATCATGGGAACGCAACTCGTCGAGACTATTCCAATACATATAGAAATAATGGCAGAAGAGAAACCGAATCGATGAAGTAATTCCTGTTTTGATACTTCCATCTCATTTTACTACACGCTTTCACCAAATTTTTATTCGCGGTCAGATAATCGGCATGAATCCCCAAATATATCGAATGAAGTGAGACAAAACAGAAAATTTCTAGTAGGAATGAAGGGAAAAGGAGTTCAATCGGTAGTGGGAAAGGGGGTGGTGGTTGTGGTGTGGAGGGGGGGAGGGGAGAGGAAGGTGAATGGGGAATGTGGGTGGCAGAGAGGAAAAAACCACTCACGGTCGTATATCTAAAAGGAGATGTATACTAGCCATCGGTGCTTTTCGGATTTGAATAAGTTGATAAGAAATTTAAGATTCAAATTTCAAGGGTTCATGAAAAGTATTTTTATGGTATGCCGAAAAGCATGCATATTTTTGCTTCCAATAATAATTGTATCAATTTCACACAGTGTTCTTTTCATAAATACATAGCAATTAATTATGTTAATTGTTTGAGTTAATGAACGATCTTCCAGCAAAAGACAAGCTTAGATGAGTGCCGTATCATAGTTCTTTTTTCAAATTCATATTTTATGCATGAATTCCATTTGTGTTTATAGTAAGAAAAATAAGTTTTTTCAAAATAAGTTTTTTGCAGAAATTTGCGTAAAGTTGAGACCCGTTGCAATGAGCTGCAAAGAGAAATGCAAATGGCGGAAGCGAAATGTGATGAACTTGAAGCATCACGTAACGCTACCAAAGAAGAGGTAGCTGGGCTCTTTTCCTTTTTTTTTTCAAATCTTCCATGCGATAGATGTGTATCGTTCGACATGCTGTAAGGAGAAACATCTCCTCATTGTTTACGGCTACTTTGTTTATGAAGGACGAAAACGAATAAGTTTCTTTTTTTTTAAACATTCGAAACAGATGCAATCGGTAGACAAAGCAAAACGTAGGCATTTTTTTTAGGGAGGGAGGGGGGAGGTTAAAAATATGATTGTTTGGATTCTTGGTGAGCAATCAAAGCAAGATTTTTTTTTCCAGATTGAAGAGCTAAAAAAGTATCAAGAGCAAAATCTTGCGAACGGTTCGTTGCAGAAACATGCGAAAGCGATCGAAGCGGTTCGCCTTTTTCATATTATCTTCTCGTTTTCATCACTACTTACTTGAATTCCAAAAAAGAATTATCAAACTATGACCTTTTTTATTACCCTGAATCAGGGTCGAGTTTGAAGAAAGAAGAAAGTGCAAGAGTGGGAATAAATATGCTGTAACCGTTGCCACTCTTTCTGTCCTCAGGGTGGAGGGGGAGGTGGGAAGAAAAGGGTGGAGTAAAGATGAAGATATGAACAAATTACGTAAGAACCTCTTTTCATGCATGTGAAAATTTCAGATAAAATCTCAAAGAGACGAAGCGTTAAACGAGGTTCAAACCTTAAAGATGGAGAAGGAATTTCTAATGCAGCAGCTCAAGATGCTCAAAAATACGGTCGAACTCGGCGAATCAGAGCCATCAAAACGCAATTAATGAATCCTCAATGCCTCTTTTGCTCACTGTAGTGATCGATCTGTTTCAAAATTGTTCTGTTCTTGTTCTAAAAAGACGTCTAATTAACAAATCTAAACAAAAAGAAACTTTAATGAAATCAGCTCAATTGCCTACAGTATATGAATTCGTTCGCTTTTTAATGAATTCTTCAGAGAACAGTTAGAGGGTGAGGTACACCATTAGTTTACACATTAATAACCATATTTTACACCCTTTAAATCTGGAGAATCAAATAGCAGATAGGATTCACTCCTATATTTAAATCAAAGTTTTACTCCATCTGCTCGAAGAAGTATCTGTCCAGAATCCTCTATCAACGGCATGATACGCACTCGTCTCATCGCTTCATCGTTGTGACAGATTGGTTTTCGTTTTTAAGACAATTTCTCCCAGCAGATATATAAGCAAAAACTTTGGAAGGATACAGCCTACTTAAGCTTACATGAGAATATCCTCATCCTTCCAGTTTTTCGATTCCGTTCGTTCAGTTCGTATTGCGGTTCAACCCGATGGAAAGAGCTCAAGTTATTTCAACAATTGACGAATGTCCAAAATAATGATCCCAAATTCGAGGAGGAAAGGATTATTTACAAATGAGAAGTGTGATGTAATTGTTAATGTTAATGTTTTAAGTGAAAAAAATATTTGGAGAAATAAACTGTTATGTTTCATATCATAACTGTTGAATGTCGCATTCGATGTGAACAATTTTCCTCTTCAACAGTGATTTTATTTTTTTCATGTCTTTACTTCATCCCGTTCTCATATATATATATATATATATATATATATATATATATATATGGTGCGCATTGAACGAACCTTATAATGTCCATCAGGGCTTAACACGGGTTGATATACCTGAACTGTCCCACCTACTTTTGAAAGAAGCCGAATAAAGGGAGGTCGGAGGAAATCAACTACTGGAATAAAGGAAAAACTGACGGCTACTTTTTTCACGTAACGGTCGAGCAGCTTACCTGCTCAAAAAAGAAAGATTAGCATGCCTTAGAACAATTAAAGTGGTTTTGAACAGTGATCCTTCATAACCATGACATCGTTTTGGCGACTTTCCAAAGAATACATAGCACTGGCTAGAAAAGGACCTCCCAAAGTGGTCTCACTTCAAACA
>JPKZ01002904.1:647923-686498 GCA_000803305.1 Toxocara canis | reverse complement strand
CATACCGGAAAAGTAACGCCCTTAACGAAGTAGTGTCTATCTTCCGCATACTGCGTATCTTATGGAGATTCTGCACTGTTTCCTTTCTTTGCGGGAAAACCGCCGACATCATATTTCCCCAGGGTTTCCTTCGAGGCAACATTTTATATGAATAAATAATTCCAGTGTATTACACCCAGATCATTTATGTAAACGATAGCCGTAATTGTGTACCGCGTTATTAATATGTGCCATCCCATTGCATATAGCATGCTGCTTTCGACTGAATTCCTTGCTTCCACTGAGTTCTGCGGTATGAATTTGCGTCACATTAGCTTCGGTGAGTTTTTGTTTATTGATAGAGAAGAAGGAGAAGAATGATCTTTATTCACCTCAATAAAGAAAAATGTAGGCGGCAGTAAGATATATTACAAAAGGGTACTGACATAAATGCAGCTGTACGAGCACACGTTCAGATGAATTACATTTATGTACATAAAAGAATGGGAAGCATTGAAGAAGAATGGGAAGAATGGGAAGCAATGAATGGTAAGAGAATGAGTTGCACATGTTTACATTAGAAATAGCAGAATAATTCAGCATAGTAAGGTAGACAAGGCATACGAATATGAGATGTGACTAAATAAATTAAATGAGTAATTGTTCTGAGGTCAAATGAGTCGAGGTGGTTCATGAACACAGAAAGATTCTGCGCTTCAGCGATTCTGCGGGGAAATTCTTTCCAAACGCAGACAGCTCTGAACTGGAAGCTGTGGAGGACATTGTTCACAGAGCACGTTTTGAGCTCTAGTTGATAACGACAGGATCGACGTTCACGATGATCAAGAAGCGTGAATAGACTTTCCAGGGGTATATCAGAGAAACCTCTGACGAACTTTGAAACAGCGGCCCAGGTCAGATTTAAATCGGCGACACTCCAACGGTTTCAGATCGAATATCTTCAACCAACCGCTATAATTGGCTGAATATAGCCCAATGAGCAACTTAGGAAATGCCATATGAGCATAGCTTTTGCACTTTTTCAAGTTTTTTGACATTGACAAGGTACGGCGACCATGCTTGCGTACAGTACTCTACTGTGGGACGGCAGTACGTAATACACGCTTTACGGTAATGCTTAATGCATCTATATTGCCATGCATGTAAAATACAGTCAGCCACCTTTAGCGCTTTCGCAGCTACTTCAGTGTAGGGCAGGTTCAGTGCAAATTTGGACAGATCTTGACCCCGAGATCGCGGATCCCATCATCTGCAGATGGTAAAACTTCGTTATCCAACCGTAGGAAGTACTCGTGATGGAAATTAACGTGAAGAACTCGACATTTCTTGTACGAAATGTCAAGCTGCCATGATTTAGACCAAGCGCTAAAGGCATTCAGATCGCCTTGCAAAATGTGAAAATCGATAGCGGGGTAATGGGAAGGACAATATATTTTTAGATCATCTGCGAACAGTTTGCAAGCACTAGACAACTTATCGGACACATTATTTATGTACAATACGAACAACAGTGGGCCAAGCAAACTTCCCTGAGGAATGCCGCTGGCTTGATGGCTAGAGTTGGAGAGGAAATTCCCTACCTTTACGGTTAAGCGACGATTCATTAGAATGCTTCTTAGCCACTTTAACAGTGAATCACGAACACCATGAGCTTCTAGCTTGTGCAGAAGCTTACTGTGGCAGACGACGTCGAAATCCTTAGCGTAGTCGATATATACTACATCGGTTTGAATTTTATAATCAAGTGCAGTAATCCAGTCATACATGGAGGTTATTATTAGGGGGAGATAGTTGATCGACCTGGTAAGAAGCCATACTGGTCTGGATGAATTAGATTGTTTTTCCGAAGATGCAGAAGTAAGTTATCTTTTGGCAAAAATCTCCCTTACCTTGCATACTGAGGACGTCAGACTAATTGGACGGTAGTTCGGAACGCAGGTAGCAGGGGTTTGCTTTGGCAAAGGGGTGAATACAGCGGTCTTCCAGGAAAACGGAGTGAGCAGCAGGAGATGCTTCTTTCAAAAATTAAACTCAGTGGAACAGCGATAGAGCTAGCGGTACGTTTTATGGAATAAGAAGGTATTCCATCGGGAGTAAGCGAGATTTTGTTGCTCACCTTATCAATGGCCTTTCTCACAGATTCTACACTCATGCTCACTGCTGACAGTCGTTGATTTGTTCTAAATGGGAATTCTGTCAGAAAGTTGTCTTCTTTCTTAAAGATTTGACAGAAAAAGTCTGCGAACATACCACACTTGACATAATCGTCTACGATGAGGTACGAATTCTTATCTTTTAAAAACGCTTATATCTTGCCGGATGTTCAATTTTCCGCTCACATATTTATAAAACGACAACGTTCGCAGAAAATATCAAACGCTTTTCTTGATTTTTCGCCAACTGCTGATAAACCTGAAGGAAATCTGTAGCACATTTTGAAAATACCGCTTGCCCACTTGACTTATGGCGATCTAGCCACAAAATTGTTTTATGTGAACGATTCGTTATGAGCATTTGAGCAGGGATGGGGTGGTTGTTTTCATCTTTGCTAATGGGATGCAAACATCAACAATAACGTTCAACAACTCGATGAAACGTGCATAAATTGCCTCGATATCCAAACATTCAAATATATATTCCAATCGATAGATGAGAGTGTAGCAATAGCCTTAATCCAGACACCTCTTCTAAAATCTCGGCAACTGTGAGGCGAAGAAATTGGCGATTTAACCATTACTTCAAAGTGTAAGCTTGCTTGGTCGTTTATGGAGTTTTCGCCTACGAGCGCTTCGTTTACAAGGGTCGAAACATTTGTGCGGACGACGTCGAGCATGTTGTCTTGACGACTTGCGCCGTTAACCAATTGCCGTACACTGCAGTTGCCAGTGAACGCCTCAAGCGAACCCGGAAGGTGTATAACGCCGTTCTCATCCCAGCACGCGTTAAAATCTCCAACAATTACACATGGCATGTTCGTCGTACACAACTGAGCTATGACCTCGAAAAATTCTTCCGTTTCACTAGATGCACAATATAGGAAGATCGGTAAACGACAATTAAATGGAACATTCAAAGTCAACATAAAAGCACCCGCGCCCAGAGGAAAAGGGTATGGTTTTGGAAAACTCGATACTAAGACCAATACGCACAAGAATTGCTACACCGCTACCTTGGAACTCGTGAATTTATACAGAAATGGATGACGACATAAGTACCCCATGCTACCCGATCGTGTGGGAAGCGCTTGTCGAGATGCAACCTATCGCGCAAATTTCTTAATTTTTTTTGACAAAGATCACCTTGCTCGTTCCTGAATTTACCTAGACGGCATTTCTCTCCGCCATGATGGATTCCGTACCATACATAAGAATTCACAAAATAATATTTGAAACACATTCCATATGCCTTCCCATTCAGTAAACCCTATCTAAATTTCATCCAAACCAACAACCATGAAGCACTTGAACCTCTCCGTTTTATTAGCTCCCCAGTGGTCGCTTACTTTGTCAGCTTTAACACCCTTAACATTTAATGTTTACGCTCAAAAATTCCGCATAGGTCATATAACCTATCGCGCAAATTTCTTAATTTTTTTTGACAAAGATCACCTTGCTCGTTCCTGAATTTACCTAGACGGCATTTCTCTCCGCCATGATGGATTCCGTACCATACATAAGAATTCACAAAATAATATTTGAAACACATTCCATATGCCTTCCCATTCAGTAAACCCTATCTAAATTTCATCCAAACCAACAACCATGAAGCACTCGAACCTCTCCGTTTTATTAGCTCCCCAGTGGTCGCTTATTTTGTCAGCTTTAACACCCTTAACTTTTAATGTTTACGCTCAAAAATTCCGCATAGGTCATATTTAATGCGCGCATTCCTCCTTGCGAGAAATAACGAACAACAAATTACAATGTTCCCTTCCTGTTCAACCACTCTCACTTTTACAAGTATCAATCTTGCTAAGAGGTGTAACGAGATCGTCTATATCGTGTTTTGAAACAACAAATGACGTTACTCCGTTTATTCAACGAATCCATACATATTTCAACGTCAAAATGATGAAAATCAAAATCGTAAAATATGAAAAAATGTCAATATTCATAATTGATTACGTCGTACTTTTAAATCGTACCCGTGCTAAATAAGATCTCCTCATAGGCTTGCGAGATCATGAAATCGATTGCAAGAGAAACGAATAAGTGAAGTTCCTATTCTACGCAAGCCCAAAACTATACAGTATATATTGAGAAATCCGTTGAATAACAAGGAAAAAAAAATTGGATATTTTTTTTGGTAATAAGAGATGTTCTATTCGAATACACATTCATCATAAACTGCAACAGAAGTTACAATACTACAGTGGAAACTAGAAGGCAGCATACAAGACTTCCTTCGAAATTCTCGTCCATATTCGAGACCACACAATTAATTCCAAGACCGTATGTATAAGCCAATTTTGCTTCTTTCAAACAAAAGAATGCGTTTATTTCAAAGATGTGTATATTACCTTGCTCAAGCTCAATACCTAAAACCTATTATGCTGACTCCTCATCCCACTGTAGTGATCGCTGAATGATCTAGACGGGAATAGATTATATGAAGCAGAAAAGAGCAATTAAAAGAATGTACAATATTGACATAATCGGACAACCTCTGTTGTAACCAACTCAGTATGACTCAATAGATTTACTTTTTCGGATTCTCCGTCTTTTTCATATTCTCTCTCGGTGCTGCCTGTATGGGAATGGTACGTGACGGTGGGCCCCCAACTGCTGACTTCTTGGCGCAAACCGAGAGCACACCCTTATCTGAGAGATGTGACTCAAGTGTGTCGAGTTGTGCATCTTCGGGAAGCGTGTACTTACGGATGAAGTGACGCTCAATCTTTCCGCTTCCATCACTTCTCTCTTCGTGATGCCCCTCGACCACAAGTTCACGATCACGCACATTCACAGTCAGTTCATTAGGGCGGAACTGGGTGACATCCACCTGTACTGCGAACTTTTCCTTATCGTCAATCACCTGAACAACAGTTTGACATGAAATCTGTACAGGAATATAGTTTTTGGTAGTGGTAGACGTGTACCCATGCATAATTTGAACCGCGTGTAGGTATTTCCACTCTTTTTCAATGCGCCTCGTCATATGTGAAGGTGAAAAACATTTGCAAAAATTCGGAAAGTACGCAAGAATGAATGGATGAATGAAGAGAAATTATGCGTTGTTTGGAAATGATAAACGCCACCCGGAAAATATTAAAGTTCATTAGCTGCGATCAAATACTTACCTGACTAATTTGAGATCAGACTTCCATTTCTTACTATAGCATAATATCAACTCTATGAATGTAAAGACTCACATTTCCAAGCGTATTTCCGATGTTGCACTGTTGGACGTCCGGTATCTCGATCCAATAGGGTGCGATCCAACGGAACGGTCTCTCACACTCATCCATCATACGCGCAAGTGAGCGCTCCAATGGTGAATAGTAGTAGGAACGTGGGGTGTAGGGGAAGAGTGACATCGTCGTTGATAACTTCAGAAGACACTAAAAAAATGTCCCTCTTGAATTGTTACTCTTGAAAAACAGCAAAACCAACTGTAAAAGAAAATGCCTAATGGGATCAACAATTTTTTAAAAAAATACAAGAAATTAAGTGTTTTTAGACACGGCGCTGTGAGTGGCTACTCCCTGTGCCCACAATCCATACAGTTATTTAGATCATGCAAAATTATAGAAACACCCAGCTTAAATCGACTTTACCCTGCAAAACCTACAGCCAATACAAAGAGAAGCAACAAATGTTCGCCTTAACAACCCATACAACCAACTTGCCTTGTAGACCAATCCTCGATAGCCGCTGAATTTGTAAACAACCTTCTGCTACTGAACGCGCGCTTCGTCAGCACGCCTTATATAGGCTTCGAATCGTGGCTATAGAATATTCTAGGGCATTCTGGAGCAGTGAAACAGACGCAAAACAAACGTACAGTGTTCCATTCGTATTTGTTTCTCTGCCGTTGATCAGTCGCTTATATCGCCAACTATTTTCTCTCATACTTTCGCCGTCTCCTCGATCGGCGGTTAGATCGAAGGATGTACTAAAGGCGAAAGACCGCGAACGTTCTTTGCAATGTTGTTTACGCAAAAATTTGCAAAATTTCTTTGCAAATATTTTTGCACGCTAGATATGTGAGCGAGTGACGGGAGCAAAGTTGTTATGAAATCGAAAACAAATGAAAGGGGTTTTTTTTTTTGCAAAATTACGAAATACCCCTGTGAGAAATTTGCTTTCGAACAATTATTTCAGCTGTTCGATGCATCATCCTGCAGACATTTACGAAAACGTTTTTATGTTGCGAAAAAACTTACGAAATACATCCAATATTTCAGTATTCATATAAAGCTGCTGTAATTGAAGCGATTTTAGAGCACATGAATTATTTCGATTCCAAGAAAGCAGAAAAAAAAACACATAAAGTTTACTAGAGTTCAAAAATATAATGAAAATATACATTAATATAATTGAAAGTTGCGGTAAAAACATACGGATAAAATTTAAAAATACAATGAAAATCAACACCATTTCATCCCTCCTAAGGGAGTTCAAAATTAATAAGAATTCAAAATTTCTCTTTAATGCTGATAATGGCATATGGTATTGAAATTTCAATTTAATAGCATTCATGGGAGCTAAATGCACAACAATACTATTACAGAGTTCTTTGACAAAAAAAGTACTTCATTTGCAAAGTAGGAATTCTTTACCACTTTATTTGCAAGGCGGGAACTTTTTACTACTTTTATTTGTAAAGTGGGAAATTTTTACCAGTTTATTTGCAAGGTGGGAAATTTTTGCTGCTTTTATTTGTAAAGTGGGAAGTTTTTACTACTTTTATTTGCAAAGTGGGAAATTTTTACCAGTTTATTTGCAAGGTGGGAAATTTTTGCTGCTTTTATTTGTAAAGTGGGAAGTTTTTACTACTTTTATTTGCAAAGTGGGAAATTTTTACCAGTTTATTTGCAAGGTGGGAAATTTTTACCGAGTTGTCGTCTTTTATCAACGAAAAGGAAATAAAGACAAAATCTGTTTTGGATATCTCTATTCATTTTGTACCGCTCCAAAAATCGACGAGCATCCTTTAGAGGTGTTCTATATCGGCATCACTGAAAATTTCATTTCTTTTTTTTTTTAAATATCACGCTTTGTTTTGCGGTGAGATGTTATTTTTGTCGAATCGAATGCATCCAGTTTGAGTGATATTAACCGAAGGCTTACATTGGCATGTTGGCCATCCGAGGTTGTGAATTCCGCGAAGGTAAGGGTTCATCATGATCAGATTACCCTGCGTAGAACTTCGTGCAGCTTTCACGCACAAGTCATTTTTGCAATTCGCCATCAGCTACTGAAGGCACTAAAAACGTTGCAGAGACACTTCAGCAAACGTGGAGATCACGTGCGCTGGGTAGAGAAAACAGACGATTGCAGTGCAGAGAGTGAGCAAATGAGTTGTTTTGCGGATTACGTATGCGTTCTGGAAAGCTCGAGAATATACGTCCGTCGCTCTCGGCGCCTATAAAAGCAACCAGAGGGTAACATTTGCTCAGCGTATTTGACGTTTTCAATTAGGCAGCTTTAAAGCACCTGTATACCGTATTCAACACTGCGTCCGCAGAAACGTTGATGTGGTTCGGGAATCTGTAAGTTCCGTCAGTACCGTTTCATGGATTTCCTGTTTGTGATTCGTCTTTGAACCATGACGTCGTCCAGGTTTTCGACCTCTGGCTTTTTTCCATTACCCACTTTGAAAATACCATCTCCCTTGCGCTATTCTGAATCTTTTTTTCTTTAGATATTTTAATCATACAGTGAAGTGGAAGTCAGCTAGGATGCATATTCGTCTTCGTGGTATTGTCCCTCAACCATGACATCATGTTAGAAACCTCTTTTACAGAACAGAAAAGAACGTTAACCTCTTAGATCGTATTAAAAATTGAACTCCCCAGTCGGCTGCTTTATTTGAGGGCATCCGATATTCATCTAAACTAGCTACGTAGCTCTCAAGGCTTTTTCAAAGTGTCAAATTTCGGTTGTTTTTTGGCGACAGTGGTCGTTGAGTGTATGCAAATTTATACAGCCACATTCATGATGAAAACCTAACAGTATCATTAAAATAGAAGCGGTATTGTGAACTACTAAATTTTACATTCAAAAATTCACTAAAATATAGCAATAATAGTAAAGTGTTTACTCGATCAAACAAAGTAAAGAACGGACGGAAATAAAAATACAACTATATGAATGAATAAAGCATACGATCACGATGATCGAAAACATCTATTAAGTGAACACAAACACTTAGATTTTCATTTCGTAAATCGAAATGCTTTCTGCATTTTTAACGCAGAATTACGTAGCACTGAAACGACATTTTTAGGGAACGTCTTCTGAAGTGTTTCGCTTTGTTATCTTCATACGTGCCATCTAGATTTTAAAATACTCTAACTACGTCATCGGCGTGCAGCAGCTTGGTGGTAGAGCTCCCACTTCTTACGTGGGAAGACCTGGGTTCGATTCCCAGCTGCCTACTCGACGGATCGCCAGCGGCCTGACTACCAAGCGTTCCGAAACGGGTCAAAACAGTTGTGCGTGGGCATGGTTGTGAGCTGCATCAATATGGGAATCGATGAAATTACAGCTTCCTTTGCATCCCTCTGCACCCTACCTATGTCGTACCGGTTGTGCTATGCTCGCTCGATTCCATGTGATTGGTTTGTGTGATGTCGACTTCTATTGGACGATCGAATTTTCGAGAATTCGATTTATCGTTCCATTAGTTTTCAGCTATCGTTTTTTGCGATTTTGATATTGTCAAGCGATCACGATAATGTCTCTTCTTACTTACTATCCTCACTCGTACTATCGTTATTCACCATTGGAACGTTCGATTGCGCGTGTGTTCGATGATACTCTCCGCGAAATGGAACGACCATTTCGTTGGATAGCGCCTTATTGGCTCGATCAACCTGAAATTCAACAATGCAATATTGGAAACGCACTTGGCAGTGTACGCTTTTGAAATGTTTATATTTTAAAAAATTATTTTTGGCTATTGCCTTCATAAGTACAGGAATACGAATATTTCAAAGTTGATGATAATTTTGAGCGCGAATGTCTAGCATAGATCTAGTGAGCTGTAGAGACCGAAAAAAAAAACAGGCTGGGTCATTTTTCAACTTCTCTGAAGTCATCATTCTAACATTGTATTTAAAATTTAGTTATGCATAGAAATATTTGATAAGTACCGTTTGTCACCGTGGTTTTTAGAGCGGCCAGCTTTACTGAGATATCGTTTTTAAGGTTTGCTTTCTTTCAAATATAGGATATTTGCTCGAATTCTCATTATTTTTCTGAACTGAACTTCCGTTTTATGAAACTAAAAAACCGTTTTGGTTTCAAAATTTCACACTGCTCCTTATTTAATATTTTTTTAAAATTTCGAAGCAACAAAGCAAAAATCTTAAAACAATGCTAATCATGACTGCATTCGTTCTACCCGGGTATCATTCCTCCTTTTTTTGTTTTCATTATGCCACATACATATTTTAGATTGTCAATGACAAGGAAAAGTTCAACGTCGAAATCGATGTAACGCAATTTCGTCCCGAAGAGCTCTCGGTAAACATTCGAGATCATGAGCTAATCGTTGAAGGGCATCATGAAGAAAAAAGTGATGAGAGTGGCAAAATCGAGAGACACTTCATCCGAAAATATACACTACCGAATGATGCACAACTCGATACAATCGAATCACATATCTCCGATAAGGGCATACTATCTGTTGGCGCTAAGAAGGGGAGTATTGCTGGACCACCATCACGCAACATTCCCATCCAAATGGCACCAAGGGAAGCCAAGATGAATAACGAAATTGAAAACAAGAACGTATAATTCAGTTAAATGAATTATTGTTTCTGTTCTATTTTCTATCATTATTCCCATTGTTTATTCGAACTGTACGATTACTTGTAGAGGCGTCAAATGTGTACTGGATACGAATGACTATTAGCCACATAATTTTTTACTCGGAATTACAATTTTGCGATTACCCTATAAACTAGGTAGGAAATTTTCGTAACTACTTTTCAAATATATATGAAGTTGTTAAATCAGCGTCAGCGAAAAAAATCTGAAGGGATTTCAAATGATCCCTTTAATGCGAAAGATTTAAAAAAAAATGAAAAATCTTAAAAATGAAAACGTTAAATTTTACAGTGTTTTTCCTAACGTTTCAGTTTGGCGCTTCTCACGTTTCAATTTTGTTCAATGCTATAAGCTAATATTGATTAGTTAAAAGAAATTGTTTTTTTTTTTTAAATTTGAATAAGTACCATGTAATTAAACGATTGAAATGAACTTCGGAACGGATATGTAAACAGATATTTTATACTCATCTAGCAGTCTTTTATGTCTTTGTTTCTCAGAAATTATCATTTGCGAGGCATTTTCTTTCTTCAATGCTTTCGGCAATATGTTCCATAATTTAATTAAAGCAAGAAAACTTTGATCCTTCGAAATCGTTGAAAAGCTAGATTTTTATAAACTTTTTTTCCATAAAACAATTTTTCGAGTTTCTGTAAATATTCATCACAATCGTAACTGTATGTCTCTCCTTCTTTATTATACGATAACATTATAATTGAACTACTATTAAAAATGTTGCGTTTTGTATGTACGTTTTGCGGAAAAAATAAAATAGAAACTCAAAGGTCTGTCGCATTTTTCGTTCACATAGTGTATATCGAAGCTAACAAAAAAAGTTCTGCAAAACTCGTCGAGAAGCCACAGATTTCACTAAAATGAGTGAAACCGAAAAGTATGGCAGTAATATCTTAGATTCGAGTCGACAACGAGACGATCAAATAGAAAGAGTTCGGCCTTCCGCCGTTTTAGCGTATTGTTTGGTTTCGTTCATTAGTGTTAACAGCACTGATGAGAAGTCATAATTAAGAAAAGGCATTATCCTTTCATAAGTCTCATACGAGTAAGGCTCTTATTTCAGTCTAATGTGCTTTCTTTTGCCCATTTCTTTTTCATTCCTTTACGATATAGCGAACAAAAAAAAATTCAAGAATATGTAAAATGAAAAATTTACACACGACCATATAAAAAGAAAATCTTTTCGTTACTGCTTTGAAATAACTCTATGCGAACGAACAGGATCGAAGCGAACTCGTTAAGAGTAGAAAAAATACATAATATTTTCGAGTTTTTTTTTGATTACGAGCTGAAAAAGCTTCTATCCGAAAAAAGAAAATGTCGCATTCGACAGCGACAAAAAAAAGGACGGCAGAATCACTCGTTGGACAGCGAACGGGAACTGGGGATAAACGACGATGACTTTGGCAAACTACCGATAAGATGGAGGAAAAAAAATCGAATTTCAATTATGTTGACCTCGAGGGGATCTAAAAAGCCAAGCTAAAGCCTTCCATAAGCGCTTTTTTTCCTTCCCGACACAAAAGCAAATACGACATCACCACTATCATCTATGACAGCACAAAAAATCACGAGCGCTTCTAACAAGAGCATTTAAAAGCCAATTGCGAAACACGACCACTCGCTGGCATTTCATTATCAGCATCGAGCACAACTAACTTCATCTCGCTTGTAACGCTTTTTTTTTCGTGTCGTGGTACTGATGTTTGAAATACTGCGCTGTAACGATCGGTTATTTCGTATCACGTGGTCGCGGCGTGCAAGTCGGTCAGCTATATCAAGCGTAGCATTTGCTGTGAAAGTTTCACCTCATTCGGTCGTCGCGGAGATCCACCGAAACGATCAACCAAATTTCGATGGCATCGGTAGGTATTTTTCATGGTTTTGACTTCAGCAGGTATTTCTCATACTTCTCATTTTGTTAGGTATTTTTTTCCAACTTTTAGCCTCAACTTCTGCCTTCAACAGGTATTTTTCTTAATTTTAACCCCAGTATTTTATTTTCGTACTAGTTATTCTTTATTCTATGTAGGCGGGCGATGTTTGTTGCTGATGGTGATAGTAAGTCGGTTGCAGTTGAGTTCTTTAGAAGATTCCAACTAACTTGGGTTGTTCGAAACCAGTAAAGATTGAATACTGTTGGCAGCTCATAATATATTTTGGAAGCAAAAGTTAAGATTTCCATTCTGATCGTTTCCTTGATTATCAAGTTTATTTGATTTTATTTTGTTGACTAAACTTTTTTTTTTTGGTGAATTACTGAAATTGATTATTTTCGCATCACAGTTTGATTTCGTCACAATGTACATAAAAGCAGTTGACAGTTTTGCTGCCGCTATACAAACATTGAAATCGATGCGGTGCAAAAGATTAGAAAAAGTGTTATTCCAACCAGTTGCAATTTTTCTTCCGCTATGTTCATGCATCAGACAATCGCTGATTTGATATTCATGCATTTTTCTAGCGCCGTTTTTTACTCCATTATTGCCTCGCATGATAGAACATACAGTTAGTTCACTTTTGTCGAGTTTTGCTTTAAAAAGTTCACGCTTAATTTTCCTTTGAAATTTGCCACGATCATTTAATACGCTCCATAGAACATTGGTATTCTGCCTATTCTAATTTTAGTAGAAAACTCTCGGAATAATGAGTGAGCCTTCAAATTTTTCTCTACATAAATTTCGGCACATAATATTGGCTTTTTCCGTTTTTGTATGCTTATGGGCTTTTTTTTTTCGCCTGAAACTGTCAGTATAAAATGTTTTATGGTGACTATAAACCACAACTTTAGCTTTTGTATAGGTTGCTTACCAGTTAAATTCATGAGTAAAAAATATCAGCGAATTATCAAATTTTACTTTACTACGATGCTTTCTACAACTGGCGTTAAACATCGGCGCTTCAAACATGCGTACCATCCATCTAATAGCATAAGAAATCGAAAACATAAGAAACACATCCTACATGAGCGCGTATTTGCGTTCACGTCAAACGTTACGCGCATAGGGGAGACATAAACAGGCGGCAGCGTTTCTCCCTTTTAATTCGACATGGTCCGTCGAACTTTTTGCACTAAATAAATCAATAGAAATTTTTCGATTTTCTTATCCCAGCATGTTTACTTGAAAATTTTAGCCAATTCTACGAAGCAAATTGAAAGCAAGGAAGAGCGACTCCGGAGTCTGACTCATCATTTAAATATTTAACTAAGACGCATCAATTAGTCGTTTTCCTTTCATTCTTGATAGATTGTTATTTCTTTGAAGTTAGACCGAGGATTCTTCTTTAAACCACCATAAAACTGAAACTTTTAAATCCTTTCCTGTCGTTTTGTTCGACGCCATAGATCCATATTAAAAAGTTGTATATATTCGATCGGTCAAAATGCACGAAGAAAACTGCATGTCGAGGGGCCACAGAATTCGCTTGTCATCCTTTTCTTTAGCGCTTATAATCTCCTGCAGCTCATTGCTTCGTTTAAGAAAACGGTTCTAAAAGAAGAACAGTTCACTCGTTCATCGAGATTTTAAATAATCCTTGCATATTCATATTCAGCTTCAAGTCATTGCATATACTTCCCCTGCAAATGGTCTGCCTCAACGAAACATACTATTTGTGTCCGTGTCCTGAGATCATCACTGTAAAAAACAAACAAACAAAAACAGCACTTTTCACCAAATCCTATGAGACATGGATGTTTCGTAATGTTTCTATGAATCATGGATATATTTCATAATATATCTGTGAACCATGGCTGTTTCGTAATATATCTATGAATCACGGGTATATTTCGTAATATATCCATGAATCATGGATATATTTCATAATATATCTGTGAACCATGGCTGTTTCGTAATATATCTATGAATCACGGGTATATTTCGTAATATATCCATGAATCATGGATATATTTCATAATATATCTGTGAACCATGGCTGTTTCGTAATATATCTATGAATCACGGGTATATTTCGTAATATATCCATGAATCATGGATATATTTCATAATATATCTGTGAACCATGGCTGTTTCGTAATATATCTATGAATCACGGGTATATTTCGTAATATATCCATGAATCATGGATATATTTCATAATATATCTGTGAACCATGGCTGTTTCGTAATATATCTATGAATCACGGGTATATTTCGTAATATATCCATGAATCATGGATATATTTCATAATATATCTGTGAACCATGGCTGTTTCGTAATATATCTATGAATCACGGGTATATTTCGTAATATATCCATGAATCATGGATATATTTCATAATATATCTGTGAACCATGGCTGTTTCGTAATATATCTATGAATCACGGGTATATTTCGTAATATATCCATGAATCATGGATATATTTCATAATATATCTGTGAACCATGGCTGTTTCGTAATATATCTATGAATCACGGGTATATTTCGTAATATATCCATGAATCATGGATATATTTCATAATATATCTGTGAACCATGGCTGTTTCGTAATATATCTATGAATCACGGGTATATTTCGTAATATATCCATGAATCATGGATATATTTCATAATATATCTGTGAACCATGGCTGTTTCGTAATATATCTATGAATCACGGGTATATTTCGTAATATATCCATGAATCATGGATATATTTCATAATATATCTGTGAACCATGGCTGTTTCGTAATATATCTATGAATCACGGGTATATTTCGTAATATATCCATGAATCATGGATATATTTCATAATATATCTGTGAACCATGGCTGTTTCGTAATATATCTATGAATCACGGGTATATTTCGTAATATATCCATGAATCATGGATATATTTCATAATATATCTGTGAACCATGGCTGTTTCGTAATATATCTATGAATCACGGGTATATTTCGTAATATATCCATGAATCATGGATATATTTCATAATATATCTGTGAACCATGGCTGTTTCGTAATATATCTATGAATCACGGGTATATTTCGTAATATATCCATGAATCATGGATATATTTCATAATATATCTGTGAACCATGGCTGTTTCGTAATATATCTATGAATCACGGGTATATTTCGTAATATATCCATGAATCATGGATATATTTCATAATATATCTGTGAACCATGGCTGTTTCGTAATATATCTATGAATCACGGGTATATTTCGTAATATATCCATGAATCATGGATATATTTCATAATATATCTGTGAACCATGGCTGTTTCGTAATATATCTATGAATCACGGGTATATTTCGTAATATATCCATGAATCATGGATATATTTCATAATATATCTGTGAACCATGGCTGTTTCGTAATATATCTATGAATCACGGGTATATTTCGTAATATATCCATGAATCATGGATATATTTCATAATATATCTGTGAACCATGGCTGTTTCGTAATATATCTATGAATCACGGGTATATTTCGTAATATATCCATGAATCATGGATATATTTCATAATATATCTGTGAACCATGGCTGTTTCGTAATATATCTATGAATCACGGGTATATTTCGTAATATATCCATGAATCATGGATATATTTCATAATATATCTGTGAACCATGGCTGTTTCGTAATATATCTATGAATCACGGGTATATTTCGTAATATATCCATGAATCATGGATATATTTCATAATACGTCTATGGATCATGGATACACTTCCCAGTACATATGAATCTTGGATATATTTTACAATATATTCATGATTCGTAGGGTCATAAAGTAAACTTCGTACGCATGAAACTTTATTTTATTAAGTTCGATACATGTGAAGAAAACTTCATGAAATATGTCCGCATTGTGTTAGTTTAATTACGCAAGCATAAAATTTATCAAATCAACTACACAAAGACCAACTCGCCGCACAGTTCACTCAGAGCATTCACATGAGATGAGGATCATAGAGTAGCCTCGAGTTTATCTTACATTGGATGCAAAATACGCCCTCACAAAATGTCAGGGCGCTCCCGCATTGAAGGGCGGCAGATGGTTCGAGCGCGCTAATTCCTTTTGTTCATTCGCTTAGCAGTGAGTTGATCACTGGTTTTGATTCCGGATAAGCTCAAAGGCAGCTAATAAAGAGAAATCTTCGAGCTTTAATGAATCAACTCTCAGGGGTCTTTCTTTCTTATTTTATTCTATGGAATAGCTACGTCTGGTTTGCAGGGTGGTCGTAGCGAAGGTGCGATTCGAGAAGCTGGAGGCGCTTTTGGAAAACTGGAAACTGCAAGGGAGGAGAAATATTTTCGCGACCTGGTAAAGGTTATACCGTCTTTTTATGAGGGCTAGCAAATTCGCGTTGCTAAAGCGGATCTTAGCGAATCTCAGTCTCTGCGCATATATGTGTTTGGTTTTTATCCATATGATCGCTAGTTTCAGCTCGACGAATGTTGATGATAAAGTTGTAGAATTTGCTACATATAATCTTCACCTGGCGGTTCTACACCCAAATTCAAGCCAGTTTGCCCACTTCGAGAAAGCTATAGTCTCTCGAAGGGGGTAAAAAACTTGCATGGATTTAGCAGGATCGGTAATATCGCACAAAAGGAGTCCCTACTGGAAGATTTTTACGAGCGGTTACAGTTTAAATTTTTGATTATTCGCGATCGTTTGTTGAAACTAGTTGAGTCGGACAAGTCGAATCACCAAATCACATATCCTGTCAGCACATGGCAGGCGTTCCTAATTGTTTTGTTTACGTTTTTAGTTGCAGATCGAAATTAAGCGTTGAAACTAGAACAACAGAGACCCTCCTATATCTCCCTCATCTCTGCCGTTCCTCCTCGCTCCTCGTATCCTTCCTTCCCACTTCTTCGCCAAATCAAGGCTTTCCCATCTCGTGGACGCCATGTGTTATACAGCCTTTTTTTTGCTGTTGGCGCCCGAATTTAAGCATGTTGAGATTCTTTCAGAATGAGAAGCAGATAGGTGCGTTGAAAAAAGACCTCGATGATCGAGTCAAAGAGAAAATTGCAAAGGACGAACCGCTCAATGAAAACGAACGACTAAGCTTAGAAGCAGCCAAACAACGGCAAGTGCTTATGAAAAATGATGGTGCCGAGTAGAAGGATGTTCTTCTCGTTTACCGACATTGTAAAAAAAACATATTTGAATCTATTTTTTTTGGTACTTGAGGTTTTGCATGAACGAGATACGACGTGGAAACCCTGCTTTTTATTTTGATGAAAATATACACGTTTTTTTATTGCAGTCAGTTTCTCCTATGAGGACTTTTCTAATGTTTTTGTTATACATGAAGCCATAGAACATCTGTGAAACTTCAAGTATTTCTATATTCATCGTAATCTCGAATCCTGGAAGGAAAATGTGACAAAGATGTTGAGAATTTTTTTCAACCAGGAATGTCGTCCATTTCGGATTGCACGATTATCTTAATTTGTAGCCTTCCTCTCATGCTTCTGTCCGACTAGTGTTGGCCGGAATATGAATGTTACGACGAAGTTATACGTTACTTCGACGACCAAATTTGCTGCTAATATCGATGTACGTTATTCTGTTTTCTGTACGTACCTGTATATTCGAGAACCCCTTTTTAAACAGTTTTAAAAATGGAATCGTCTAACGTTGACGTTATTACTTTCAGTAGCTGTACCCGTTCCCTGTTGATTTCGTAATTTTATTAGTAACAACACCGAAATGAAATATGGAAATTTAGGAGGCGACATTTTCGTCAGAAATCTTTTGCTGTCCCTGTCTATAAAATTCCGCATCTCCAAATTGCCTTTGGCGTCTCTGCATACTGGAAAGGAACTCTGTCCTCACTTCCACCACGCGGATATGCATAAGCTGCTTCGGGGTTGAAAGACTATGCCTTGTCGTCGACGACGCCGAATAACTACTTCACGCCAACCAAGCGGTGGCGCATTAATGCAGATAAATGAAGAGGTGCAGTGCAACAGAATACTTGTGCCAAATACATTAACTGCAGCCGATCTTTGGATACTGTCAAATGGTTGGCCTATTTCGGGACGAAACCTCGCACCTTTGATACAGTGCGCGATACGCAGACAGAAGTAACATTATTGCAGCTAGCAGCCCAAATATGGAAGGGGCCTAGAACAGAATGGTAAATGTATAAAAGCATGTCTTCCTTGAAAAAGCATATGGTAAATGTATAAAACGAGGTATGAGTCATATAGCATGAACCTACTTGGTATTGCATGAACCATTTGGCATTGTATGTATGCGCTGTGACCCTAACGTATCATAGGACACACTCTCATGAACTCTTTCTAATGGGACATTTCGTCGATGAATAATAAATTATGTGCAAAAATTTACAATGCTGATGCGCTTGTGATAAGGAGATCATGCCTCGAATAGAGCGCACTTCAATTACATATCTTGTACGGAGCGGAATATACAGTTAGCACATTCTTGGATACGAACGTGTGCCTCATCCTTCTCCCAGGGCTTGTATAATGTTAGGTATGAACATCTTCCTCGCAGGGCTGGTATAATGTTAGGTACGAACGTGTGCCTCGTCTTCCCTCGGGGGCTTGACTAATCTCCAACTAGATCCCGCCGTGTCACGCGCAGTGATGTATGAGGAGTGCTTCTTTGCAATCCAGGTCATTGTTCACTTATTGTATTCAGTTGTATGATTATCATGAATAAACGTCTTCAAATCGACTTCGCTCGCCATCGGCAGATACAACACACATACCTATAAATTGGTAAAATATATCAAAATATCAGTTAAATATTAAATATATTATCAGTTAAATATATTAAAATATATTATGAATCATGAATAGTAAAATATATCTAGAAGGACGCAGTATGTGAGACAGATGTATCCAGAAATTGCTAAAACTAGCGAAGCATGTCTTCCTTGAAATCCGTAGAAAATTAATACACTGTTGTCGAGAAACCGACGATAAACTAATAGTAACTTTACCTGCGGGTCGGCATTAATTTAGCTAGGGATAGCTAGAAATCGGCGACAAATGACTAATATCGAGGAGCTGATAATGGGTAAGCAAAGTTTATGTTTGCACTCTTAATAAACCAGTAAAGTAAGTCAGAAAGTCGATGACAAACCAATCCAACATGCTAGAGAAATCGACAAGAGAATAGTAAAATAGGATGGGCGAATTCTAATGGTCCATTATGAATATCTGGAAATAAGTAATATATTTGCATGTTTCAACTAATTACCATTAGCTAATTATCAAACAAAAAGTCATAAATTAGGTGAGCTTATTTTAAGAAATCGGCAACAAATTACCGAAATTTTTGGATGCTCTAAATGCTCTAAATCGGCAACAAAAAATGCTCTAAATTTGCCGTGAATTAATAAAGCATTTTTTTGAAATCAGCAATCAACTAGCAAAGTGTGTCCAGAATAGATTACCAAATTAGAAAAGTATCCTTGAAATAGGCAATAAATTGGCAAACTTCGTATAGGAGTTAGTGATAGACGAACGAATTGTACTCGAAAATTAAGCTTAAAAAATGAGTAAAATATGCCTAAGTTTTCGTAATGCATAGAAATCAATGAGATTAATAATATGTAGGAATTTTTAATAAACTAGTGAGTCGTGAAGTGGTTTAAAAATTACCAAAGCATGGTTGGAAATCAGCAAAAAATTACTTGGGGATGTTTGGGAATTGATAGGAAATTAGGAGAGTGCATTTCGAAATCGGTTGTAAATTAATTAAGTGCCTTAGTAATATGCGCTGCTAAATTAATTGTAAATATGGACAATTCGGTAAGAAATCAGTAAAATACTTCTAATGAAATTGGTATATTTGCACGCCATTTATCGTTCTCTTAACTGTAGCAGGTTTTACTGGATTATATCGATCCAGATTGATGATATCTCTCTCGACGATCTTCAAATTCGGTTTCTAAGCCCTTTATCGATGTTGCATAGCTTAATCGATTGTTGTTGATGCTTGAAGTGCGATCAGTAGATCATTGCATACATTGCGTACTGCTTTCGCATAGTAGAATGGTGTATGCAGGCATGGTCACCTTATCGTATGAGTGATGGAAAAACTGCTGAATCCGTGCAAGAATATTAAACTCGTATGGCATTTCGTGAATTGTTCGTGGGGCTATATACACCTGCTTATAGGGCTAGGTTGAGGATATTCGATCTCGACCCATTGCAGTGTCGCCGACTGAAATTTGACCTGGCCGTCTGTTTCAAAATCGTCAGAGGTTTCTCTGATGGACACCTGAAGAGTCTAGTCACGCTTCTTGATAAACGCGAACGTCGATCCCATCGTTAGCAATTAGCGCTCAAAACCTGTTCCGTGAACAGTGTCCTCTACAGCTTCCAGTTCACAGCTATCTATGTTTGGAATAAATTTCCCCGCAGAATCGCTGAAGCGCAGAATCTTTATGTGTTCATGAACCACCTCGACTCATTTGACCTCAGAACAATTACTCATTTAATTTATTTAGTCACATCTCATATTCGTATGCCTTGTCTACCTTACTATGCTGAATTATTCTGCTTTTTCTATGTACTCATGTGCAACTCATTCTCTTACCATTCCTTGCTCACTGCTTCCCATTCTTTCATGTACATATATGCAGTTCATCTAAACGTGTGGTCCTCGTACAGCTGCATTTATATCGGTACCGTCTTGTAACACATCTTACTGCCGCATACAGTTTTCTTTATTCATATGAGTAAAGACTATTCTTCTCCACTACCTGCACGTATTTTCATTTGTGGCAGTGCCGAAGCGTTTACGATTTGCTTCGGCACTTCTGCATACAAAAAATCCACCTCCTAGTAATCATAAATATAACTAGGTCAGAATCAGCATCGGTCAGACACCGCCATCACTTGTTTCATTTCGTTTTCAGAAGCACCCTCGCAGAGCCTTACTTTTTCAGTCGCTATCGAGCTGCAATCGTTGAGATCTTCAACTTTTTAAATAGTATTTGATTCAGTGTGAGCTTACGCAGCTCAGTCTCGTCCTCCACTTCTTATGGTTGTTGGCGTCGCCGGGGTTGAAGGGAGCAGGAAGGTCCGAGCGGAGTCCGCGGTTTTTTTCCGGTTTTGCATGACGCCTAGGCAAGTGGTGGAATTAGATGGAAAAAAGGAAGCCCACGTGGAAGCAGATTTTTATGCGCGATCGTTTTGGCTTTGTCACTAAGCTACAAATCATGGTATTATGTTTGATGCTACGCTGCTGCAAAATCTGTTTTCGTGTCATTGTCCAGCGAGGATTGCCCTCATACGTTTTCTTCACTTATAGTAGTCGCTTTTTCTAAACTCGTGCTGAATTCGAAAGACGTTTATTTTCCCGGCGGATATGAGAGCTATGGTGCTTTGGAGGAGCATAGTTCAGCTGAGGCGGTCTGTGATCTTCGGCAACGGTCTGTATATACCATACTCATTCCGTTGGCGACTCATCGCTTATGCTTCATCCCAAGCCTCATCCCTCTCAGGCCCGTCTCGGTCTTCCCCCACATAGCCCTTTTTTTTCTTATGTGTTACAGGCATCTGTTAGATGCGATGGCCGGATTTGCAAAGGTGTCTGAGTGGAACGAGCACTGTGAGGAGCCCGGCCCATCAGCTTCACCGTCCGCTGAAGGTGTTGCAGGAGGGTTTCGACATTGGCCTCATGAGAGTGCCTTGCTCAAACGCGTGGAAGATATCAAGCTTAGCGATTGCAGAGACATGGTACTGGTTGAAACCGGCACTGAGTGGAGACTCAGACGTATGCTGTCTTCCTCATTTGTATGCAAAGAAAAATTAATTTACTGACGCAGCTTCGACAAACGCATCTATGCGATAGCATGAGGGGTTAGTAAGGAAAAGGAAGTCTTGAGGTAAGACAACGAATAAACCTTATATTCTCCCCTGAATGAGACCCTCCATTCTCTCTCCCTTCATCAAATCCCTAATAAACCGTTACCCCTCGAAGTTTCGCGAAACAAATAGTCATCTTCTCGACAGAGTCTCTTCACTCAAAAATATGACGGACTACCATACGAAGAACGCGGGTCAGTAGATGTTGAAAAGTAGCTTCATGCTGGCATTGTAATGCCACACTTAATTGCCGAACCTTCGAAAACTTTCTTCTAACCTCGGCTGAGTGAGATGGGGGGGGGGGAGAAAAAGTTGACCTAATGTTCATGGAATCGTGAACCACATAAGTGTTCAGTGAAATTAATAGGATTTTGGAAACTCAATAAGGCATTAATTAATACAAGTGAAATTTAGCTGTTTTCTAGCTCCTTAGATAAAACTTTTAAAAGAACGCCAAAAAAAATTTTTTCTTTGCTGTTGCACCAAATGACGACTGTGATCTTGAGGACTATTCCCCTTTCGGTCTCTCATATCGATATTTACAAATAATTTCAGTATTATGGTTTGCCTATTTCAGAAATGAGCGAACTATATCCGGATTATTGTTGGAAGTACGCCGAATCGTCAGTGCTTGCTTATTATCATTATTGTATGGCCGCTAGTGGAGATGGGCCAGTAGCTCCATCAAAGCGCCCTACAGCATCATTACCCGTCTTTTATGCTACACTTCCATACGAATTCTCACCGTACGATTTCAGCATCCAGGTTCGTTGTTTTTATGGTCGTTTTTTACAAGTTATTATCCAGCCTTGCTCTACCTATCATATCTGAGGTCACAACCAGCTCCCAAAAAACTGGAATAAAATGATGCGAAAATAGAAAAAGAGAAAGATGAAAAAAAATCGAGTGGAATGAGAAAATAATATGCCAAAAAAGTTAGTTAGCCGAAAATTAGGATCGCAACTGGCTCATAAAGTTGGGAGGGTAGTAAGCTTTTATTTCTTATTTAGTCTGTATCTTTGCGGACTAAAAATTATACTGGATGCGCTATAGTATTATCGAATAGGGCTGTGTGTAAAAGTTTTCTTGCATTATAATCGCTATAATTTTGAAAACTGCACTGTCTCTCGTCATTCTTCACCACCCTTAATAGCGTTCATGTGAGGCACATGCCGTTTCGTTAGATTGGCCCGTCGCACCAAGAAACATCATTCACCTCAACTGGTCAATAACACTTCATTAAATAACGATCAGGCGAATGCTTATCGCGACAAGTTTGCCCATGAGTTTTTTGGTTAATTGACGCTAAGCTGCATGATTGCGAAATTTACAGTTGATAGCTACGTGAAAATTATTCTCTACTTTTGTGCTTGACCTGAGATTTCGTTATGACACCCACCTTTATATCAGACGCTACTTGCTGTGAACTTTTATTCATTTTATATTTCTCCGTTTACGCTTCTTCATCTTCCCGGAACTGGAAAGTCGTGTCCATAGGAAAAGTGAAACTTCATTGTCTGTGATGTGCAGGTTAATAGTTCAGTTTGAGCTGGAAATCTCATTTATTAAAAGGGGAAAAAACATTGATAATTGCCTTTTGGCTTAAAAAAGTTTGCGCACGTGTACCAAATATGACTTTTATGCGGTTCCGCGCTTGAATTATTAGGTGTTTAAGCGGAGGGAAGGGGGTATGGTAGAAACGAAGATGGTGGCCATTTTATGCTTAACCACATGAACTAGTGCGGTGTTAAAGTAATGTAGGAATTTTTTTTTTGCTGATCAGTGGAAGTCAATTAAATCATATTTTCGAAACTTTACTGCTCTCTCGCTGCTTATCCATCTAATTAATGTATCGTTTTTGCAGCCGAAGTGTCTCGATAAGGCTTGTAAGCAACTACAGGAGCAAATGCAAACATTCTACGATACTCATGATTCACCAACCTTCAGTAAGAAAGAGGTTGTTGCTACAGTTCGTTTCATTTGTGGGCAAACTTTCTTTCTTCGCTGTCCTGCGATTCTCCACTCACTTCCCACTCTCTCACCCCTCTGCCCTCTACCATCTAAATTGGAGGAGGTGCTCATGTATCGTTATGTTGGGTTTTTTAATTTTATTTTGAAGCTATTGCCATGTTAATTCTTTTCTGAAAACGCTGAAATCCAACTGGGGAAGTCTTACTGCTTGTGTTGTTATTAAATGATGATGAAGACTGCGCCTGTAGACGTTCATTGAGTCGACAAAAGGGTTACGTATAAGCGCATCCCTTTTCTACTGTTGATAATGTTCTGCACGCTAACCCATCGGCTTTATTTGTCATTCCGAAACAATGACGGTGGCGACATGCTTTCCTGTATTCGACGCTCACGGTTAAATCTCTATGAACAAACATATTGACCATTGCTGGAAGAGGAAGATGAAAATTATAAGCATTGAGGTGAGCAAAAAAACATACTAAACTCATGAAACGGAGGCAAGATGGAGTCACTCCTCTTTGCGGGTTCCAATTTTTCAAGTGATGTGCCAGCAGTAGGGACAGAAATATAACTTTCTTTTACGCATTCGAATTTTTCTATTTTAATTGAAACGTCGTCAAAGAGAAGCTTCTAGCTGTATTGCAATAAAAGAAAAGTCTAATTTTGCAGTTGTTTATTGGTATGGCATGCGCGGTGAATTCGCATGGTGAATGGCGAAGAGGCAAAATCCTCGAATATAGTAATGCTGCTGACGCGTTGATCGATGTCGTGGATTATGGGACAGAAAATCTGGTTAAGACCTCGCAGATTAGACCACTAATGAAAGAATTTGGAAGACTGCCACCATTAGCTATGCGATGCAGAATGAAGGGTATCTCATTCATTTCTGTCCAGTACTTCGTACTTCGTCAAAGTTTTGTGCTGCAAAAATTAACGAATACAGCGCAAAAGCAGATTCTGGCCAAGACTGTTTTCATTTCCTTCTTTATAATTTTTTAAAAATTGATGCTCATTCGTTCTAAAATTCGTTATCCAGTAAGCGGTTAATGACTGGGCGAGTGTGCTTCGATTGCACGTGTAGGTAGATATCTCATGGATGTAAAGCCATCCTTTATTAATATAAATGGTTTTTCCGTTTTTTTTCCTACCGAAATTACATCTAAGCTGCTTTGGCATTTCTTGTGTGGAGCGTCGTTTAAGTAAAATAAACTCTTAAAATCTCCAAGTAAGATTTAGTCAGACATGCATGCCGTTGATGCCATGTGTGCATGTACGCACGCTTAAACGTTTTTTCTGAGGTCCGTTAGTAATACACAATTTTTTTTTTTGGGGGGGGGGGGATTGGAGAGGGAGAAGAGGATGGTAAAGATACACGGATAATACGCTGAATTGGATGTATTGCAAATTGAGCTACGCGCTGGTGTCAGCGATCTCGAATTGTTGTATCACTGGTTCTACTTTGTTTTATGAGGAATCAGCTATTCCGAGACGATATAAACTTCAGTTACGTTTGGTTACTTATATACACTCTGTCCATCTTTGTTAAAGTGCTATGGTTGCTCCTACTAACGTGTTGTATACATCCTTGGTCATCCACTTTCTCCGCCTCACGAGTAACCTTCTGAATGCTCTTCTATTTTTCACACTGTTTTCGCGTCATTGATTTCTGAACCGGTCACGTCATTAATTTTAGATGTATGTATAAACGATCTGACGGCGGCTAAAGTATCAGCATTTCACGAACTGTTAGCCGACTGTGGCGGGCTGGTTCGCGTAGAGTTGGCTGACGTCTCGTCTATACCGTATCGAGTGAATCTATACCATCCAACGATCGAAGGCCGCAATCTTGGCTCGTTATTCTATCGAAGAGAGGTTCATCCAGAACGTGAAGCCGCACGCCAGAGAAGATGGCAAGCGCGACTAGCACGAATCGTATGCATTTTACATATCGTCATCATTGCCATGTCACTTCCATCAGGTCGGAGATTGGCTAAAATGTTATCGCAAGCAAAGCTCCTGAAATAGACCTCTTCATCCTCTTGAATGTCGCAAGAAAAATACCCTACTTCTCATCCTTGCGGAAGAGGGGGGGGGGAGGGGGAGGTAGAAGTTTATTTGACGTAATCTCGTATTTGTTTGAAGAATGCATGGGCCTATCGGAATTGCCACCAGGATTTTGGTTCTAGAAGCCTGGAACTTCAATTTTTCTTGGAGTTCTGGTTTTGTTAAGCACTTTTTAAGTTCGTTTGCTACATTTTTAATTAGCATTGTTTTTTTTTTTGAAGAAGCGAAATAGACTAAAATATGGAGTATTCGCCTTTAACTTGAAGTTTTTTATTGCCAAAAGTTTTTGTATCGTTGAGTGCCAACTCAAAGGATCACATTAATTCACTGCGTTGCATAGTGCTTTGCAATGGTTAACCGTATGCAAGAGAACGGAGGAGTGTTTCAGTTTACTTTTGAGAACATTTGTTAAAAGAGTGGCATTGGGTCGGGCATTTCATAATTTTGGCTGTGTTTGGTTTGGAGATCATGCTTAAAGGGCTGACGAACTTCCAGAATGGCGATGATATCGAGGATGACGAAGACTACGGTTCGGACTTCGAGGATGAGCCAGAAGAATTGCCTCATGTGAAATGCCTGGAAAGGTGGGGTTGCTCTTGGATAAGCGGGTTATGGTAAATGCAGTTAGCAGAATTTATAAGTTTTTATCTAGCAGACGAAGGTTCATTTTGAAATGATGTTTTCTGTTGTAGTTAGCGAAATTTGAAGTGATTGTTAATTTTTTTTCAATATATACTTCCAGAGTAGCTTATAAGCTGATCATTTTTAAACAGCAACTTAAAAACAATAGGTCAACAAGGACACTTCCGTCCAATTGTATACGCCGTAGCTAATGCACTCATAAAATAGGGTCTACTTAGTACGGAGTTTAGAACAAGCTTTCTTTTTTTTCGCTTTGTAATTTTTTTTTCGCAATTCCGATAATCAGCACATTTTTTCAACTGTATATTTAACACGGCTGAGTTAGGATGGCGCCTTCGGTGAAACTGCCTAAACTTTTTATCAGCATACAAATTCCCCACATTTTTAAAAATGATAGGTTGAAAGAGTTGCTGCTCATAGACTATAAGCTGCAGTCATCGATATTATGGAATGGCGAACGATGAGGTAAACCTTCGATCTGTGAAGAACACGAACTGGCACTGTTATGAAATCCGCAGAAAGAAGCTTCAGAATTGCTTCAAGTCCAAAATTCCGGTCTTTCGAAATGATCCGATAAAATTCATTTGTAGCATAGTGAGAGCAATAATTTTCATGGTTCAGTGTTTTGAACTTTCGTTGTTTCTTGACACGTCTTTATGTATATATTTAGCTGCACTTTTGCCTCTTTAACGTAACTAAGAGAGGAGAGAAGGAAGCGGATCTATGCGCTTCGCTCCCCTTCCCCTTGCTTTAAAATGCCACTAGTACGAACAGATGCTTTGAGAGCAGAACAGTGCTCTTAAGGTTGGAGAAGCCGATAGGTGCATCTCGTCTATTTGTTTGCCATGTGGAGAACTCGCGTTTCGTCTACCTACATTCCGAATATCACAATCAAGCCATTCAGACCATCGAAAACCAGCTAATGGATCAGGTAAAACAATGCATCAGTTCATGTTTGATCCTTCGCACGGAACGTATAAGAGGTTTTTGCAAAGGAAGCGCTAACTCTGAAGTCGGCTACTGTAATCTCTGAAAGCGTTGTGAAATCGTTTTGTGATGTTAAGCCTACGTGATATTTTCGTTCAAAAAAGATTCCTCGTCGCAAACACCTCCTTCTCCTCCTTCTCTTTTTCGTTCCCCGTCTTTCCCTTCCCGCACATGTCTGAGTAGCGGTGAATTTTATAGATGGAATTAGTGCGCTTCAAACTTTCTGAAACGGCAAGCTTACGTCGAGGTTGTGCTAGTATTATGCTTATAACAACGACAGGTGCTGTGAAATCATTACCTTGAGAAGACAGTAAGCACCGTTTTATTTAAAATGTAAAAAAGTGAGTAGTAATTTCGTATTTATTTGGAAAAAGGGGAAGGGCACCATTCGACTTGTCTTTCGCCGAAGTTCATTATTATCGTTTTGTTCCATTTTCTCGAAATATGGATGCGAACAAATTGCTAACAGTGGTGTCTTTTTATAAACAGTGTAAACATGGAAATTTTTATACACAAACATTCATTCGAACAAAGTTATTTTTGTGGTACCGATAGTGCCTAACTGTTTTAGCTGATTATTGTAATTCCCAGTTCCCTCATCTTTCTCCTCTCCTCCTTCCCTTCGCCCCTATCCTCCTTCGGCCTCTCTTGAGGGTTCAATAGTTTTTTTTTTTAAATCTTATATACCACATGCTGAGGATTATTGTTTCTAATTCTTCTAGTCGGGAAACGGCGCACCTATAACGGAATCCAGAGGAAGCAAAAGCGACTTGATACCACGATCTTTTCCAGCTTCCTTAGCAGTGTCGGATTGTGACTTCTGTACGGCGTCGCGAGCAAGCGGAAAGTCGCAGTGTAAGCGAGCTGCTGACTAACTCGGTTGTCCAGTAAGGGAGGGAGGAGGGGGACTGGTTGGTGAGCAGAGGGAGATAGCCGTGCTGCATGTTTTATATGAGTCAGAATAATGAGTGAGAGTCAGAATTTTTATGAGTTTATATGAGTCATTTTTTATGTGAGTCAGAGTCAGAATAAGTTTGTGGCTAGCATGGAGACAAGTTTTTTGAAGTGCGTTGCATTGCGGTTGCGACACAATATCGTAACTGAGCTTCCATATTCCTTCCGTCCACTACCTTTCTCCCTTCTTCTTTTGCTCTCTCCTCCCCTCCTTTCCCATCCTTTTCGTTCGGATTCACTGTGGGTGATCGTACAGCCGAGTCGTAGCTGCAGTGTATTAATGTTTATTCGCAGTGGTCAGCTCTGCTACCATTTCCAAGAGGTACGATTTCGACGTACACAGCGTGTGCATATCTTGAAATGAATGGCAAAATAGAGCATGTGTATCGCGCTATTGTGGCTAACGTCAACAATGGTGAAGTGGAAATCAGAGCCGCGGATCATGGCTGGAGAAAACAGCTACCGATAGAGTGCTGCTATAGTGGACGCCTCAGAATTTTAAACAAGCAATTTGCCGACGCTCCTTTCGTAAGTTTTTAGTTCGGTTTTTTGCATAGCTAATTTACGGACTCATGTGTAATCCGCATAGTTTTTGAGTGCTAATAACACGTTTTGTTCAAACCCCCCCCCCCCCCCCCCCGCCGCGGAGAGAATGTTTATCATCCTAAATGAAGCGTAGTTACTGCGCGCTCCTCCTCTCCCCCATCCTCTTCCTTACAAATCGCACGTAACTTATTCTGCATTATTTCAGAAAAGCGGACGAACATGTGGTGCACCCCTGTTTTGATTTGGTACACTATGACGACAAAAGGGTACGACTACTCTCATTTCACGTACCTGATGGGTATCGCGAGGAGCTGGAGATTTTCACACCATTCGCGAAAGGAAAAATGCAACTAACTAATTTCCTTCACGTCAGTAATTGTTGAAATTTTTACCTTTAAGGTACCCATACTTAATTATTTTCGTCTCAGTCGTTTTTTAAGTCCATCATCAGCGCCGAGTATCCAGCAAATTTTGTTATGGACGAATTCGTTTTTCGGGTAACTGTTGTCCGCGAGAAATTACGCATAAATCTTTAGATCGTCAGCGAAATGATAGTACTGAATGTATTTTGCAGCCATAATCTGTATTCTGGAATTGCAGTTTTTGCCCTTAGCGACCTTTTTTTGGGTCACAAAAGTGAGTCGAAAATGCCAACAGACAAATTCGTCTTGTATGCTTAGAAATTTCAGGAAGCATTCCAAATAGCTCCATCATAGACATTTCCGTGTTATCTTTTCAAGTTGCACGGCTGAAATCTTTCTATGGGTATTTTCTTAGAAGGATCCTATTTTTCGTCGAAATAACTCCGAATGGATTTGTTTCATCAGTTGTATAGACATTTCCATCCACCATACATGGGCCGAACGGTCTCCCGGCACCGCCCCCCTCCCCCCTTCCTTTCACTCCGGCCACCGCCGTAAACCCTTTCACCGGACGGCGGTATCGGACACAGTCTTATGTGATCATCTCCCATCTCTGTACCTCTCTTCTACTTTGTTCGCTTTCATCGGCTTTAAGTGTATATAATAAAATAAGAAAACAGCACGATAATCGTTTCTGTTGTCAAAGCTCAGTGGGAGAATTCATGCGCACATGTCAAATGGTCGTAGCAGATGCTGCCGACCTTCGTAAGTTAGCCATAAGCTTTCCAATGCAGTGCCTTTCTCAACACAGTTCTCGCGTCTAGAGATAAAAGTTTATACAAATCAACCTCTCGGTCTCTCCCTTGAGTGTGAGATCCCTTATACCACGTCCCTCTCCTTCTTCCCATACAGCGCTGCATGCAAAAATTCCACCAGAACTGGCCCACCCTCAATTCCTCCCTACCAGTTGGTGTCCTTACCTCATGCAAGTCCCAGTTCCTCAAAATCCGCCTTTCCTCTGGCACGCTGAAATGTCAAAGCTGGAGAAAATTTGAGGGCACCTTTCAAAACTGACTGTCAGTTCCTCTCGGCTCGGTAAGGACGGAGTGAGCATCACGAGTGAGGATCAAAAGTCTGACAGGCGTCGGGTAGAGGAAACGCAAGGACGGTGAACAAGCTAACCACGATCCAAGAACAGTATTTCTAGCCGTAAGTGTGTCACCCACCCTAATGCTCCAGTTTGGGGAAAAAACGAACGAAGAAGTGTACCCGAAACTACGAGACAGCTAAATTACTGTCCATCAAATGGATAGCAATTTAGCGTCTGCTACCAACATCCGCCATGTGCAACCAAAGCAAAAATTTTTGCAGAGCAAGATACAGCGGTTGTTGCTTGCCCATTTATATATAAATAAAATGATTACGAAATAAAATGATCTAGAATTCAGTCATTGTACTGTAGAAACAAGCAAAACAATACGAATTGACGCGTATGCGTTTTTCTGAACACAGAACACACTGCAAAAAGAGACTGGGGGTCGAACGGAAGTTGTCTTCAAAGATCCAAAGGCAGCTGTGTTAGGTACGCACGTACTCTGTCATTAATTATTCGGTATTTTGGAGGCCTTCAGTTTTGAAACTTGCGTATCGCCCAGCCAATCAGATCACGCCACATCACTCGCCACGGGCTATATAAAGAGCGCTTCTTTGGTCCCATCTGTCTTAGTCCTATTGTTCGTCTACTGTGTGGTTGTTATCGTCAATAAACTTCTTCGACTTCGCCTCGACAGTTTCAACAGTCAGCTCAACAAACACAACAAGCTGTAATTTGATCGATTCTCCCTTCATCGATGCAGCTGGCAACCATGCTTAGGACTGTGGGCCATTTCTTTTCCTCTTCCCTTCCATGATTGCTGTGACCAATTTTGGACCCCTTGGTGATCCTAAGTAAAAATGAGATGGCGCTGATTTGTGACCTCTCGCGTAGTCAGTTCATCCTGCGCTAGCTCATTTACATCTCTAATATTCCACGAGATGAGGACAGCGAGTAGCCTGTACTGCTACTGTGTTAATTGTACACTGTTGGCATATTTTGCTCTTGTTTAGTAAAGTCTTTGCCGACCCCGCATAATGTTTATTTCGTAGTCGATTCAAGCGCGGAGTGAGGAATCACAGAAAGGGGGAAGGGGGGTGTTTACAAAATACCTCGAGTCCTTTCACCAGAAACCAACCCTCCATGGCAACTCAGCCGCCATCAGCAAGACATTGCCTGCGCATCATTCATTGCGCCCTTTTAAGAATTTTTATCATCCTTCCGAATAGTGAAACCCAGAGGAATCCAGAAATTCGACGCACAAGACCACAATGCGCAGTGACTTCCGTTGAACGGAGAGAGAAGAGAATAGTAGTGTAAAGATGGAATTAAAAATTGACAGCGATAAAATAACGTTCTTAGAAGACGCATCGCTGGACAGCCAAAAGCGGACTGCGTTGCCCTTAAAGACAAATACAGCACAGAACAGTAAGGGAACTACGAGTCAGAAATTCCAACAATGCAGGAGAGCAGTGCAAAATGATGAGACATTTTTTAACATGTATCAGTTCGTTACATAATTTTGCAAAGAGATGCAGCCAATGATTTGCACAGGTGATTTGAGACATTTATTTGCACAGGTGTTTTGGGACATTTATTCGCGACGCGATTATGACTCATTCATGGATTTGACGACGGCCGGTTCATAGTAATGCTTGCCACCAAATTCATGAATGACTTATTCGCAGCCGTGTCGTGATCGAGTGACAAAGGAATCCTGAACGGAACACCATCAATGAACAAAATGACAGATCCAATGTTTCAACTTAATAATTATAAAAAAAACACGACGAAATTTAATTAATTTCATCCCTCCTTCAGTGGGACAGAAAAAGGTTGGCCAAAATCCCCGCCAGATCTCGCCTTGTTTCAACCTCATCGTCAAATGCACCTCTGTCTGATGTCTTGATTTCGGCTATATGCCCATTATGACGCCACCTGTTTACGCGTCCATATAAGCATCCATAAACATTCAATGAACTTCCTGGTGATTATTGAAAACAAGTACCACGAGCAGGGCGCGGTTTCTTCAGGCCAAGGGAAGGAAATAGAAAACTAAAGCAAAAAAAGAATACGTGGACAGTCTGTTCAAGTCGAACCCAAGCCACGGTGCGCGAATTAATTTACATGATTACCCCTTTTCAACTCTTTAAATCAATCCAAAAATAATAATAAATATCAATGACGAAAACTGTAGCGTTCGATCGTTTGGACTTACAGTATGCGAAATTATTACACGTCTTTTATGCATGTGGTCCGTTTTCGTTGGTAGCGGATTGGTTGGCTGTAGCCGCACTATTCACTTGCTCCAGCATCCGCTGTAACTGCGCCTGTGGATCGGCCACCGGTCGTACAGCTTGCGCCGACTAAAATAACCTCACCTGTGCAGTAGACAGCTTCTTTTCTGCTCTGGATTTTTTCTGCGCAAACGGGCTGCTTTATATGGAATGGAATCCTCACATAAATGATTATGACATACATGTATATGTACACATGTGTGTACAAAATATGCATATGTCCATGTATATATATATATATATATATATATATATATATATATATATATATATATATATATATATATATATATATATACATATATATATATATATATATATATGGATGTATATATGCACATATACATACACGTGTATATATGCGCATATGTGTATGCACATATATATATACATATATATATATACATATATATATATATGTACATTTATATGTAAATATTCTTTTGTGATGCGTACTGCGCAGTCTTAAATCAACGAATAATGCTAACACCTTAGACTTAGACACATTTCAGGTCACACAGTGTCATACATATACTCATCTATCAGTTATTTTAAAAAGTCGCTCTGTTCTGCTTCGGCGACGAATCTATACGCTTCTCGAAACTTGGACAGGCTGACGATATGAGGCGGAAGGGGGGACGGTATCTGCCAAGGATGTAACCAGGGAAAAAACCGATCACGCTGCAAAATTTTGAGATATTTTTTCAGTTAGTTGGTGATTATTGAAAACAAGTACCATGAGCAGGGCGCGGTTTCTTCAGGCCAAGGGAAGGAAATAGAAAACTAAAGCAAAAAAAAGAATACGTGGACAGTCTGTTCAAGTCGAACCCAAGCCACGGTGCGCGAATTAATTTACATGATTACCCCTTTTCAACTCTTTAAATCAATCCAAAAATAATAATAAATATCAATGACGAAAACTGTAGCGTTCGATCGTTTGGACTTACAGTATGCGAAATTATTACACGTCTTTTATGCATGTGGTCCGTTTTCGTTGGTAGCGGATTGGTTGGCTGTAGCCGCACTATTCACTTGCTCCAGCATCCGCTGTAACTGCGCCTGTGGATCGGCCACCGGTCGTACAGCTTGCGCCGACTAAAATAACCTCACCTGTGCAGTAGACAGCTTCTTTTCTGCTCTGGATTTTTTCTGCGCAAACGGGCTGCTTTATATGGAATGGAATCCTCACATAAATGATTATGACATACATGTATATGTACACATGTGTGTACAAAATATGCATATGTCCATGTATATATATATATATATATATATATATATATATATATATACATATATATATATATATATATATATGGATGTATATATGCACATATACATACACGTGTATATATGCGCATATGTGTATGCACATATATATATACATATATATATATACATATATATATATATGTACATTTATATGTAAATATTCTTTTGTGATGCGTACTGCGCAGTCTTAAATCAACGAATAATGCTAACACCTTAGACTTAGACACATTTCAGGTCACACAGTGTCATACATATACTCATCTATCAGTTATTTTAAAAAGTCGCTCTGTTCTGCTTCGGCGACGAATCTATACGCTTCTCGAAACTTGGACAGGCTGACGAGATGAGGCGGAAGGGGGGACGGTATCTGCCAAGGATGTAACCAGGGAAAAAACCGATCACGCTGCAAAATTTTGAGCTATTTTTTCAGTTAGTTCCTAACATAGCTCTGAGAGTCGTATTAGTTTCTGTTCCTTTGATCCAACAATTATATTAGGCAGTTGAGGAACATCAGATGAAACTTAGCTATAAAAGAAATGCAGAGATAGAGCAGTAACTCTCGTTCCTACTGTTCCCACTCCTACCTGGTTCAACAATTAAATAAAACGATTTGCTAAGATTCACTACCTCACTCTCTAACTCCATCCCCCTCTCCCCCTTTTCCACTGAAACCAATGTGGGCGAACTGCTTCGACTAGTATGTTTCCGGAACACGAAGGGCACGGTCGTGCCACATAGCTGCCCATGGGGTCCTTGCCTGCTGAATCGCTTCGCAGCACTTTTCTTAGCTAAATCACTCCCCGATGGCCCCCATCTCCGAAAAAAGCGGCCCATTTCTTCCGCGCACACCCCCGCCATCCCTCACCACTTGTAATGATTTATGCTAAAAATTTTACCTGTCCTTCCTTGGTTTTGAGTAAATTATTGAAAAATGAGACGAGTGGCGAGTTGCCATCCGCGCCTTCCGTCGGAGGTTTCTGTTGAGGAGTCTTTTTGGGTGCAGCCATTTCTACACTCGCCAATTTCTGAAGGAATGCTTGCTCCTCTTCCGCCTCCACTATCTGTTCTTTCACCTGCTGACGCTCACGAGGCATCTAAATACAACCGCCTCAAACGACCAATGTCATACCTGCGGAGTCACGCGAATGAAGGAAATGCTGATCATCTACTAGCAAACAGCGCACAGAAAAGAAAACAGCGTTCCCGGTTAAGCAAGAAGCTACAACGTGTTCGTGTTACACATCCCAGCCTTTGATGAACATCCACTTCCTTTTTCAAGCATCCCCCTAGCAATAAGACTACGAAGGAAATCAAGCCCAAGCAAATCGCACCCATTCCACGTCCCTCTTCCTCGACCCTCCTCAAACAGACTTTAAATGCATCATAACCATGGAAACAAACCGACTAACCTCCAGGGGTTGGTCAGCATCGGGAATTGTCTCGCGTATTATGTCCAGTTTTTTCTCGTTGTCCCACCCAGCCGGCACAAAGATAGCATCCTTCTCAACAACGTGTGCCGGTGTTGTAAATGGTATTCCACAAACTCGATGCACCAGGTACTTGTATAGCAACGCGGTATTCTTCTCCTCCTTAGCAGACGTGTAAACCTGAAATAAATGACATCACTCCCTTACAAATTACATGCTAGTCTGCATATTCTGTTGTGCTAGTGTTGTGCTTCGCGGCGCTAATGCGAAAACATCAAAGTCATGGTACATTATAGCCGCCCCCATCTTGCACCCACATCGCCTTTCCTCCCATCGGGTGTAACTTGATGCAATTTTTGCACGCAGCGTGAACATGGCGTCAAATGTCGTTAGCAATAGCGAGACACAAACAAGGAGACTGAGTTCGAACCGAACATTGCAAATGTTTTATTCGTACGTGCACAACAGCACCCCCTTCCCCTTATTTGAGATGAAGCAGGAAGACAGCGCAGTCGGATCGAAAAGAAGAACGCAGCAGCGAGCAGAGGAGGGTACTGAAGCAGTGCGAAGCGCTACCAGTGAATCCGCATAAACGGCGCGCACGGCTGCTCCCTATGCTAAAGCAAACATGGCCAATATTATTACGTACAAAAGGCATGAAACTCTTCCGCTACATCTAATGCGTGACCACATCCGTTGCCTACTAGACCTATAATCAGTTCTGAGCACTGTCTGAAGATGTGCTCCCTGCACCGATACGAAGCATTACGCAACGCATAACAGTACGCCATAGCCTTGAGGCCCGCTGGGTACTTGGGCGGTATGCAGCCTGGCGTACTGACAGATCAGCAAGACAGCATTGTTTAATATGTGCTACGCCGGGAACTCTTTCGAAAAATTGCAGGAGGAAGACGGGGCTCTGCTTTCTTAGAAAACTTCTGATATCACCTCAGGTGCGCGCTCATACGATCGGGCTCATTCTGAAATGCCCAAATGTACGTTTACCTTCCTCTTGCGACCAACACTTTTCGAATTACCATCTTCTCAAAATGCAGTACGCAAAGCATGGAAATGTTAGGACAGGAAGCGGGTTCCTATGTGTGATATTATTGCGTAAACCCAACATTCTTCATGCAGAGCGTATCCTCACTTTCCTGTTTTTCTCACCAGTGAACCAATTCGCCTCCTTCAATTGCGATCAATATAAAAAGCTACTTAAAGCGGAAAATATGAGAATTGCACCTAACCGCTCATCCATGGCACCAGTATTTTATGCGAGTCACTTTAGGTTGTAATGTAAAACCAATGCATAAAACGGAATTTGACCACAGTGAAAACGTAGCGAGATAAGTAAAATCAATCAATCAATAAATACACCCCATAACAATAGCTCTGAAAGAAATCCACTGGTAGCCTCATCTATTAAACATCCATATGTATATGTGCCTTATGGAAAGCACAGGCAAAACCATTCTTATTGCTCAATAAAATATTTTAACAATTATCATAGAAACAACTGTCAACTACAGCGTAACAGCTATGAACTAAACCGGTTACCTAGCTTATCCTCCATCCCATTTCATCTAGGGGGAACGGGGAGACGGGGGAGGGGGGGAGGGGCTCCAACCGCCAAATCTCTATGGAATAGGAAAACTACACACAGGCAAATGCGTCTTACTTAGTTATAGTACCGATTCAAAAAAAAACTCAGTATTCCCTTCTTCCTCTCTTCTTGTAGCATTCTTATCGGCATCTCCTTCCTATCCGCTTATGTACAATGAAGGAGGACTAACCAGCGCAGCACCATGTTGCATGCAGAACTTCCTGACATGGAATTGGACTCGGTCGAGTTGCTCGTCACTAAGTTCGGAGTGTGCTAGATCGCATTTGGTAAGCACAACTACGAACGCCACTCCTGTATTTCGAGTCAATATGTTTTGCTGCAGAGGCAGCAGTACCTAAAGTCATCATCAGCTTTGCCGCTACAATCGTCATCTTGGGAAATGGATTAAAATAACACGTCAAAAAATGACGCAGTCTGAACTAAGTCACTGAAGCTTTTCTTACTACAGAGGCCCAGAAAGCAATGTTGTAACAAGTTTAGCCCCATTCTCCTCTATCCCTCGCCACATTAGACCTCTTGAGAAGCCGATGACTACAGCAACCATAATTGCTCTGCATCATCACCCATTGCAGTGACAACCAAAAACAAAAACTGGAACAAATTTGTATCACGGACGTGTATTTACACAGTTTTTTCACTTACATTTTTGACTGCTCCAATTGCCATCACTGTTATACGATAAAAGTTCTCATGGACAGCGGTAGTGACATCTCCCATCTATATTATTCTGCGAACCGTGTCAAGATCCATATCAGAAAGCAGGTCAGATGAATCAATCACCTGGCTCTGGCTCTACACCCCCAAAAGACTTCCGCCCCAACACGATCAACAGTCGACGATAGGCATACCTAAGAGTGTTCCTATTTGAAGACTATGGATATATAAGTAAATTACAGAAAGTTACAAAGTGAGATGCGTACCTCACAACCAAATTTACAAACTGAATTTCAGTGTGATAAAACAGCACTGACAAATTGCAAAAGAAAAAATCTCATATGAGACATTTTCCCATCGTTTGACGGAAAATAGATGCAGCGAGAGGAGAACGAGGAGGTCTGCATTCTACCCATTTTCCACATTCATTCATCTGGCTATAGACTCAACCAATGCCGGACAACAAATGGTTTCAAAGCTCACGTAAGCCGGTTTAGTAACCGATAGCACGAAGAAAAAACGAAAGTTCTGACCTGTTCGGTTTCCATGGAGGGTATTTTGTCACTATGCATTGAACTGTCAAGAGGCTCCACGTATTCCTGCCAAAATAACTCCTCTGCAATCGATGAAAATTCAACCACATCATTTATCCGTTTCACGATTGAAATGCACTTCTTTCCGGAGCAAAGAGTTGAATGAGGAGAATGTGTGCCGATCCCGAGCTATTCAGCGAAGCCGAAACACGATTATGTTGACAAATTACTTTTACCACAACCAGATAAGCAGAAGACCTCGAACTGAATTGTTCCTATGAACTACGTAAATTTGTCTCCACCTCATCTCGGAAGTCGCCTAATA
>JPKZ01002904.1:591285-632277 GCA_000803305.1 Toxocara canis | reverse complement strand
AACCTTGTCGCGATTTAAGCTACTGGTAGAGATATAAAGACTCCAGAATAATTCCTCTCTCTTTTCTCTCCCTTACCTTTTCGTGTACGATTTATGATGCCTTCCTTGAAGTCAAGCTAGGACTCCTTTATATATACGTGGATATATACTTACGTTTATAATGTGTTGTATACGTGTATATGTGAGCAGCGCACTCTTTAAGATAATCGCTTGCTATGCGCCAACATCAACTGCTGAGGACGAGGAAATTGAACGCTTTTACGAAAAATTCGACGATGTCAAACTCTACCTTTATTCCACACGATGATCGTGGGAGATTTCAACGCAAAGATCCGCAAAAGAATAGATAGTGAGAATTTTGCCTGAAAATATGGTATGCGCGAAACAAACAAAAGAGGCCAACGACTCGCTGACTTCTCCGAGACATCTCGCCTAAACATAATGAGCAGCTACTTTCGAAAGAGAGTAGGTGGACGGTGGACCTGGACAGATCAAAACGATGCAGCGCGGAACGAGACTGATTACATCCTGGCAACTAAGAGAAGAATTATAAGCGATGTTGCTGTTATGGCGGAGTTCACCGCATCCTTCAGTTCAGTAGTTCAGATCATCGACCGTAGAAGGCAAAAGTGGAGACAGATCCCTGCCTAGAGAAGCGATTAACAAATAAATTTCGTTATTCCAAGCGTCCGAATAAAGTTAACGTTGAAAAGTTCCGACAGCAAGTGCAGTCAAGAAACTGGGAGATCTCACATCAAGACTTCGAAACAGACCTCTACAGCTTCGTAACCCAGATCAAGAACTGTAAGAACGAACTTACGGACTCTACTTCTGTTACAGAAGTGCTGGAAAGTGACGTAGATTTGGCCCTAAATGCATGAAAAACAGCAAGATGTCAGTTCCAGACGGTATCGCATTGGAAATATTATCAGCCGGTGGCCCCACATTTCTGAAAGCTCTCAGCGCACGCTACAATCTACACTTGCTCCGAGGTCGGTTTCTCGCGGTGTGGAAGAACTCAGAAACAATCCTGATTCCTAAAACTGATGACCATGGAGAAATGATAAACTATCGTCCCATTTCGCTGGTTTCCCATGTATACAAGGTATTTATGCGAATTGTGGACAACAGGGCTGAAAGGATTTTGGGTGACGGAATAAGCCGACAGCAAGCCGGCTTTGGAAGATGGTTCTCAACTGTGAGCAAAATATTTGTTCTTACCGAAGTGACAGACAGACATCGGGAACACAAGCTGCCGCTACGCCTCCTCTTTATCGACTTCAAAAAGGCTTTCCATTCCACCGAGCACAACGTAGTCCTTGCGTCGTTGGTGGCTTTTGGAGTTCCTTACGCTTACATTAAAGTAATCAAGGGCTCTCTACGCAAGACACAGACAGAAATCACCCTTTTTGCCGACCTCATAAACATCAAAATCAAAAAAGGCGTGAGGCAGGGTTACATCTGCTCTCCGAAGATGTCGGCATGCGCACTAGAAATAGTCCGAAGCAGGATGCACGCCAATGAAGGCATCTTTATTGAAGGCGAGATTCTTAACATGCTCTTGTTTTCAGACGACGTTGTCCTCATTGGTTCTCAGCCGCAATATCTGAAGGGCATGTTAAACGAACTTAATCAGCATGCAAAGGAGATCGGATTGGAAATCCATCCGGGGTAGACAAACTGAATGAAAAACGAGCATTGCGTGGAGTTTGCGAGGAAGCTGAAGGACGTCCCGGTAGAACAAGTGGCAAGGTACGCTTGCTTAGGCCAATCCATAAGAATGGATGACTGCCTATGTCCAGAGTCGAAGAAAAAGAGCAGCTGAAGGACGTCCCGGTAGAACAAGTGGCAAGGTACGCTTGCTTAGGCCAATCCATAAGAATGGATGACTGCCTATGTCCAGAACTAGCTCGAAGAAAAAGAGCAGGATGGTCCTCTTTTGCTAGGATTCAGTCAATTTTTAGCGACCGAGCTGGCACGAGAGAAACGAAAAGGCACTTGTTCAACACCCACGTGATTCCGGCGATCTTATGCGCGTCTGAAACGCGGCACATAACAAAACTTTAAGAGAAACTATGTATCACGCAGAGGTCTATGGCGCGACGGATGGAGAGAATTAGCCGGTTTCAGCATATACCCGCCGAGGACATTACGTGCACCGCAGACCTTGACGGCGTCGTAGTGACGATGTCCGAAAACAAACGAAGGTGGGCTGGTCATGTCGCAAAACTTCGCGACAATTGGTGGACCGGAAGAATTCTGCACTGGTAGCCGCGAGGCACCATCAGGGCGAAAGGACACCCTCCCTCCCGATGGATAGATCCCCTATGAACCTCTATGGGAAAACGAGATCAAGACTGGCACAGGACCGAACAACATGGAAACGACGAGAGCTGCACAGATGGCGAACTCGACCGCCGTGAACCACGGCTCCTCAAATATTCAAGTAAGTAAGTATATATGTGTTATTTACCATCAACCTTGAATGCTATAATATATGCTGCCAACTATTATCATGCGTTTAATTGAAATAGGGATACCCATACAACGAAAGGAGACCTTTGCATCGAAGACTGGTCGGCTCGCGTTCCTGCTGAAATTAAAACGAATCACTTTAAATGAAATAAAAATGAACAAGCTACAGTAAGAAACATAACTGAGAGCCATTTTTCATTCATGTACCGAGCTCGTAGCACAAGAGAACACTTCTAATAAAATTAACACAGAACGCAAACAATCCCTATCCACAAAGCAACAGCCCTGCCAACTAAAGCCGCTTATTTAGGCCGCTCAAAGATACAGTCGGATGATCTGTCTAATCCATCTCATTCACAGGCTTTGCTCCTTTAGTTTTGGCCACTAAGGCGATCCTCGTTGCACAGCCCTCGTTAAACTTTCCACCATCAAGGCAGGGCACTCTTGTCGTTTAAAGGAATTGCACTCCAGCGTTCCAAAAGAAGAGGTGGCACCTATTCTAGTGAGTAAAAAGAGCTCTTGCCGTCCGTATACACTCTGAAGTCGAATCGTGAGATGAGGGTTGAATGTTATCAAATGTAACCTGCACTTAATAGTAACCAAGTTAATAAACAATTGCAATGATGTTTAAAGACTCTAGTTTTCACATACTCGTAGTCAGAATATGTGTAAAATGTTGAGTGCGCGAGATTACTGGCGAAAAACAATAAAGGAAATCACAAAAGGAAGTCTCTATTTATTTGAAATCAGCCATCAGGGCTGTACTGTTCGACCTATGTAAGTGTGTATGCAATAAGATCACTTTAATTTAGCTAAACTTCTGACAGAAAGAAGCATTTAGGCCATACCATCAACGAATATCGCATTTGAGTGGAATCATAATATTTTGTTGGATAACATACCAAGCAGTTTACTTTGTTTTCACGATGAATATTTGTTTTTTTCCGAAACGAAGAAACAATAACTACAGAGAGGTTAAAAAACGAACCAATTCAACGTGAAGGTCCCCGTTCCTCGGTTTTTTCTCAGCACCTTCACTAAGCGCTTGTTCGCAGGCTCTTTTCTGAGCATTCTTAGACCTGCGCTGCAATATCCGGATATTTAGAACAAAAAATACTGCCTGATGACATAACATTCAGCCATGAACACTCGCCCTCCCTCCCTAAAAAAATTGTAAGGTTTCTAGTTCCAGGCGCTCTAATCGACACATTTGTTATTCGCATTGTATCGAAATCTTTCTAAATAAACAACCAGCCGAAAAGATAAGAAAGAAGTAGAAAGAATGTACGAAGGAGTGGTTAAATGCAATACTTCTGCTGTATGAGATAGTCGATTACGATGGTGCGCAATATACTACAGCTGGATGCGTCTGCAAGGAGCCCTCCCTCCCTAAAAAAATTGTAAGGTTTCTAGTTCCAGGCGCTCTAATCGACACATTTGTTATTCGCATTGTATCGAAATCTTTCTAAATAAACAACCAGCCGAAAAGATAAGAAAGAAGTAGAAAGAATGTGAGTGGGTAAATGCAATAGTTCTGCTTCTGCTGTATGACCCACTCGATTACGATGGTGCGCAATATACTACAGCTCGATGCGTCTGCAAGGAGGAGAGGACATTACGCAATGAAGTATAAGAGCGAATACAGAAAACAGTACGCTGTAGAGTATGCCAACATATTTCACCATGGAACAGGGACATGTGGGGGGAGAGGGGAGAGGGGAGAGGAGCGGGCGCGCCATTTGCGCCTCCGCGAGACTGGACAAATTTTGAGAGCTTCTCCCCTCGCCTAAAATGTTACCCTTAACATACTAGCCTTTCTAGGACCGCTTTCCGTCCAGTCACCTTTTGTGAAGAATTAAAATTAAAGGCACAATTGTCTGCGTATCACCGGAGCAATTCGCCGAACGTCAGCATACCTCAATTCAACGCAATGATAGTCGCCTAAGGATGGATTTTTGTAGGACCATACTAACATCGAAGATATTCTATGCGATGATATCTGCCTAATGTTTCACAAGTTACGAGAACCTATCAACCAAGATTAGTCAACAGCCGAAACCATTTTCACAAATGATGTTAGTAGTTTGTTATTATCGATGACGATTTATTACTCATAACTAGAAATAAAACATGTCGGCTATAGGATTTCATACTATGCACATGGTAACAACCGTTCTAACCAGAAGAATTGCCAACTCCTTGTACTTCGATCCTTCTATGCCATAAAGCATATCTATTAAATGCATAATTAAAATAATGATTCTCCTTATCTTATGCCACCATACGCGAAAATGCATGAGTTCTATATTTATAAGAATTAATAGTTTACATTCTACCTCAAAGCAAAATTTTCATTCTAATTTAAGGTACAAAAAAGTTGTAATTTTAAAAAATTTCAAAAAAAGTCAAAAATGATGGATACTACTTCGGGAAGAAGAAGCGCGCTATCCTAGTAAAGAGAGAATTAAAAGCTCAAATGCATACGAGAAGATTGCTGATGTCCGATGACACTTTCGGTGGTGAAAATGGTGGCGACTCAGGAACTGAAATATTTTACACTAAAGACATGTTACAGCAATACAAGTATAAAAAGGCCATATTAAACTGGCGAATAGAAAAAAAAACAGCAGCGCATAATTTTTACAAACTATATTTCGGATTGCAAGCAGAATTTACACTGGATTGAAGGGGTTAAGAAAAAAATTCAAATGGCAGTATCCTTATTATACCTCATTGCATTGCCTGAGTAACGGAACTTTTGTCCTTTAGTGACTACTCCTACCAAAGCAAAGAGTAGGAGTGATGTCTCAGCATTACCCCTACTCATTAAGTTGCCGTGAACATCTCAGCAACTTGACGCATAAAGAGGAAACCCCCCACTACCTTGAATAAGCTGGCATGCCTATGCTTTCCTGAAATGGAAGCATAGATTGTAACTGGCCGTATGGAAATTGTTGCGGTATAACGCAAACATAAGAAATCTGATCTGATCTTTTTAATTGCAGGAAAAAGTGGCATCGCTTACTATGATTAGCGCATCAAGAATTTTTTAGCTTCTTAAAGAGCTGCATCGGATATACATCAAAATTGGACGTGCTTCAAAGAAAGCATTTCAAAAATTTTGACTGATAGCACCCCTCAAAGCCTTTCATCATATTCCCCTCTCTATGCGGTACAAGAATAGCGATACATAAGCGGCCGCAAAATGACGAATCTAAGCAGCAAGGAAAAAAACGCCTCAGGTCTGGTTGCACCAACAAAATAAACGTTCTTTTCCGTGAAACAAAAACTTACCAATCTCGAGAACAGAAGCTCTGGCAACTGGTGAATATGCTTTATCAAATAATCCTGACGACGATAATGGAGCACCTTCATCAATACTGAAACCATCTTTCTCAAAAAAATTAAACGCAATGCAAAAAATTTATGCTTTTTTTACATAATCCTAATTTCAAAATTCCCAGAAAAGTTTCCATAAAAAGATGAAAATCAGAAAACGCATTGCAACAAATACACAATTACGTACACAACAACCAACCTCTCGTCAATCACTTTCACAAATCGCTGAAGAGCTGCAATCGATTTCAACGCAGCGGTCTTGATCAGCTTTACCTTCTTCTGAAAACTACTACTTATGCGGGAAAACAAGCAGAAATTATTAAGGAAAAGTTTTAAAGATGGGAACACGTATTAGAGAGACGGCACGCCATGCACTTTGGTGATTCATCCATTAAACCAGCCGCTTTTAGTAACTGCACGAAAATGACGACGGTACAAAATCTGTTTGACCCAACCTGTCTAAAATCCCTCGAGGCAAAATCGTATTTCGGCAACTCATTCGATCAAATGCGCAACCGGAACAGTTGAAAAGACATGAAAATTTCCTCAATAAAGGGATTAAGCTTTCTCTGGGTCGAAAAAAATCAGTAGGAAGCCTGATTCTAGGAGACACAATTAATCTATTTTAACTTAAGTTTCAGTGGTTACCAAGTGGGAACTAAGTACAAGCATACCGATGCACACATACGTAAACACAGGCTTGTCGTCGCTAGAAGATGCTTTGCAAATTGCAAATCTGCCAATCGCAAAAAAAAAAAAAGACTTTTCTGTCCATGATTAGTCGAAGAAACGATAACATCGAGGACAAATTGCAGATGACGCAGAAGCTCATGAGGCAGCCAATGATATATTTTGCCCTCCCGCTCATCGCAGAAAATTAAAAATATGATTTAGAGGAAAACTGTAATGATAATTTGCAGTTGTGGCCAAATTGCTGGTAAAAAACAAAACAATCGCTCGCCTCGACACGCCGTTTTGCAATCATTTCGATTCTTTCGTCATCATCTGCCACCTCCATTTCGGCAATTCTCTCTCGCAGAAAGTCGTTTTCCATTTCGAGTTCTTGGATACGTTTTTGATGAACTGCTAGATCGACTCGCAACTGCTGGGTCGTTTCGGCTAGCGATCGATTCGACTGGACGAATGGTGCTACTGAAAGAGCGATATTTGAAAACGACGACGCACGTCATTTCTACAAGACGTACAATTACGTCCTGCCGCGATCCTTAGTTAAGCCTTATGCTTTCTTGCGCGCTCTACATTGATGCACCCCTCCCTTCTCCGAAAAAAAAAATGTCGCTGTCTAATACAATGATTATGCAGTCATTACTTCGTCGTTGTACCCGCAATCTAACCGACTACTTTCTTGCACCTATCATACTACTCCTGTAAATCATTTGCCCGTTTTTGGATAAGATCGAGTTGCACAAATTGCTTGCCTCGATACTACCACGACCATATGCGTATGTGAAGCAAGTGTTATATCTCGAAACTAATTGAAAAGTCCGAAAAAAAAACGTCACTGTCTCGTCAGCCATACTTCGAGGAAACAAGCCTCATGGTAAGACCAACAAACCAATCGGTTATCATTCAGTTTCTGCACTAATCGTAGTCTCCAGCGGCTTTACTTAAGCTCTTCAAATAATGGAGCTCATAGCGTTACTCCGACCGAGTTCAACCACTACTCTCATAAAAACATCGAATGCAAGGACTAAGACTTTTTCCCCGTCATCACTCATAGAATAAAAGTAACTATTTTAGCACTTTTTTAGCTCAGTGGCGTCACACCATCATCGCCGCTTACTGGTAGCGATGATGCCACGCTGTCAGTGTTGTCGTCTACTGGCAACGGATATGTTCAGTTGTCACCGTTGTCCCTTAGGTACAATCGCCGCGCAACTGTTTCACAGTTGGAGAACCATAAGGACGATGGAGAAAAGCGTCCACGAAAGGTGGCTATGCTTCGGGTACTATTCACCCGAATTTCGGGAACTATTTCGGGTGGTTTGGGTATTATTCAAGGTACTGTTCCATACACACACTATTCACCCGAACCGCGTGCACGGTGATCGGGAACGTTTCTTGTCGTCCCTTGATCCTGACCGTTGTCACTGAGTGACAACGACGGCGATGTGGTGCCATTTAAAAAAAGAAACACTATTTCAACCGTCACCGCTGATTGCCGAGGGGAGAGAAAAGCACGGTGATCGGGAACGTTTCTTGTCGTCCCTTGATCCTGACCGTTGTCACTGAGTGACAACGACGGCGATGTGGTGCCATTTAAAAAAAGAAACACTATTTCAACCGTCACCGCTGATTGCCGAGGGGAGAGAAAAGCACGGTGATCGGGAACGTTTCTTGTCGTCCCTTGATCCTGACCGTTGTCACTGAGTGACAACGACGGCGATGTGGTGCCATTTAAAAAAAGAAACACTATTTCAACCGTCACCGCTGATTGCCGAGGGGAGAGAAAAGCACGGTGATCGGGAACGTTTCTTGTCGTCCCTTGATCCTGACCGTTGTCACTGAGTGACAACGACGGCGATGTGGTGCCATTTAAAAAAAGAAACACTATTTCAACCGTCACCGCTGATTGCCGAGGGGAGAGAAAAGCACGGTGATCGGGAACGTTTCTTGTCGTCCCTTGATCCTGACCGTTGTCACTGAGTGACAACGACGGCGATGTGGTGCCATTTAAAAAAAGAAACACTATTTCAACCGTCACCGCTGATTGCCGAGGGGAGAGAAAAGCACGGTGATCGGGAACGTTTCTTGTCGTCCCTTGATCCTGACCGTTGTCACTGAGTGACAACGACGGCGATGTGGTGCCATTTAAAAAAAGAAACACTATTTCAACCGTCACCGCTGATTGCCGAGGGGAGAGAAAAGCACGGTGATCGGGAACGTTTCTTGTCGTCCCTTGATCCTGACCGTTGTCACTGAGTGACAACGACGGCGATGTGGTGCCATTTAAAAAAAGAAACACTATTTCAACCGTCACCGCTGATTGCCGAGGGGAGAGAAAAGCACGGTGATCGGGAACGTTTCTTGTCGTCCCTTGATCCTGACCGTTGTCACTGAGTGACAACGACGGCGATGTGGTGCCATTTAAAAAAAGAAACACTATTTCAACCGTCACCGCTGATTGCCGAGGGGAGAGAAAAGCACGGTGATCGGGAACGTTTCTTGTCGTCCCTTGATCCTGACCGTTGTCACTGAGTGACAACGACGGCGATGTGGTGCCATTTAAAAAAAGAAACACTATTTCAACCGTCACCGCTGATTGCCGAGGGGAGAGAAAAGCACGGTGATCGGGAACGTTTCTTGTCGTCCCTTGATCCTGACCGTTGTCACTGAGTGACAACGACGGCGATGTGGTGCCATTTAAAAAAAGAAACACTATTTCAACCGTCACCGCTGATTGCCGAGGGGAGAGAAAAGCACGGTGATCGGGAACGTTTCTTGTCGTCCCTTGATCCTGACCGTTGTCACTGAGTGACAACGACGGCGATGTGGTGCCATTTAAAAAAAGAAACACTATTTCAACCGTCACCGCTGATTGCCGAGGGGAGAGAAAAGCACGGTGATCGGGAACGTTTCTTGTCGTCCCTTGATCCTGACCGTTGTCACTGAGTGACAACGACGGCGATGTGGTGCCATTTAAAAAAAGAAACACTATTTCAACCGTCACCGCTGATTGCCGAGGGGAGAGAAAAGCACGGTGATCGGGAACGTTTCTTGTCGTCCCTTGATCCTGACCGTTGTCACTGAGTGACAACGACGGCGATGTGGTGCCATTTAAAAAAAGAAACACTATTTCAACCGTCACCGCTGATTGCCGAGGGGAGAGAAAAGCACGGTGATCGGGAACGTTTCTTGTCGTCCCTTGATCCTGACCGTTGTCACTGAGTGACAACGACGGCGATGTGGTGCCATTTAAAAAAAGAAACACTATTTCAACCGTCACCGCTGATTGCCGAGGGGAGAGAAAAGATTTCTGGTTTGCCCTGCGGACAAATATACTGAAACAGGCGAAGGTGGGTACGATAGCGACATGTTTGGGGCGCTGCCAACAGTCACTCTCAATTACAGTTGAGTTTCAAAACAAATGATAACTGTACGCTAAGCGTGTCGTCACCGTGGTCGTAGCTTGCTCTCCTGTTATACCTTTGATTGCGGTCAACTATATGTCCTAACAGTAGCTGACAATGCTCGCAAACAAGATATGAGAGGATGAAAAATGTCGAACAAGCTAAGAACTAATTAGGATGAAAATTACTTACTGCTCTTGAAGCTGATCTTGCCAGGAGCCGCTTCCATCATGACGACTTAGCTGTTTTACTCGGAGATCCCCACAACCAGATCTGCAAACAAGACGCAACCACTTCTTACGATATCTTCATTTGGGGTCGAATAAATCGGAATAAAAAAGTAAACCGATAAAACGATGCCAAATTTGCGGTAGATAGCAACTGTAGTATTCTGAAATATCGAGCACGATGAGAAATTTTTTCTCACTCCTTTGTATCTGCTCTTTAAACAAGTGGCGGAGAACTAACGTACACTTATTTTTTGAAATAATTATGATCAAGCGGAAGAAACCCGTACCCGATACGAGGCAATCCAACAGCTACGAAATCGAAGCAACCTATCCACCAACATTTAGCAAACTTTTCGACAGCAACCTCACAAAACTAGCCTCCCACCCCAACAAGAATTGGCATCAAACTGACAAGAAAATAAACAACTAAATTGGTGGAAACCATGTGATGTTTAAAAGAACAATATTCCCGCTGTTTAATGGCGTTCACTTTCGAATTCTTACAAACTCTTGCAGCACAATAACGTGGGATTTTTCGATTGTAGTTTTTTTTCTCTCGATTTATTTTTCGATTATAGTTAATGGTACACACACGAACCCTCTGTAGTGATCCGTTAACTTCAGAGATAAGTAAATCTGATTAATCTGTCATCAATAAGTCTGTAGCTTGCTTTATACTGTACTAAGTCCATTGAGGCGCTGGTCGAGAAACTTTAGTTTTTTTGCCTGTGTCGATCACCGTATGATCATGCTAGTGGTGACACGCATGAGCTGTGACTAACCAAAAAAAGAAGAATGTATCTGCATAAACTGTATTGCCTTGCCGAAATGCCTTGATCTTTTTGCCAAATTAGCATCACTGCTTCGGACACAATTTCGCTGGCGGCCTTTTCCAAATTGAAAATTTCGTCTCATTTTTTTTCCGCTTATGACCATTTGAAAGGCATTAAGGTGTTATTAAACTTCACGTTAATTAGTTCTTTAAAGTAATTCTAAGAGCAGATTAACGTAAAAGTGATTTTAACAACAGTTTAGCGTAAAATAAGAAATAAAAAGAGGCACGTTTTTAGCGCCTGCCATCGATGAAAGCGAGCTGACTTCGAAAGCATCACTCATATCCAGTTACTTGGCAAAATGATTTTTCATGCGAATAATCGAGAATTTGAGCAAAACTTTCCAAAAGATGCAGATTAACGTAGAAGTAATATAATGTGGTGATAGTTTACACAAAGTTAGAATATGCGATGGAAAGCATAAACACTGCATTTTTAGGAGTCCCCATAAGTTATATGATAGCTCGACGAGGATGCTTTTTCTACGGTAGTTTATCGGGCACAGTAGTGGAGATGGAATATACACACTTGCGAAGTAAAAATGTGCGCTACATTTAAGAAATATTCCTCTAATGGTTACTCCTATTTTCAATAACTCCATGCAAACACATCCCAAATACAGAAGCGTAGAATTACGCTGATTTTCTACCACATGTGATCTCTGTTTATGTGATGCGATCTTTTAAAGTCGCCAGCGGAACCTCAGTTCTAATTTATTATCACCTTCCGTGCAAGTCGCTTTCTTACTCAAGTTGTTGTAAAAATTTCTGAGTAGAAAAAAAACGCCTCGAATTTTTGTGGAAAGCAATTTCGTGGGGCGTTGTCGATAGTCACTCTGTGAAGTAATAGTATATATATTTGATTTTTATCTATTTCCATACATAGTGCTAGCACGTCACACGAAGTTATAGCAGTTACATGGTGCGTATACAGTATGGAAAATACAAAAAATTTTTTAAAAATTCATTAAAATTAAGTTAGTTGGGATGGAATCACGTTTGAGGCGCTTAAGCGCTCGTAGAGCATCCGGTGTCAGAGGCCACACAGAGCGCCCACAACGTTCGTATGGAGCACCAAAAATTTTTAAAAAGCCAAAGAAAAATCGTCAAAATTGACCAGCTTTGAGCTGAAATACAGTCTGGGACCGGTAAATCAATCCCGCCTCCCCACCGCGCGACCCCTCACTCTAGTCACCGTCTCTGTCTCTCGCTTCGCCCATACCCGTTCTCTCCGTGGTTGGCTCCGCCCACAAACATCCCCAAAGTAAAAAACTAAAAAAATGTTCAGTAAAGTTGAGTTAGTTTGAGCTGGGATACCGTCTAGAACAGAAAATGTTGAGTGTTATTTTTGACACAAGGTCTCGGCTTCGCGGCTTGGTAATTCTCTAGGTATTACACCTTTCGGCGCATTTTGGTGGCACCTATGCAACCATGAACTGCACCCTCACAAAAGACATCGCAAATCTTGCACATCAGTTGCATCACAGCAGGGTCTCATAGCTTCGCCGTTTGCTAGTTGTATACGTATAACACCTTCCGATGCACTTCTGCCGCTGCAAAAATTACAGCTGGGTCACATCAGAGTACGGGCTGGCTGCCGCGCCGATCGCTTATTCTATAGGTGTTACACATTTTAGCGCATTCCAGTCGTAGCTGTGCAACTACGAAGTGCACTACTCACCGAAGTATCGCAGGAGATACACGTAAGATGGAAATGGCATGCCTGGGGCATTTGCCAGTACAAAAATTAAATCGCCTTTAAGGCTTGCTCTTAGCTCGAGCCAGTTAGACTTTGTATTTACCGCAAAGATGGGTAGCAGAAGCGATGGCAATTGCCTCCCGCAGTTACCTTAAACCTTCTACAGTGTTCTGCCTACACTCTATCTGCACTCTTTCTGATCAACAGAAGAACAGTCGCGACATATTGCAGTGTGGCTTATCTACAGAACAAACGCACAATAAAATTCACGAACTGCTTGACGAAACCGATCAATATTATACGTAGTTTTAATCACCTCAGTGAGATCTATCCGATGGTGCAGTCCACGGCAAAGAAAGTAACACATGGAAAATGTTGGTGCTTAAATTCCCAAAAGCAAATGTAAATTGAAAATCTAGTATAAAAAATCCGCGTGAAAAAGTCTCACTGTGAGACTTTTCACCCGGGTTATTTAACGTGCCAATGCACATGCTCCTCCCCAATACGCCTTTTAAATATTCTTGCCTCGTATACCCAAGTGATCACTTTTTCGCTTTTTCGTTCACTTTTTCGTTCACTTTGAGAATTTCGATTTGAATTTATTTTCACGGGGTGTGCCGCATTTTCCTCTATGGATTGATACCATCGTCACTTCGCTGCGCCACCTACGAAGCGATCTACGGGGTTGGCGATGGAAACCAGTAGTTTTCTTCCTCGTGGTCGTTTTTCGTTTGGTTTTTTGACGCATTCATGCACATCCGCGTGCCCCTCGACCCATATAATAATTTTCCTGGTCTTCCCGGAGGGCTCCGAGAAGAAACTTTTGCATTTTGAAAATTCTCTGTTGAGGTTATGTTCATGGGGTGTGGAATGGGATGCTTCAGCGATCTGTGCAAGTACCACTCCGCTGTGTTGACTGCGAACCGAGTTGAGGGGTGTAAATGGGCCGAGATTTATTTCACGCGTAGCATCTAGGCGGGACTTCTTACCGTAATAACGACGCTGACTGGATGAAGGGTGGGGCGTGCTCATCACAATGGCGATGCTGATTGGATGAACGGCGGAGAGTGCTAACCGTAATGGCGACGGTGATTGCATGACGCCAGCCGCTGCGACTGCCCACAGGGCCGCGCGAATCACCAGGACAGCCGCGCGCATACCTCAGCTGTTCCAAACCGCACCTCCTTTTACACGGTATTTCACCTCTAGTGGGTGCATTTTTTATGTGGGTTTTCTGTATTTGGTGAGTCACAATACTCCAACCAAACCGTCCTGTGCGACTGCTCAAAAAATTGCTATCAAATATGACTTCCATACTTAAGGCGTTTTTGCTCAAAATTGAACAATTGATTTCATGAGCCCGTTAGTCAAATCGTCGAATGTCATACACGGTCTTAATCAGCTCATCGAGATCTATCGAATGATACCACTTTCGTTGAAATAGGAGATTTCGTTGAAACAATTTAAGTAATTTTCGAAAAATTCCACGTATAAGAAATGGGATCTTCGGGGTCCTGTAGTTGGGCTTCGGTATCCAATTGGCTAATCATTTAGATTGTGATTTTCTTGAAGAATAGCACCGAACCGATACGTCCAATAGCAGCCGGAAACGAGGACCCCAAAACCGCAAAAATAGACATGTTGGAATTTCTGTTGGATCGATTTGGCCTGATCGCTGGGTAACCGATCTGGAACAATTCTACGCCGATCGATAGCGCATCGGTAACAGTAACCTAAACTTCACCTCGACTGGATCATTCTTTGCGGAGAAAAAAATTTTTGAAATTGACTTGCATACTTAAGGTCTTTTTCGGCCACAATTCGATGATTTATTTCATCAGGCTGTTGCTCAAAACGACAGATGTTATATATATGTATATATATATGTATATATATTTATTTATTTATTTAGAATCAGCTCAACGGGATCTGTCGAGCGGTACCACGATCGCTTGAACCGGAGAAGAAAGGAAGTGTTGCAACAACTCGCCTTAATGGACACTTTGACCCTAACCGGGACCAGGCCTATGACGTTTGGTTTGGCATCCCAGCGCACTATCAACTGGTACGCAGATGGAGCTACCGATGATCCATTTTTCCTAGCTGTATATTAACCCCTGCATTCCTTAAGTATGGGAAAATAGATCGGGGGAATTGTTCGTTGCTCTCGTTCCCCGCCGACCCTCCGCCCCTCCGAACCTATACACCGTTAGATTTGAAATTTCCGGCGGGTGATAGTGGCATATAGTGCATGCGTGTCGGACAAATAATGTTTGAGAAGGCTCAAAAAAGGTGTTTTGTGACCGGTCATGGTTTGTGAAAAGCCGCGTAAGTGCGCACTATGCATTTTCCGAACTACATAAAAAATCATCAAGATTGAGCCTCTTTCGAACCTCCCGATTAGTTGAATCGAAACAAAATTAACGGGGAGTCAAAAAATATTGCACTCCTATCTCAGCGTATATTCACCAACTCCCCATCCATCCTGTTCGTGTGATGGTCTTGTTACTTGAAGTGACCATGTCTGATTAGTAGTAATGTCACAAATAAAATCGTCGACAATACGTCTCGACGGTTAATCCTCCGCATTCCTGGAAATGGGAAAATTCAGGACAGGTTTGGTATCTCAACTGGCGTGTGGTATGGGGATGAAAAGGCGAGCTGGTGGGGAGGGGCAAATGCTTGAGGGGAGAGGGGGAGCGGAGGAGAGGGAGAACCGCTACTTCACGGTGATATCGCTGTGAGTATGCTCTTTTCCGACTTTTTATGCTCCGTTTAATTATGCAGTTATAGCCAGATAACAAAAAATCTTACCCACAATACCCATCTGCGAATAATCCACCCCTAAATCTCAACTCTCTCCACACATGTTTTTCACGTCGTAATTAAGCCTATTGATGGTCTTTGTTTGCCCGTGTTCAACGCAAGCATTTTATTTTATTTAGCAATTACACTCGCAAAGTACAATTCCTAATTTAATGATGTGTCAAGCTGAATGAAGCACTCAGCATAGCCTCCCATCGCTCCCTCCCCTACTTCATCTCTCCTCCCCTTCCTCAAGAAGTACTCAAGAAACACATCCTTGACACATGCAGCATCGAATGAAGCTTTATTCCGGAAATTATGAAGCTTATAGCGACCAAAGGCCTCATTCAAGATCACATCGTGAATTGTCCACGAGATATGGTCACATATAGCTATCAACTTTGCCCAAATCGTTCAGGTACATTCGGTACGAATAGTCGATTACTTGTTTTAGCTGCGCCTGAATTTCCTCATCCGAGCGCATGAACGTGTCTTTATATTGCCAATTGTGGCCTGCTTTTTCGCTTCCACACGTCGACAGATTAAATTCATGTGAAGTGAGCGGAGATGGCCATGAGGCGGATGTTGCGGCATCAAGTTTTCTGCAATTGCGATTTACGATGAGTTTTTTACCTTAAATGAACGCTTGTTGCACCTTCAATATCCTATAATTAATATCGCTGAAAGATCACCATTTTTATGTCTAGGAGTGTACAACAGTCCACAAGATTCGACCAAAATACATTTTTCTCTGGTTTGTTCGTTTCGGAAGATTAAGCTTCAGAATTTTCATTTTTATATATAGCAATTCTCTTTCCTTTTTCGTGAATAGTAGAATTCCTTCTGTGAATAAACACGGAAATAGTTTAAAATATGTTTTTCTTAGAAAAAGAAACACTATCCAAAAAATGGAACGAGATTTTCTCCAACGAAAAATTATTCGCTCGCAAAAATTTGACAAATGTCGCTAATGGCAACAATTTAACTACAATCGACCTAATCAGAGAATTATAAGAACCTCGGTCGAGTAAGCATCCAGTTTGCAAAAATTACAAACTGCAATTTTTATTTCTATTCTTATTTTCAGAGATCTACATTACTGTATTACCGATATGTACAAAATTTCCCTAAGATTTTTTTGTTGAATTCATGTATCACTAACATATGAAGTTTACACAACTGTTCCATATTTTCATTAGTTGCTGAATAAGCCATCGTTTAGCTGAAATCATCAGTAAACCGTGATTTAGAGTAAATTAAGAGCAAGCCGTAATTTACCTCAACTGCCATCCATGCAAAATGAAATCACGCTGGCTCCACATCGAATTCGTTAGCCAAGTATCACGTACCCAGGAAGCACCTTTTGGTAATATGCTCAATTGACCCGGCCACTTGCTGCGCTGGCCTAATATTGATCGAGCACACGCTTCATACACATATAGATCCTGGGTCTCTTTGTGTTAACTTTGGTATTTTAAAAAATTAAAAAATGTAGACAGTACTCCCAATCAGTGTCTAGCTCCCTCCCCTTGCTCCTCCCTCCCCCACCCACCCTTTGCCATATATGTCCTTCTGATTTGATGTTCACAAAGGCGGCGCAAATTTCAATAAGGTGTCCAAGGATTTCGTTTTAGAAAATTTCATCTATGAACTGTAAAATAAATTTCTATTCACAGTGTTTAATCGCTGAAAACGCAAAAAAAAATGATGAATACAAAAACATTTTACTTGTAAAAGTGCTTTTGCTTTTGATAACAACAGTTTGCTATTGAACAGTTGATAATTCGTTTGAGAGGATTCTTACATTGTAATCTTTCGACTGTCGCCAAACGTTGACGCATCTTTGGCGTTCATAAATTTCATTTGGTGCAAAAATATCGATCAGTACCATCTGCAAAACCTCAACACACATATGACTATGCATTACAAATGCGAACGACTAGTGATAAATTTTGTTAGGTGCGATAGTGAGCCATGTGGGCCAATGCATGTCTACGCCGAGTTCTCTGCTCTTTGGTAACCGGAGATATGATGAACGACTTGATGACAATAATTCCAAGGGAGGGGAGAAGGGTAGGGAGAGAGGGAAATATACGATGTACCATTGCTCCAATTGGGCATCTTCTATTCGAAGTGTTCCCAGCTGCTTACAGTCAATCCGATTTTGAACTGCATGTGCCTAATTTAAGATATTTTTAGGCGTTGAAACGCATACTGCTTAAAATACGTCGCAAAAACATCTTGATTAGGATATGTACATTGATTTTGCTATCGAATTCATGCCCTTCACAAAAAATTGCTTGAATGCAAAAAAACTCTCTTCAAACAATGGATCTGTTGAGTGTATACGTCATGCATGCTGTAAGCACCGAACGTTGCCGAAAAGAACACAGTACCCCCGATGTATCAAGTGCTCATTTTTGTGTGTTCGCCTAACCATTTGGTAGTGTTTGTGATAGTGTTTACATACGTTTTATTTTTTTCTCACATTGGCAATGCTGAGCACCAACAGATTAATTTGCAACCTGCTGTAGCTTGCATACGAAGGTGTACCGTCGAATGCGATGCGCCTATGTGTGTGCGTATTGTCGAGCGCTCTATATTCGCCTCAGTCACCACCATCTACACAAGACTCATTGCAATATCTCACCAAATGTGAGTTTCGAAATCCCCTCGAAGCACGCTGACGTGACACGCGTCAGCTATGTCGACATCAAAATCAGCGCTTCATCCTAGTGATCAGTTCTTACAGTGTTTCTGGACAACCACTGTAGTGGAGCTATGCATGTTTGTGTCCTCAGATGTCTTCTCCATCCGCTAACATTTTCCTCACATCCTATATCGCTGAGCCAACAAGAGATTGCTATTTATCGAAGTTCATAGCAACGGCCTCACCGACTTGATATCCCTTATTGTGCATGCATTTTTCATTTTTCACATTTTTTTTCGAGTTAATAGCGCTGTTAAACTAAAAGGAAAGTGGAGTTTGAGAAAAAAAATAAAGACAAACCTGTATCGCACCGTTATCAGTACCGTGAAGAGAATTCGGCAGCTTCCGGTCATAACTAGCCCATAATTGTAAAAAATTTCGTGAGTAATTTGTGTTTCTATAAGGGAACACTGAATTAATCGAGTCGATAGCTATCAACTGCAAAGCTCTGTGAAATGAGACGTAATGCGCAGCGATAAAGTATTGTTGATTTTTTCGACAGACTTTGATGCGAATTGCTATTTTTAAAATAAAAACATTTAGATGGGGCAGTAGCTCAGCGGATAAAGCCCTCGCTTGATAGGGTTCGACTCCGGGCTGCTCAGCCAGAGGATGGCAAACAGGCTGACCACCATGAGATCCGAATTTGGTTACAGCAATCACGGGAAGGAAAAAGGAAAGAAATGACGGTTAGTCGGTTGCCACGTCCATCGGTGAAGAGGCTAACTGATAGAATTACAGTTTCCTCTGAACCTTGGATGAGTTCTTCATAAAATTAATTACCACACATTTATATTCCTACTGCACAATAAATAAAAGTAAGAGGATGACAATGCCGTTATTTTGCTGGTATATAAGGATTGGTTTTTAGGGAATAGATCAGTCGTTACTAAATGATTAAGCGAAAATCAACGCATTATTTACTGATGCATTTTATCTGATTATAATCCTTTGTTCGGTATGCAGTAATGATAAGATCTTCCGCTCAAATACAGCTACTTTATGTGCTTTAGTTTTGAGTGGCAACGTTCTGAATGAAATATATAAATTGAAGATATCGTTATTTTCCCTAAGTTACATTCGGTGGTGATCCTGAGAAGGTTAACTAGGATTTTTGTCACAAAATCCGGAAACCTTAAAATCAAAAAATTGCAAGGATATTGCAACTGTTATTGCAAAACTGCAAAGAAATTGAAATTGCAATTGCAATCACATTCGATTTGAGACGAGAATATATGGAGGCAAATATCGCTGTGAAACCAACTTGACAAGATAACTTCCAGCCGCAATTTCGTAATTGAAAATCCGGTTATAAAAAATAATATTAACATCTTCGTCGATCCACTCTTCGATGAGCCGATTCGGATTTATAACAGCCATATCGGCATCGACGAATAGAATCCATTGTGCCTGCTCTTCAGATAATTTCAACGCCGTTACGCAATGCCGTGCGAACATAAACTGCAATACATTTATTACATTTTTCAGTTGTTGTAGTGACTATTGAGTGGGAGCCATATGATTCCTGTTTCCGTTTCTTTAGTCCCCTAATGATTTTTGGCATTTCGTTTTCCGTTTTCCCGTTCAGATTTCGGTCTCCATTTGGTCGTTTGCTTGTTTCCGATCCGCAGTTCCTATTTATTGTGTTATTTTTATTCAGCATCTTTTTTTTGCGTGTATGAAAAGGGTTGAAAGGGGCGAAGAAATTCATGCAGTAGTTGATTAGTTCCGCAGCATTCGCAGGCTGATTTTTCTTCGCCACTGATAGGCAATTCTCAATTCGAAGACCAAAAAAGTGTGAATTGGTAGGATTACGAAAAAAAAACTTGTTGAAACTCTGGATTCCTCAGCTAATTCAACAGTCACATATGGCAAACTAATGTGCTGTTTTTGGTGGAAGGTAAGCAATATTCATTTTACCGCAAATATGTAACTGAAAACACAGAGAAGCTTCGTTTCATTGGCCTAAAATCAACATAAAAGGGTCATTTTAGCAATTTCCAAAGGTTCGAATAGAAAAGAACTAAATATATGTCTTGCAAGAGTAGCGCTAAGAAGGATACCATTAAACGTCGCCAACGTCCTGGAAGGATTGCTCTTTTGTTTCTAAAACATTGAAATCTTGCCTGTTCATTCTCATAGTTTGCTATTCGTAGAGTTTCCATAAGGCTTACTCTTATTTTTTAAAGCAAGCAAATAGAATTTGAGTGCTTCATTGAAAGATAGAAATTATGGTCCAAAACAATGACTTAATAAAAAGCAGGAAATTTTTATTAAAATTAGCTATAATATTCAGTGATTTTGGAAATCCCTCCCCCCTCCCCCCCTCGGGACGGATATGATATAAGTTCATTTTGCACTATTCACTAATTGATAAATTACAAATAATTAATAAATTTTAACTAAATGAAAAAAAAATTATTCATTCACTTCCTTTGAATTCTCCTCATCATATGAACAAACAGTTCAATTAATGCTAAACGATATAACCGCACATCTTTTTGATCGCATATTCGTTGCAATGTTTTATTAGTAGCAAAATCGATTACAAGTAATCGATAGCGATGATAAGCCGAATAACAGTGAAACGTATTTAAAGCAAGTCTATAGTCGTCACGATTCGATGCGTCCTTTAAAACGATTAGTATGAGTATATCATCTGGTTTAACAAAACCTGCAAACCGTTTTGTACGTTGATGAAATTTGCATATTCAGCATAGGTGTTCAAAAACAGCCTAAAACTAAATGATAAGCACATATGATAAGAAAATTGTCGAATATTTTGATTGTACAAAAAGAACTTATGATTAAATAATTTGAAGTTATGATTAAACACTTCAATTACTCTCAGAACCGATCGTTGCAAGCGCAAATAACTATTCGTTCGTATCGTCAGTAGTAGAAGTAATCTCAATTTGCTAATTTTCAGCACCGGAATAGCACATTGAAAAAAAAATTAATTTATGTTAGACTTTTTTTTGTGTGCAATCATAGCAACAAACACGGACAGTGTTGAAGACTCAGTCAATTCTGAAAACATCTGATTTTATAAATACATATATATATATATATACATATACATATATATATATGAAAATTTCTTAAGAAAATCAAAAGAGAAGACAATTCTGAAGAAACATTCATTTAAGAAAATCCAAAAAAGGGAGAGAATTCTGAAAAATTAATTTCTTAAGAAAATCAAAAAAAAATGAACAAAATTCGGCGAACGATTTGAAATGAGTGATGCTGTTCGGTTAACGACTAACCGTTAAATCGTGAGACGTATATGCGAGCAGGAATTGTTTCGTAATAAAAATTACGATAAATATTTCGCAATTTTGCGAAATAAATCTCCTCCATTGTCGTCAAGAGAAAAATTAAGCCAATTATAGTAAAAGTTTTACGAATAGATTTACGCATCATTGTACGAATCAACAATAATGGATAACTGCCAACACATGCATACGCCATATTTCTTCAAATTTTCCAGAAAGAATGAAGGTACAGACAAGATGAGATTTAATTTGCCGAGAATCGCAGATATTGTCACAATGAGCTGGCTGAACGTCTCGAATGCGTTCGCAAACAGTAAAGGCTTTTTGAGGAGTTGTAAAGAATGAATATAAAAGAGTGATTTCTTATCGATATTCGACATCTGTGACCCCATTCCTCTTTCTTTCCTTGCCTCCTCTCCCTCGCTCGCACCTTCGCCCCTCCACGCTCATCCACCTTGAATCTTGAAAGATGCCCTATGCACAACGCCAGGATTGGTAACCGTTTATCATAGAAAAGTCCACTAGTGCAGTGTGACTCCCAAAATATATTGCAAAGTCAAAATTGACTAATATGCAAGGATGTTTTACAGTTTAAGTCATTATGCTCATAACCGATCTTATGTGATCATTGTCATTACATAACTATTTATTATACATAGATAATTTCAGCGCTGATAACATAGTCCCTCATATTATTAACATTGGTCGGCAAATCTTTTTATAGCGCTCTTTTCCTTTTAAATGGCTTTAGATAAGTTTATCCTATAGGACAGTTTCGATCGCAACAGCGTTTATGATGCAGTAGAACTGAATAAAAGCATATAAGTTCAACAAAAAAAAACAGTTTCATGCATTCCATTTTGAGAGATCAACGACCGCCGATCGCCTGATCTCTGAATGAAGTAACGATGCATTCGCTCCGGCAACTGCCAAAATATCATTAGTTGGGAACAACTAGGAAGTCGTCAGAAGCAATGTGAAATCGGGCTCAGGTTTCTTGCTGTATGGGTGAGTGTTTCTATTCATTAAGTCGTTGCTTAATGATGTAAGCCCTGCTACTGTTCGTCAGTACCTTATTGCATAAAAGTTTTCACCCATACATGAAAGACTGGGATTCAGCTGCTCCCTAAAACTTGCATTTTTCTTTCTTCCCATTTCTTCCCATAACACCATTGAAAACTTTCGGGTAAAATATGAAATGCAATAGAAAATTTGTTAGAATTTGAATTAAAATGCAACAATGACTTTAAAAAATCAACAATTTTAGCAGTTGCTCATTTTAAACACACGCACATCATAACTTTCAATAGCGAACAGCATCCAATGCTGAGTTGCAAGTGGAATGTTTGTCGAGGGGTAGAAGTAGCTAATGATAGAGTTGATTACATAGAGTCGACGTTCCTAAGCGATTCGTTCACCTAGCATATTTGCGTTGCCAAGACAATTCTTACTAACACTTACTGAAATGCTTGCCAGTGTTCACTTGCAGCATTCAAAACAGCGACGATATTGCATACAATTCCATAACTTTTACTTTAAATATTTTTTTGAAAAAAATTATACAAAGTAAAATCTTCAAGCACGGATTCGTCGGCTCGATGATAAAGTAAGACATAGCCAAAACAGATTAGAATAATATTAGAATTATAATTTCACTAGTAATAATAATGATAAATTGATATAATTTTCTTGGCGATACAACCGAGCATCTTTTCGGAAACAAAAGCAGTTAAACATTCTTGCGCTTTTAGAAGTTTTGACTCGCAATTTTGTTACGTGATGATAAGTTTGATATTTTTTTGTTGTTTGACTTTTACACATCTGGTTGCTTAACTTTGAAGCACTCAGTACAATTCAACTATAAAACAGCGATGATCGTTCAGAAACTGTAACTACGAACGGTATCATACATTTGTTTTCATTTAATTACGCTTGATCATGAACGTACTCGATAACTTTTTTCGAATTTCTCATTAGTTTGCAATAGCCGACGGTTGAATAACATGCTTAACATGTTTTATTCAGCAAAATACACACACTTTTATGTAGTCGATGCGCTGCATCATTTTCTTTGGTGCGTTTACATATCTCATTCCATCTGCTTCATTCGATTAAGCTAAACAAATGGTTTGCTCAACCGCTAATTAATTTAGTTCAGGGCGATGCAAAAAATTTGAAACCTATTCGGTTTATGGCATTTGATAATGTTTTCATCACCTGTTACTTCTCTCAACTAAAGCTACGAATATTGGGGTTTTTTTGTAATGGCTTTGGTTAATAAATTTTTCAGCATTCGTAAGTTTTTTGTTCTCTCATTTTACGATGCTTCCGATATGACCTGATTGCATTACCCAATTGATGGCGCACTTTTTTTTCCAAGATCCTATTTTTTAAGAGTAAGATTTACTTGCTGCTCCGACCAAACTCAATTTTATTTATTTATCTACCGTTACGGCAAAACTGTTTCAGTGTAGTTTCTTTCTTTGTTTCTGTGAACAGACTGCATAAAAGCGCAGATTTCTGCTTAGAAAATTGTCTCACTCTAAGACTGCCAATCAATCACTACTCGTATATAAACGAAGCGTTTAAACGATATGTGTTCAAATCGCTAAGAAAAAATTATGTTTGAAGACGAACTACACAGCTGGAGTATGGACTGGTTTTTTGCATCAATAAGTTGAGTTTGTTTGGTCATTTGTCATCGCCCCATTGATGATCGGGCATCATTACTCAAACTCATTCTTTTCATTCGATCCGCTTTAAGGGTTTTGCGCTTGATGATCCGGTTTTCGGACACAAATACTCGTTGATTACACTTTTGGCCATCCTGTTTATACACCAAACAACAAGTTATAGCAATAAGTAATCAGTGCCACATCAACTTTCGCAGCGTACTTTCAATATACATTAGCAAATCTTGTGAACAGAGGCGAAGAAAGAGGTGAAAAGAAACAGAAATATTTTCGTTTGGATTCCGTCGTTTCATTACGTAATAGAACTGATATGTCATCATATCACAAAATATCATGAATCATAAAAGAAATCATAAAGAAATTATAAAAAAACTCATATGAAATGTATTATGTTAAATTTTAAACGAAATGGATATACTGTTGAAGACGAACACAAATAGTATGTCAGGCACGCATCAAAACGCAAACGACTTTAAAGTATGATGCTTGAAGAACTTGCTTCCTAATAGCACTAGTTTTTTTTTTGTTTTAATCACAACTAGCCTGTCAGGTAAGCTCTGCAATCACTACTATTTTTTTTGGCATCCTGCTTTGATTTGAAATAGTTGCATCACTTGTTCGCCCTCTACATGAAAACAGTATTTGGTTTTCAGTCCATTGAAATTAAGATGAAATTTACAATTTTTACAGAAAAAAAAGGCAAGATTTTTAGAAAAAAAAGTAGAAATTTTCAAAATAAGAATAAATCTTGAATGTGAAGAAGTTATTGTAATTAATTGATAATGTGTAGTTGCTCTACGTTTGTAATGTAGCGTTGTAGAATTGTATTTAAGAAAAAGATAGCCGCGTTTAATATGTAGTTTTGGTTACGATGAACATTCTCCACGTTTAGCTGCTTTTATCGAACATTATCAGCTTTTCGTCTAGATAACATACCCTTATTTTTCCCTTTTCCATCGTATTTGCTTCACTGTGAGTATTACTTTTAATCAAATTGATCAATAGATTTTGTTATTTTGATCGCTTATTATGAGTATATCGTTTTTATGAAGAGAATGCCTCATTTGTGTTCAACTTACTGAAACATTTATTTAACACAATGAACTTCTGTAAAAAATTTTGAAAACTTAATGAGGAATCACAAATAAAATTGCACAACTTTTACAGACACAATTAAATAGATGAACGCCGACTAATTAGTCGACAAAATAAATTAGCAAAAACTAAAAATATTACTCGAGTCTCATTTGTAAAGCCTTTAAAGAATGTTATATTCGATATTCGATAGATGTGACGAAAGAGAATAAAAGCATCTTCAGAGGAGCATATGACATTTATTAAGTATATCGCTATATTATAGTACAATTTTCAATACAGTATAGCGTAATGTAAGTGAACGAATTTTCGTTTGTATCAATTTTTGTTGAAGGCATTGATCTCTTCTCTATATATCGATTTCGGCTGGGTTGACTTAAAAAAACGGAATGAAATCATTATTGATCTCTCGAAGCGCATCCTATATCTTAGAATCATAGCTATCATGAACGTTTTCGTAGCGAATCCTCAGGTAACTTCTTTTTCGATTTCTTTGTAATTAGAAGTCGCGAGTGAAACTGTAGGGCGTCATTGGTGCGTGCATGAGCGCCTATTTGCTTTTGAGCGACGGACGACGCGGAATTACTATCCGTGGAAAGTACGTCCTCATATGATGACGTTTCGATTACTTTAGTAGCTGGTTCAACTATTGTTTGATGTTCGCCGCTGCCAGCAGATTGTTGTGACGAATCTTCACCGCTTATTTGAGACGTTATTTCATGAACGTCTGTCAAATAACTTGACGCTTGTGAAGTCTGAGGCATTTGCATGACGTTATTGAGCGCCGAAGATGAATCAGATGGGACAGGAGCGCCAAAACTAGCCTGAATGATGGCTTGATTCGAAAATGGGATATGTTCACCGGATTGAGGCGATGCATAGAAAGGTGCCGACAGTTCATTGACTTGTGAACTCTGGAACGGTGAAGCTCCTAGTTCGTTTGTGGCTGCTCCAGAACCAGGTGAGCTATAGACCTGGTTCACATTTTTGTACGGATTCGATTGAGATAATAGCGCATTGATATCTTGTGCCGAAGGTACCATATATGAGGGAGCTGAAAGACTATTTATGTTTGAACCAGCATAAGACTGCGCGCTATGATAGCCATATGAAGGAGCATCAACTTGGTTGATTTGTGCAGTTGCGTACGATGAACCAGATGGGCTGTTGATATCGGTACCTCCAGCGCTGTTAAAGTAAGGTGAGGATGACTCGTGTAACAAAGACGATCCAATGCCTGGAGAAATATAGGATCCATCAAGTGATGATAACATAGCCGAATTTTGGGGCTGATATGAAAAACCATCATATCCGTATCCACCACCAGAACTAGACTGCGGGAATGCGTACGATGAACCGTAACTGAAAAGACAAAAAGTAATAAGTTAAGAAAAAAGAACGCTTTAGTTAAATTCGAGTAGATGAATCGGTGCAATCGAGAGTATTATCTAAAACAGTCGAACATCTGTATGACACAGTCTCAACTGAGCGCAGCAATAACTTCGCTATTCGAAGTTAAGCGGAAAACTGATGAACTTTTGCGATCGTGCGGAAACATTTCTGCTTTCAGTTGTGAAAAATCAACGACTTTTCGAACATACTTGTCTATGGTTACTCCTCAGTAAACATCATGCTTAAAGTGTACATTCCGTTTGCAAAGGGTAACCGATCATCGTGGCAGTTGAAATTCGGTGAATTAAATAAAGCGAGAAGGGTTTCTCTTCTTTGCTTTAGCGATTTTTGTTGAAGCATTTACTTGACGTGAGTGCAACAGCGGTCAACATCGCTATCTGGTTTATCAACATTATCTATTTCATCAACGTTGTTTAAGTGCGCTGATTAATAGCAAAAGTCAGATAATGATTTTTGAGGCGTTTTCGTTCATTTCACTATAACTTCTAGAATTCTTTGCTAAGATGAATTTTCCGTGCAGTAGGGTCATAGTGATAAGTTGTATCTGTAGTGATAAGTTGTTGGTAAAATATCTAGAAACGATCGGCTTACCTTTAGCTATATTTCATTATATTCATGGTACTTTCGAACATTTCGGTCCACTTTCCTCTGCTCTCACTTGTAATGCGCAGTGAAATTTGAAGGCCATTATGTGGTGCATTTAAGCACAAAATTTTAACTTCGAACAGTGAGTCGTTTAAGAAGTTTTTCATGAAGTTTTGCTTAAATTCTTTCAAAATTCATAGGCAAATTTTAATCGTAAAAGCTTATTGGTACTTATCGCATATAAATAGGCTGGATTAGATCACTCGCATAGCAGCGCACAAGTATAGAAGAAAATACTGGACATAGTAGCTTAATAGCACTTGCTATTTCAAACAGTCGATGAAACGAATCTAGAAGAGCATGGCCGCGTGAAGGAATTCGCAAACTCAAAGTTTCCCTGCGAACACCGAAACGCTTACATCGCGATCAAGTCAGAATACCGAAAATACTGCGATGATTTTCGATATAGTTAGGAGCGCATACAAATTTCAGTATTTTGTGCGTTTTCATCGAGCAGATTCTTAACGGTCATTCGAGCACTTTTCATGAACGGTTTGAACTATAAGCATGTGCCTTTCTCAGGAAAAAAATTGGCTTCTATTCTCTTCTGCAAATCCTACGGATGCTTCCGATATATCACTGGGCAAAAGGGGCATTTAGACTATTTCCCGGGGAATCTACCTTTACGAAATAGCGTGGTTCTGTTGCTTAAAAATGCACTATTTATTTTGGCTACAGCAGCGATATTTTATAAACTTAGCAATCGAAAAGAATCAGTAGTTGTGTATTAGTGATACGATGAAATAAGAGATCGAATTGCTTTCTCTCATTCTCTCTCTCTCCTATCACCAAATTTTCTGATTTTCGACTCAGTTCATTTGAGCAGAAACATTTGCATGAACTGTATTGGCTTTCCCCATACCGATGCAGCTGAGAACCATGCCTACGCATGATTGTTTTGATAAGTTCCTGGTGGTAAGCCAGCTAGCGATTTGTTGGGGAAGCACCCGGGAATCTAACCCAGCTCTCCCGCGTACGAAGCGGTAGCTCTACCACTGAGGTACTGCCAAGACTGGCACACTTTTTATAAACTTTGGTATGCCCAACGACGAACCTTGGCTGCGAAACAAGACACATCGGTCTAAGACCACAGTTCGTCGGGGAGGTCGATTGACAACATCCACCACCTCCTCCACCGAAACACGCAAGTGCAGCTGTTACCGTGACCAAACACAGCACAATTTCCTGAAGAAACGTGATAGTTTAAATGTATTCTCTGGAGTTTTAAAATTATTGTTTATGAAATTACAGGGGATATCATTTAAGTAAGTAGATGAAAAACTGGCTACTGATGATGTACTCCCTGTACAGAGCAGCCGATCAGCATTTGTATGAGCGAACCTTGTCCCCTTTTTTGTGCACATGGTTATTGTTTTTAAGTCAATCGGTTAACAGTTGAATTGCTTTGTATGCGCTTATGTTTGACGCAGATCGAATTGTTCGTTGAAGGCGACAAAGTATCGACTGTTCAAGCGGTGCTCGGTCTCGGGAAGAGTTGAACTCGTTCAATGCGCCACAACGATATGATATGATATCGCTATGGTATGATCAACAGTTTTCATGATACCGTCCCCTATCGAAACGAAGCATGAACTCTACGAAATAGTCGCCCATTCGCGCTGCGAAAGTAAACCAGCTCGTCTAGGGAACATATTTGGACAGTCGATATAGCAACGTCGCTTCTTCGTATCATTTACGAACTAGATCTTTCTACTAAATTTACAAGTCGCTGATAACTGTGATTCATAATATTGAAGAAAAATGATCAGAGAAACAATCCCTTGGAACTTCAGCTTGCAACATCAAGATTAGTTGTTACTTAGCAGGGTGGTATTGTCCGTCCCCACCTTCACTCTGACTAAGTATCAGAGGACGTATGAGGACAGCGAGAGTGGGGGGTGGCTGAAAGAATGAAATTTGGAGGGGGAGGGATTGAAGTGACAGAAGTGAAAAAGTTATGGTTGGATTCTCGAGTACAAGGAGGTTAGAGCGGATGAGAAGCTGCCAGAAAATGCAAAATTGAGTTGAGCAACTTTCCTTCTCATTCGATTCGGTATGTAAAAAAAGGGAAATTTTTCGATCACTTCGAAATCTTTCATTTCTACTTTTTCATTAGCGTCTTTCGTCGGGAGCGAATTTTGCTAGCGCTAATAAACATCATCTTCATCTATATGTAAGCCTCCTATTGCGTTTACGAATGGAACTCTTGACGACAATTCGTGAATTGAGTAGAGCTATTCCAAGAATTCTGGACAGTAATCTCTGGTGCAGGCAAATGTTTTTTTTCAGGAATTTCCGAATCCTTCAGGCTCAAATAATTTCAGGTATTTTCCAATTTGAAAACTTAATGATGGTTTGGAGTCTTGTTTTCTCGACCATCAAAATTAATTAGAGTTTTTTTCTACATACAGCTTGCTTTTGCTGCATTTTAAGAAAACATGCTGCTTTTTTCCTCCATCGATCACAATTCTTCCGGAGATTTTTCTGGAGTCATTGCGAAGTAAATCGAAGCTTAACTGAGAACTTTCTTGAGATTATAGCATTCCATAGCCAAAAACAAGTTATGATAGGAGTTTTGGCATCTGACGACGAAACAACAAAGCGATAGCAACGAATTTCAGCGGCTTAAAAATGCTCAATTAATAGCAGTAATTATGGCAACAAAATAAAATACTCAAAATTAGATCGACATGAAACTTGTCTAGCCGCAGTGGATTCGATGTATTAGAACGCAGTGACTGACTTCATGAAATCATTTCGACGTTTCCGATTGAAAATCTTTCGCCAAAAATGTTCGCGGCCAAAAACGCTCGCGGCCAAAAATGCTCACGGTCAAGAATTTCTTCTGAACGAATAGCAAGCGAACACATAGAACGATAAAGTAATCTTGGTGCGACTTTCGCGAAGTATGTTTTTTGCTTCAAACGCGTGAAAAATATATTTGGTCAAGAAGCAAAGCAAAATATGTTTTCGACGTTGGGACGAAGCGATATGACAAGCGGAGTTTTTTCGAACGGATTTTTATCTATGAATGTTATGAAATTCTTCTCGTAGATCCCATATTATTATGATTTTACCAATGTAACTTACGAGTGGGAAAATGAAAGGCAACATTTATGCAGAAAATATGCCGATTGCAACCTATTCCAGAACAGGCAAAGATATTGATCACTGAACGGCCTAAATTCATCAGAGAAGAATACTCGAGAGAGTTGCAGATAGACTAATCGGGAATTAAACGATATTAAAAAACCTTTAGCGCTTACTGCTAACAGCAATCTGATTTTTACCGCAATCCTCTGGAGAAAGCACATTAGCTAAACAGGGGCCCCAGAATGCAGAAACAATGTGCAGTTTTTGCTTTACATAGGTAAAATGTTTCAGCATGTTTCTAGCGCAAATATGATTGTATCATATCATGAAGCGTAACGAGAAACTCCTTGCTGCTAGCGGGATAGATTTTAACCTGGTAGTCTATTTTTAGCCTGTTCTAGTGAAGTTTGCTGGTTTTCTGATTTGACAAGTTATGCTCAGGCGTTCACAGCGATAGCTTTACAGTGAAAGCCTAAAAGAATTATTGAACAAAACAAACCAGAAGCATCACCGGAAACAATGCTACGCTGGAAAGATATGTATAACGGATTAGTGGCGGAGATCACTGGAAAGAGCATTCACAGAATGAACCCTATATAGGAGTGACGCCTGATTGATGAGGAAGGACAGGGGCTGTAAGAAAAGCTGTTCGATGCTCCGCCCTGTGTATGCATAAGGCGACATCGTCGTACGCATGATCAGCGCATATGTCCACGCGTGCAAACAAGCGTTCTTTCTTCTTTTTTTTTTGCGATCGCCCCATTTAAAAATACAGACAGGGCTCAGTTCAGATTTCGTCCGCAAACATCGGCATTTATTTTTTTTTTCGCTCGTTACGCTCTTTCCACTCCATTAAAGGCACCCACGAAAGAGATAATCATTTGGGTGGACTTGAGGGGGAGGAGGAGGGTGGGGAGATGGAAGGGGGGAGGGTAAAAAAGGACGTGGTAGATCAGGTCGTGAAGAAGGTTTATTGCGGAGGTAGTCAGTCACTCTAAAGGTTGGCCATCGGCAAATTGTTGCGTGTTTACCTGAGAAAATTGTTCCCGTTTTTTTCACCTATTAAAATCACAGTCAATTGTTGAGGTGTGAGCTGACGAGAAATCGTATCGAGCTACAAAGAAACACTTTCGTTAAATGCCATTAATGTGCGTAGAAAACTCGAAATAAGAGCACAATTCAAAATTTGTGTTTAAATGCTGTCAGCATGGAAAACTAACTGTAATCAATTTTGATCATAATCGTTTCGCTTATCATTAATTTTGTTTCGTTGTTATCATAATTATCATAATTATCATATTTATCATAATTATCAAAATTATCATAATTATCATAATTATCATAATTATCATAAATTATCATAATCAATTTTGTTTCGATACACAAATCAAAAAATCATGTAAATCACATAATATCATAGCAACACATAAATCATATAATATCATCAAAAAATATCAAATAATCACACAAAAATCACATAAAAACATTTTGTTTTATTTCGGCATAATTTTTTCGCATCTTTAACATAATGTACTAGAATATGCTAAATGTAATTAAATGAGAAACAGCTACATTAGCCGCACGTTGGATGAGGGGTGGGGGGATGGGGGAGAGGGAGGAGGAGGGAGAAAGAAAGAGTGAAATCCATGTGTATTTATCGATGTGCATGAATGCGTATAAGATAGGTAAATGGAAAATCTGAAAAAGTGAATATTGCGAACATACAGAAATACAGAGATTCAAAAAAGCTTTCTGCTTCATCTCAAATGTGCTACAATGAAAATTCGAAAGGTGATTCTCTAAATTGAAGCACTAGATACATATTTCGTTAGGTGATTTTTTCAAACGAAAAAAAAAAAGACCAAATTATTCTTCCAGCTGCTATTATTCGGGTTTGTTATGTGTGAAAGTATTAAGCCTATTAGCATCATTAGATGAGAATGAGATAATGTTGAGCTTATTAGCAATAAAAATCGCTTGTTGGTGGCCTAATATGCTTTTTTTTTCCAAGCTAAGATTAATCCCAAACTTCGGCAATTCTATGAAAACTGACAGGAAAGAAAAAAATGGTATCGATTGGGAATTGAAAAAAAATGAAAATTGTTATTAAGGTTGAAGGGAAAATGGTTATTGGCACGATAATGTTCTAAAAGTGCATCAATATTTTTGCAACTAATCGCAAACACGTGTGAATAATCGAATTTTTTTTGTCTTCGCCCATTTTGCACTTCAGCTATCGCAGTTTATCAGTATTTCCGTTCTGTTAGATCAATTTGCAATTGTTCCAATGTTCACTTCATTGTTTCGCGAATGACAATAACTCTACGCCGATTTTCACTCGATTTCGTAACATATTTTCAGCAAATGGACAGCATGAGGAAAAGAAATTTCGTCAAGCATTCTCTTGAGAAGTGATTCAACAAGCACTACCATTCAAGAAATAATCTGAACTATTCGAACATCATACAATGCAAAATGCTTAGAGTCGTTGAGCTTTTCCAACCCTGAAGATCGATGCTTTGAAAATTTTGTAATTTGAAGAGCTTAGTCGGATGGAAATCGTTCAGTGATTTTGTTTTCCTGAGCGCTTTATCATCATGGAAGCCAGAATGTCTCGGGTTCTGTAGTGTAGTACTAGGAGTCCGTTCGCCTTTTGGAATGGTTTTTGGAGCTGCCGTGATAAATGTCGCACAAAAGTGTGCAATCGGAATTAATTGTGACTGGCACAGTACCAACACTTGGAGCAGTGATGGAAGCACTGCTTTCTTGAATACAAGTAGGGCAAGGCCTTCATCTTCCTTCATGATCTTTTCCCGTATCTGAGTAATTAATTGTTCTACCTAACCTTAGGACGTGACATCGAGCGGTTTATTCAGAGCCGCAAAGTTGAAAACATCATGGTTATTCAACTGCAATCCATGACCACATATGTCACACTACAGGAAGATCTGAGGCAACTGACTTTGCCAAACTGGACATCCGTACTCAAGGTACTGAGGGACAGGAATGGAGGGAGGTGGATAGGGGGGGGGGGGGGGGGGCGGAAGGTCATAAAAGAGTGGTCTAGCGTAGAGAAGACAAATGCGCATGCGTGTTTGAAGAGGAGGAATACCGCAGTTTCAGTTTGACAGCTTTTATTACTGGTACAAATTATCCGGTGCTTATCGTTCCGTATTACCGAAATTCCATCTGTCGAAGTGCCACAGAAGACATTGTTTTCGATCATTGCAATTTTTGTGATAGAGAGTGGAATTTTGTTTCGAAAGCATCATATTTTAAAGTTTCACTTGTAGACTAATTGTTCTGCAAAATAATGACTGCGACGCGCTACCGAGAGCGACTCCGGCACCATATGCTTACACTTGTGTTCGATTCTCTCGTCTTTTTTGCCCATGTAGATCGTTTCTCACGATCATTGAATTCCTTTGCGGGGATTTTCGTCCGCCATACCATCAGCTTTCTCTCACACTCCATCAGAGAGAATTCTTTCTTTAAGTTAGCATTTCTCAAGCTTCACGACTATAACAGTGGCAACCATTTCCCGTTCGTTCGGTCAGGTCGACTTTTTTGTCACTGTTAAAGCAGAAATGCACTGAATGTTGTTTGGTCGCATCACGCACAACATAGGAAAAAAGTAATGTTTTATTGGAATTTAAGGTATAAAATTTTACAGTAAGCAAAAGTGTGAAAAAAAAAACCTACACGACCGAATTACTCATTCATGTATTATACTATAAGAATGTGAGAACTTTTGCATATCCTTAATTTGCGAACATCGAAGAGAATCCGTACAGATTATAAAGAGGCAACAAATCGAGTTCAATATTACGCGTGAAAAGATCGAAGGAATGCGATACGAGCAATTGTCAGTAACACAAGAAAGAATGAAAGGAATTCTCGAAGGCACACAAATTTGGAAAGAATATCAAAAATTCTTTTTCGGTCTTCTATTGACTTATTTGAAAGAAACTTCATGGAGTCGTTTCCACTGCGAAAATCATATTAGCTAAATTTGAACGTTTAATGTTTTACATTTCTTCGATTACTACGAAACATAGTGCTTCAAGGCGGTAATATTTTGAGACATAATGAAGGTTGGAGTTAGCCGTATTAAAAAAAACCATTAGATATTAGCCCTACGCGTACAGCGTATGCAATTGAGTGATATCTCGTCTATGTGCGCAGCACTTTTCAGCGTCTTAACATCATATTCACATGACAAACGTCTTACGTTTCTTTGTCGCTGCAGCCTCTACTTTTAAGTGCGAAGCAAAACATTTAGACCTGCATCACTAATAGACAAAGACTGGCCGTATGCATGTAGTGATAAATACAGATGGTTCCTTATCAGAATAATCAGATCAATTAGCGATTTACTTCTCCAGTTTCGAGTAGAAACTTTCATAGAAGTCGCCTTATCAGAAGCACTCGTAGCAGTGGTAGCTCACTGGCGACCCTCGATGCATTTCATTCGATTACATAACCAGTTGATGATGATGGAACTGGTGCAATCGGGCCAAAGCTTCCACTTGCTGGGCAGGCGCATCTGAGGTGAAACTTAAGTAGGCTAAGGTAGGGAGCACAGCTGAAGAACCATGTTTAAAAAAAAGGCGTGTAGTGACTATTGTGAGGTCATAAATAAAGCAATGCCACCTGCAAAGTCGTATTTTCAGTATATGAAAGCGGTGACTTGCATGCCTAATGAATGAAAGTTAGTTACAAGCTTTTTCCTCGCGCAACGGAATCAGTAATGCATAAGAAATATTTTAAAGCGTTTAATAATTCGGAAACGAAGAAAAATACTATCGAAGAGCCAATTGCCTGGAAATTTTTATGAAAATCATGAAAAATTTCTTATGGTAATGTATTGCTTTTTTGATATTAACAGACGTAAAAAAAATTTCGCCTATTGTGATGACAATGAGCGAATTTTTTAACTTCTCTGCTCTGCCACTCCGATATGTTTCAGTAATTTTTTTTTTCAAAATTTCTGCTTGCTTCTTTTTACGAACACGATCGAGGAGTGAATGTCAAAAAAGTTAGTGCCAGCGTCTTTGTTTTCTACGTCCATAAACTTTTATTGAAGAAATTTTTGTATAAATATTCGGTGGTATTTGCAATCGTTTTGTGCTTCAGAACATATAAATTAGTAAGAACATCTCTTTCAGTAAGCTCTAATCTTTTGATCTTTGAGAAGAGAAACTTCAGTTGAAGTCTTAGGGTGAAACTACACCGCTGTCCTAAATTCACCACCATCAGGAATAATCGATTCAGCATAACATTTGACGCAGATCTGAAGAAAAGCTTGTATTGAAATCCTTTGATTTCCTTTAAGTAACCAGCACGATAAGGAACGGTTAGGCAGGTAGGCTTCATTTTAGGTGAAATGGCTGCCTTATGTTTCGAGTAAACTATGATTCCTTTTTTCCGTTTTTGAGTAAATAACGTGTACGATTTACCCGAAAACGCCGAATGGGCAACCACCTGGCTACCAAAGTAGTAGAATTACCTATTGAGTTACACGCATGTTTCTCCTACGAAGGTATCCAAGCATTGGCATGATAACATTTTGGAACACACACCTACCCGGAGCCCTTGAACCTCCTCTTCCTCCTTCACAGTAACCTCCTGCGGATCCCGACTGCATTGCGCAGGAAAGCAATCCCATGCACGATTGCGTAGCATGACTTCCCACGCCGATACCGTCCTGACGTGTGAGAGCTATTGAAATCGAATTCAAGAACAACAACAATTGTGCTGTACCCCGAAAAAAAAAACGCATGGTAGAAGTTTTTCACCAATGATTCTTAACCTACTCTTGTTCCTTTAAAGTAATCAGTTCCATTTGGCGTAATGTGACTGTAAAGCTTTAGTTGCTCTAATTACCTTTTCAGCTTCTTTTTTTTACAGCGGATTTACTGTACACATTAATAAGTGCAATCGTAATTCGTTAGACGGGATGAACGACCGAATCACTTATTTGCGAAGCGCTTTTTCCAATCGATTATTATATCAGAATTTCGGTATAGCAACTTCACTTAGTTTTTAAAAGTATTTCATCTGCTATCGAATGTATGATCTCTTAGCAGCATTGCGTTTGTTCTTTTAGGAAAAAAAAAACAGGATGGCATTGATAATTGATAAGTTTTCGTTAGACTGGCGAATTGACAAGTTTTCGTAAGACTATTCAATCGAGGTCCAGTTGGTTGAAAACTACCACCGTTACGATCGACGTAAGAAAAATTCTTCTACTTGTAAAAGTTGCTTATTAGATGCAACAACCTATTTGCTACTCACATCAACAGGAGTAAAGAAATTGGAACAAAACATCTCTTTAGGTAACTTTATTTTCTAAAAGAAATTTAACGAGTTCAGTAGCAGCGAGGTGCTCGCGAAATTCGATAGCGTTTTTAAAGAATGCACGACTCGAATTTTTTCTACCTTAAATAGCACCAGCACTGCGCATTTCGAAAAGTATTTCTATAAATTGAGCAAAAAAAGGAAAAACTAAGGTGAACGATTAGTATAAGTCAGCGGATTTTCCCCACAAAAAGAAAATTCCATTTGTCTTCCTGAAGGCGTAAATTTTTCGAGCGCCGAATATTCGATTTTGCCCCTAATATAGGCCAGTGGATAGATTTTCAAAAGGACAGGAAGACTTTGATACCGGAATAACTGGGCTAGTGGCTCATATGTAATCCGAATTCTATTACGGTAAACTTTAAACAGTTACCATAGTTGAGAGGTGATAGAACGAAGAAAAATACGCAGAATAACTTAAGGGGAGAAGTTGCCTTACGAATAGCGAGTGAACTGATTTGCATTCGTTTCACTTAAATACGTTGTGTGCAAAAACAAATTATCATATATGACTTATAGCTATCGTTCAGCCAAATGTACGTCTAAATCACCACAATATCCGCTTCTTTCTTTTTTCTATCTTGTTATTCGATGATGTAAATATTTTTTTTGGTAGCAGTTACAAAACAAATTCAACTTTCCATATCGCGCGCATGTTTAATAACTCGTATACGAATAAAACCGTTCAAAGGTTTAGACTTGGAAATGAAAATGCTAAGAACAGTGTATTCAGAAATGACTGTTGTTAAAACATTTCTATCGCCCTTTATCGACTTGGATTTATTCAATTAGGTCTTTTTAAGCAATTTTGCTATACATGATGGATAACTTTTCGGATAAGTTCAGCGAAAAACCTATTGTTAAGGACAGCAATCGAAGGCGCCAAACAATTCATATGAACCATGGCCGAAGAAGATAGATTAATGAACTCAATGATCACTTAGACATTTATTCATTAAAAAAACGCTTCATACGATTTGTTATTGGCTTTGTTCAGTTTTGTTCCGTTTCATATTTCGCACAATAATTTTCGCTATTTTTCGCGATTTTGTTTGATCTGGTTTAGTTCTCTGAAAACTAGCACAGTTAGTCCAAAGTGATATAGATTCGATATATGATTGTGAATAATCCTTTTCCATTCAGGTCATTAAGTACTCGAATTATCTATCGAGGAAGATTATCGTTGCTCCCACTTTGAAAATTTATTGAGCGCGGTATTAACCTGTTGTCGAGCTAATTTGTACACCGAAGGGCTTTTCCAACTGAGTAATTTTTCTGGTGATTTTGTAGTTCAGTTTGCAATTTTCATTTTTTTTTCGTTTCTATTTTCTTCGTTGCATTCAACTGTTTTTGTATTTCCTTCGTTGTATTTAACCGTTACTTATATTATGGTCACAGTTGAACATCCACATGGGGAATTTTTGATTTGGAAGCGACTGTGATCTTGTTATCGCGCTTCTTCTTTGCTTGTTTGTTTGTTGTTTCCCACTTTTCCTTCTTCCTTACTTACTTGTTTACTTATCTAGTTTCCGCCCTTCGCTATTTCTTGTTACGCTATCAATTTTTTTCTTCCTCATTTATCTTTCGCCTAAAGAGATATTCTTCGACGAACGCGCAGTGCATTTTCGTTCATTCGCTCTGATCGTCCAGTCACACAGACGTAAATGTTCGCTTCAAAAAGGTTAGCCCGAAGTGAGTCAGATGCTTCTGTGTAGTCTGAGTGGTAACGCTAGCGGTTGATGCTGTTTGTTTGCCCTCCGCTTTATGGAAACTGGGTTTGGCTGATTCCGAGGGGATAGAGTAGCTTTGGAATTTCAGTAGCATAATTAAGTATGCCATGGGCTGCATAAGCTGGATCCTTCTGTTTTTGTTCGTCGGCTTTTGCGCTTCACAGTTAAATTCAAGCATAAAAGAGCGGCGAAAGTCACGGAAAATTTTACTGCTGCCGAAATGAAATGCTGGTAAGATGAAATCATAGTAGTAATGCTGCTCTGGTAAAACCATAGTTCACGAAACGAAAGCAGGACATATCATTACGTTTTCTTCGCTTCTCGCACATGTTCTGCAGATGTTTTCGCATGGACGTATAGGGTCCATACGAATATGTATATGTAGCATTTTTACTTATATATAGCATTTTTGAAGTGATTTCACGAGTGAGGAAATACCGTTCTCGAATTTCAATTTATATGAAAACCTCCAAAATGATAAATGGAATTTTTCATGTCTTTTCCAATGAGTGACAATCGCTGATTTTCTATGGGAAGAACAAACAGAAATATCTTTGGATGTAATTGAACTGTTTTAGGAATAAGATGGCGTAAGAATTGTTGTCTCAGCCCAATTTCCTCTCATATATTATAATACACGTCCATTTGCTGCAACTTTTGGTGCTAAGCACAGTGGACAATTGCAAATTTCTTTGCCATCATGCATACGGCCTAGGATTTTTTTGCGAAAGCAAGAGATCGTTTGAGAGAGAAGAGGAAAGACAAGATAAATAAAGAGCCGAAGACAAACAACGATCGTTTGATTTAGTTAGCAACTTTTCCAAATACATTCTACCGTATCAATTTACAAATGCTACTGTCATCGGCGATGCGATGATCAAATGGAATCGATAAGATGAGCAAAAAAATTTAATAAAAAGCTCCCAGACAGTACACATGCAAATCATTTGTGTACAACGATACCGTTGATGAACAAGAACACCTATGAAGAGTGAATAAAGTTAATACGGTGTAATTTTTTTCTTATCGCTTCGGAAGTTCCACATATCATTTTATCCGCATTTTATTAGGGCCGGGAAGTTATATCAGTAAGTGTAGTTCAGATTTTAAAACTGGTTAGTTCCTTGATCAAATATGATAACGAATTGCTCTGTAATAAAACTGAATAAATTTTTGAGTGCGACAGTTTTGATTTCGATATAGATTTCGATATAATTGTTCGAACGGTTTTGCCACATTTCAGCACTATTTCTTCACAGTATTGAAGTATTGACCATTAGGAGTGACTGGTCATTTTCGCGTCTTTTTTTTTCTAAACATTCATTAAGCTCCCTCAAAATGCGTAAAAATATTTTCTCAATTTTTTTTTTGCCGTCTATGTTACGTGTAGTAATCCCTTATTAGCCGTGTTCATTCGTAAAAAGTTGCATGTGAATACACATTACATGTGAAGGTATGGTGGTCATGGTTTGTATGTTCGGCGCATCTTCGAGCAATGATGAAAAAATTTTGATAAATCTTCACAGAGTCGAAATACCGAACATGTCGATAAGAGATCACTTAAAAAACAACTTCGCGCTAATAAAGTCATATTGCTTTTCGACCAGCACTTTGTTTGAAGTAAAGAGCTTCTGAAAAAGTAAAAGTAGAGTATTGCTCCATCGGAAAAACTTTTATGAATTTATTTTCGTGAACGTGTTTTTCTTCTTTTTTTTCCTGAAAAAATGGTTGGAAATTTCGTCAAAATTTCCTTTTTTTTTCACAGGCCTGATTGATGCAGAATTTGTTAGCCATGCCGCTTCTACTGTAGAAGTTTCCTGTTTTTTCGCACCTGAGGCATCTGAATTCGTGAGACTTTACTTAATGTTTAACGACAGGGTTGATATTTCCTTTCTCTTAAAAACTAGCTTCATATATGCAGAGTTGTTCGATCAGCAATAGCCAGAACCAGTGCCGTAAATTTTTGCTACCGTTCGAGTTCATGGTGTCCACTAAAAAGCACACTGTTATCTATTATTACTTATATCATATGCGAATTCACTAAGTCTACCAACGCTGTTTGCAAATTCCAATGGAGTACTTTAAGCGAAGAAGTATTTTCAACATATCGTTTATTGTAACGAACGTTTTTCGCAATTTATACAAACATTAGAGCAGCATAATCTGAGCGTTTTGGAAGCATCGTATCGTTTGACTGGTTTAGCCGCTCATATACTTGCCTCCTATGCCGGTACCAGCACTCATCCTGAAAAAAAAATGTCAACTCGGAATTTCTTCGTTGATGTTTGGTGAAAAAAATAGCAGTGTTCAGAAAAATTTATGAAGAAAAACAGTTGACATCGTGCAGAAATCATTTGCATTGAAACTTGTAAAACGATAGATGTGTTTGACTGGCTTTAAGATTGCTACTTTGTTTTTGCTGAAAGCTTAATTAGTTCATCTCAGACTGATCATGGATTGTTTTTCCTTTCTCTTCATTATAAAACCTAACATGAAAAAAAAAGCGT
>JPKZ01002904.1:551400-564799 GCA_000803305.1 Toxocara canis | reverse complement strand
ATATGACAGAAAGATATTGGGAAGAATGGATTTTTCGAGAAATCGTGAAATTTTGCTTTTCATCGCTCAAATATGAGAAATATTGAAGATGAGACGAGCGAGCCTAGCGGGAAATTTTAGGAGTGTGTTAAAGAGACAGAAAAACACTGAGCTTTGTCAGATAGCCAGAGAAAATTGTAGTTGTGTATATATAAGTGCGCCTACTTCGCAGTTATCTAGTCTTTGAGAGCACTGAAAACCTGGTTAGTCAAGCAAGATTGGCCGTTTCACTCACACTTAAGAGCGTCTGCTGTCGAAGAAGGCGCACGTCTCTAAAGGAATATTTTGTTTTCTATATGCTGTATCAGCCAGGATTGCGTTTGCAGCATGAAAACATGAGTTGCTGGCTGCGTTGGTTGGAATTAGACGAAGAAAACTGAAATGGAGAGGGGGAGAATTTGAAAAGGACTCTGTTGAATGAGGTCCTCAAATGGGAACACTTTTCCATAACAGCAATTAGCGTTGCTAAACGTAGGGAGCACAGAGGAATCGCAATAAAAACTTTCGATTTTTACGGAACGAACGGCTATGTTTAGCACTACCTGGAAGCGGATAGGGGTAGCTGTCCGATTCGCGGTATTCTGTGCAAGTCGAATACTGAAGAGAGCGATTATGTTGATGAGCAAAGAGGAGTTGTAATTTTGTGTTAGTTTCTTTTATGCGCCGAGATCAACGACATTTTTGAGCGAAAAGACAGTTCTGAGGAAGGCAATGTTTTGTCGTTAGCCAAAGCGGTTAGGGAGCTTTCGGATTAGAAATTTTACTCGGGATTTTGCTGTGCAAAAAAAGGTGAGTAACAGCGGCATAAAAATAAAAATGTAGATGTGTTTACCCAAAGGGTTGCCTATTTTTGAATGCTTTTGTATCTAAGAGCGCATATTTTTATGCATTAGCCTTTCAACGAATGGATTAAAGCTACTGCAACGACGAAAAGATTGCGCAGCGTGGATTGCCGAAAGGGTTTAATTTGATGAATTTAACACTGGAATGGATCCCTTTTTTCACTAAGTTTGTGAGCGCAATCGTTTAACCTCTACGATATAGTAGCAAATGAAAGGTGTACAACTCGCTAGAATAACTGCTCAAAAATACAAATATTCAAAATGCGTTCACTAAAGACAGCCTCCTCTTCTTTTGGAAATTGCCGTTGATTAGATTAGATTGTTTGATCGGTGATCGAAAGGAAACTAATACGTTGTTTCGATTGATTGATTCCTATCATTTGCGTTTGTATTTGAGCCAGAAAAAAAAAGATAATTGTTTTTGCTGTATAGAATGATTGGTTTTGGAATGTATAGAATTTTATGTAGACTTTTGTAGAATGTCATTTTTTTGTACTTTCGATGTATAGAATGATTGTCGGGGGGCATTTTAAGAAATTCTTCATTTCTGCTCAATCATTCGGCGTCGTATAGCGCCGAATATGATTTCTAATTACAACAAAAACAAAATAGGAATTTATGAGGAGAAAAATTCAAAGATCAAAATTATATTGCAGAATCTTAATTTTCCTTCCTGGATGATCCCCATGGGAATGGGAAATAGACTTGTTTCATTGTTTCAGAACAATTAACATAATACGTGGCGTTTCATTTAAAAATTTTCTCGTATAAGATTCGGCTTTAGAAACCTGTAGTTTTTTCTTTGGATATGCTTGACAGTATACAACGATAAACAGCAAGCAGATACGTTGGTTGCAGAAGATGACAGCGACTTATAGAACTTGGCACAATCGTGACTTCGACTCAGTTTTTGCTTTTACGCATATACAAATAGTACCCATAATCCATTACTTCCGTATTGCATCTCATTTAAACGGAGGCGAACACGGTACCTTGTCTTCTCTGTACTTATATTAGTAAACGTTTTGTTAAGAGGCGATTTTCAACGTGTTCATTTTTCGTTTAAATTTGGCCTAAGCCATTGACTTGTGTGAGTAGGACGACGTTAAGACGTTTCAGTGTTTTCAGCGTTCATCACGAACAATGAAACGGTTGTGGGTAAATGCCATTGTTTGCAGAGAACATTCAATACAAAATTTATTCTGGACCATATTTACTGACGTAAATATTGGCACAACACACATTTGAGGCTATACGTTCAACATTTAAACGTATCTTGAGCCCTACAAAGGAATCGCTACCATTGAAAAATTCTTATTGGCAGTTTGAAGAGCCTCGTAGATGAAACAGAATCCACATAAAAATAAATCACATTTTTCGATTTGCAGCTGAATTGTGCAGAATTTTCGTAAAGTTATTATTCTCTCAATGCTCGTAAATATTCCCACAATCTATCGTTTTCTTTGGTTAATTTTATGGCAATTTTTTAGGTTTCTTATTGCTACGATTTTGCGGTGATGTTGAAGAGAAAATGGATTGTCACTGAGCGTTCAAAAAATCGCATTACAGAGTGAAACTTTCTTAGATCTAAATTTTCACAACAAATTTACGATCACACTGATGAAATCATGTGATAGCTCTTAACCGTGGAACAAAACCGGCGTAAGTAAAAAGAAAATTGGCTTTGAATGGAGTGATTCTATTCAATTACGAGGCTGTCAATTTATACAAACATATTAAGTAAATGAGTCAAAATGACAAAGAAAACAATTTGATAATCGTTTAACAGTTCTTTTATGCTTTCGCCTTTTCGCTTATTTCAACCATCGGCCTAAAACTGGTAAAACATATCATCGAGTAAATAAAAAAAACTGCGGAATTGCAAGAAAAATTAGTTGGGGAAATTTCTTCGTTTTTTTTTTAAAACTAGCATCTATTCTCGTTCTCTGTTTGATAAACTGATAAGGCAGATCTATTTCGAAAAAAGAAGAGAACAGGAAAGCAACTATTGCGCATTGAAGGACGCATAGTGATTATTTCCTCGAATTTAGGTATTTCACCACATTTCCTGTAGTCATCTGAGGAGCACATCTCAGAATGGAAAATTTCTGATAACTGATTAGTCGTTTGTTCTCTTTTTCTAATTTTAAAATAAACGCGCTAATGTTTTCGACAGACCTCTACATTTAAACATAGACTCTATTTAATGAAGGTATAGAAGGAGGTTTTTCGAGATGAGTGCATCGGCCTGTCTAGATGGCGAGTATACTGATAGCTGGTCGCAATGCCATAGGAATTCACTATCAGTTTGTCTATCGTGAAAAGAGTCATTAATCGAAATTACTGCCTACAATTTATTGTTGTTGAAGTAATATGATAAACGGGAAAGCGCTATGCTGTAAAAAAAACAAATAATTCTTGTTCAAAAAACTTACTCTTTCTTAGGGGTTTCGGCACGTGCACTACCGAGGAGACTATGTGGTGCAAGGAAACTTTTCTGGAATCCTCCGGCTAATAGGGACATGCCACCACCTCCTCCTGCCATTGGCATCATTTTTGCTCCACCCAATGGAATCGGTTTACCGTTCGCTGCCATATTCTTCGTTCCTCCAATACAACAGCAACATCCACCACCCATGCAGGCAAGACATGGCGTTACGACCACCAGGAGAAGTAGCAACAACTTCTGCAATAAAGCACAATAATGAACTGCGATCACGAATACAAATCATGTATGAATTTCGATTTTCGTAGCACTCAAGGCAGAAGTTACAAATGTTCCAATTTGCGACTGGAGATTGAACCATTTTCACTGTATAGCCATGTTGGTTTATTCGGGTTATTTAGAGGAATTTTGAAATTCTTTTTCTCGGCCTCCCAGAATCTTTCTCATATACGGAAAGGACGAAAAAATCTTTGCGATTTTCTTATCAGCAGCAAACTAAACCACCCATTTTATTTTTCTGTTAGTAGATTTCATATAATCACCTAGAAATCAGCTTCTGTATTTCGCATTTCTATTTTTCATTCATAAATCTCGGTTTCATCGTCCTATAATTTTGTCTGACTTAATGAACGAACTTAGGAAAATATGGAATGCAAGATGACTATTTTTCGCTAAGCATGGACGTTTGCAAACGGATCAAGAGGAGCGAAATTGCAGAAATTCTGAAACGAATAGTTCCCGGATTCAGTAATTGTAGAGTAACAATTTTCCACAATACAATACTCAACTGCTCGCTAAAACATCCTTGAGAGTTTTTAATGAATTGAGTAGCAAATATAGCGTCGAACTTTCGCAGTTTTATGGTGTTTTTATTTTTTGCTCTTAAGCGTTTAGAACGTTTCCATGTTATCTGCCTGAGCTGAAAGTAATGAAAGTGAAACGATTAAATCAACTACAGCATCCGATGTCATTAACTTCGAACCGTCTAAAGATTTGGTTGCGCGATGATGTGAGATGCATCCATGGAGTCAGCGTTGACATTTCCTCTTTCTGATTACTTGGATGTAATAAAAGTAGCTATGCAAGCAATGAATTTACTATGTGTATGGGAATGAAAACAACTTAAAAAATATCGAGAAAGATTGAAGAAATACAGTAGTTGCAAGATTTTCCATTTTTATTATTGCAAGTTTTAAGCGTTATTTAATAGAGATATGCGCACAAAATCGTTAACTGATCGTCCCATATACGCTATCTAATGTTGGTATTTTCTGATTTGAAGTCTAGATGAAGCCACTGTTTCAATGATTTTCGGAGATCATTTCGCGCAATCCATCAAATCAGCGATTTGCTGTTGTTTTTTTTCGACCTCGGCGGTTCTTACGACTAGAGGCGATCTTGTAGCGAGAAAAAAAATGGTTCGTTTTTCCCTTTCGTTTGAAGTGATACCTTTTCGTTTGAAGTTACCGATGCTCTAGAACCGCATTCGCTTTGCAAAAAAAGAATTTCAAAAAAGAATTCATATCAACGGTAATTGAAACCAATCCATGCGTTGCTACCCTCTAGCTGTATTCTCGAAAACTACAGAGGGACGGACGTTCCTTCAACAATCAATAGATTGTTCGTTGCCTTGATATTTTATAAAAACTTTAAATCATCTTCTTACTCTTAGCATAATCGATTTTTAGAATCAGCCCAGCCGCATGAACTCTCATTTTTAGAAAATGAGATTTCATAAGCTTTCACATAGGACGAATTCAGCCTTATGCTTTAGTTTTGCCCGCTGATCGCACATCACTTCATTCAAATTGTTTTTGAATGTTATCGCCACCATCGAAATTATTATCCATCTTTGCAGATCGCATCTTCAATCCACCTTCCATTCATTTGCTAAATTTCTCCATCCGTAATTAACAGACTTCTATTTGATTGTAGGGTCAAATAATGCTGTCGACCTCGGGGTTTTCGTTAGCATTTTTTGATGTTTCCATTGGACGCGAATTCTGCTTTGAATCTCCGAGCTTGAACGGTATTTAAACAAAAGAAAAAAAAACAGAAATGGATGTTCCCATTCTCATTTAGAGTTGTCACTTTCAAAGACAACTGATGAATAAGATAAAGGTCCTATTTTGAGAGTAATTAGTTTTCACATTATTAGAAGCAAAGGAAGAGCTTCGAAGAAAATAAACGAATAAACGAATATCACCGAAATTGTGATAGTATGTTAAACGTTAATACGAAACAGCCATATGACACTTTCTTCGTCTAGTATACTTGTAGGCAATATGTGATCACGCAGCCATATCCTCATAGATATGCTCAACGAGACTCCGAAACAAAAATGTTAGTAAGGGGTAAACTTGTTGAACGTAATGGAACATACTGCGAATCATTATCGTTATTACGCCGTTGGAATTATTATCATACGTGGTTAACACATCGATCATGTTTCACATTCTTATAAATAAAAAAGAAATGCAGTCGATGACTGTTACTGCTAAAGGTCCCGCAGTTAAGGCTACAACAGTAACGTTGGCCGATAGGAATATGGTTGTTTCTTTTTCACTTTCCACTTCCTCATCCGATGATGCAGGGAATAAAGAAATGCCAACGTACTGCAGAGAAGACAATAGACGAAAAAAGAACTACGCATAAACGAACGTACTGTTAAAATTGTTGTTAAAAAAAAGCGCTATAGAGAAGAATATATACCGCATACGCTGAAAACTTCTTTTAAAAAAATGATAACAATAATATTCATTAGAAAAATTTAAAAAATATGTTATCATTTGCTTCTCAACTTTCAGTTGGTGTTAAGAGCAAAGTGATATTCTTGAGTAATACAGGAAATGAGCAACTGCTCTAGTAACACTTACCATATGCATGGCAGCACAGTAACTGACAGCTGTTCGTATTCAAAGAGTGAATGAGCAAAACGCGAATAACTGACAATGTTTACCAAATGAGCCTTATATAGCCGAGTTGTCATGAAAAAAAAAAAGAATGTACAGCGCGTAACTGCACTTAAAACAAGGAGGGCGGTATGCGCGTTGATGCACACTATCTTCTCCTTTTTTTTTTCACTGATCATGCACACTATTTTCTGTTTTTTTTTTCACTGGTTGTTTCATGTACGAAATTTGCTAATAGTTTTACTGCTTCCTTTCTCTGATGTTGTTGTTGGTTTTTTTTTACTACTATTTTTTTAAGCGAATTTTAACGCACTACGAAATTAACAGAAAACGGCAGTAATGCGTTGTTTGAACATAGTATCTCAGAGCCGTCATTTTGCTCGTGTTGCGCCGTTTTGGTTGTTCCTCTTATGAGAGCAAAGATTAACTAAACCCATTTTAGAAGCTGAAAATTTCATAAGCTATCGTTTTAATGAAGCAATGCTTCAACATCCACTTTCAAAATGCTCAGGATGGGCAAAGAAACACAGACGACCAACTTACTCATCTACATTTTGATTTACTGTCATGCTATGACGCTAGTTAGTGGAATGAAAATTCGTCAAAAGAATGAGTAGTCGAATGGTCAACCGAGCTGGTCCTCCGCTCACACTAAACATTGGGTTCCACTTCCCCTGTATGTATCATCAAGGTTGTTTTCTCGGAAAGAGTATGTATCCCCAATACCATTCCCGCTTTCCCCGGGCATAAACATTAGAAGAATATCGTATGTGAGCGTTCCTCAAGCAATCGTTTGCTTTTCGTACAGGAATGACTGATCCAAACTCAACTGCCACTAGACGCTTTGTAGGCCTTAACAATTGTAATCCCTTGCGCTTCCTCCCCCTCCCCCCACCCCCCTCCTGTATGCTCTGAACCAATGACATCATCGAACTAAAATGACATCCTTTTCGCAATGTATTTGAAATTATGTCAGATACGGTGCGATATCGGTCCAAATTTACGTTTGCAACCACAGCACAAGTATTGTATGGCCGGATTTCGTAGAGTTCTACGAGCACAGTACCAAATGACTACATAGTACTATAGAGAACCATATATTGCAATGTAAGTGCCAATTTTTGTGAAAGAACACTATCGGATTTTTTTATGCGCTGCAAATGTAGTAAAAATGTACTTCACTGTTTTTTCCAAATTTAAAGTAGCGATTGCGCCTTTCCAGTTTCAATTTTCAACATTCAATCCGGAACATTCTACGATTGGCTGGCTCAGAGAGAGGAAATGTTTGTTTGAAAATACGAATACGATACTGTCTTATTCATTTTCGATATGCATAGATTCGGTTGAGATGTGGAATTGCTTTTTTGTTCATAAGTTTGTTTGTCTTTTTTTTTTTTTTAAACTGCTTCATTTAAACTCAATGCGCAAGTTTTCTATTAGATCTCTTTAATTTGCACTTGATCGTGTTTATGTGCGAGTAAATGAATTCATCTGTAATGAACAATTTACAAGGCGAGGAGAGGGGAGGGAGGGGGGGGAGAGAACCTCTAAAAATCTACACATTTTACACTAATAGACGTAAGAAGAGCACACGAAAGTGCCTTCGTTTAACGAAGTGCGTTCTTAGGTCTTTTTTTAAAAAAAGTTCTTGAACGTATTTTCCTTCTTTCGCTGTTACGTGTCCGCTGAATTCGAAGTGAGCAATCGTCAAGCATGGCAGAGGCAAGGCACAAATTACAGATTTTTTCACTCGGTAAATTTGTTTTGGGGAAGTGATTCATGCAAGTTACAAATGCCCAAGAATGCGGAAAATAATGTTAAGACCTGAAAGTATAATATGAAATTTATAATACGCCAGCTGACTAAAGCATTTTGCGTTTCGAAAAGCGAGATAAGGAGGAGTGTACCACGAACAACGCATGAAGAATCATGGGGGAATCCGGCTAGAAGAGCCCAGGATAGCGCTGAAAAGAAACGAATCGTAAACGTTCTGTGGTTCGTTCTTCTAAATTTCTATGGAGGTGTTTGCTGTCTTCTAGAAGGATCGCTCAAAAGGATCAAGGGAAAGATATGTGAATACGTCGTTGACGGTGTTGATCTTTGCTGTCATGTCGAGCCCAAGGTTTATCAACTGTTCCCTTATTGTGCGAATGATCCTTCCTGTTCGGGATGTATCTGTGTGAAATGCATTCGTTCGTGTGATCAAAATTAAACAGGCATCACAATGTGCAAATAGTTAACAGAGCGCACCTGAAAATGTTGAACAGCGCTGAGATCGATGAATCGCTGATACTGAGATTGCAAACTGACATAAATGCCAAAAACAGTATGTGCCGTTAGGAAGGAACATGATATATGATATGCTGTTGCTCCTTGAAAACGAAAGTACAAAATGCGAAGAGATAATAGCTGTAATCATCTCTGATGACGAAAATGACATTGAATCTACTAGCTCGACGATATGTTTTCGTCCAAAAAGGACAATATTGTGGATTTCGAAGAGATGGGCAGAATTATTGGAGCTACATATGCGATTTCAGTGGGAACACTGGAGCTACATAGCTCATAAACTGCAATTGACGCTGCCAGACAATCCGAAAGCAATCGGATGCTGTGCAGAAGCCAGTGTGCATCGGTGAGGATCGTGTAAAATTTCAGCAAAATGCATCTAGGGTTGGAACGTCTCTAAGCAAAGTCCGGCATCAATTTAATCATGAACGATCATAATTGTGGGGATTCTTTTTGCTGTGCTTCCCTCGCATTTATGTCGATGTTGCTCAGATGTATTATGCTCAAAGCTCGGAGAAAACGAAAAATTTCTTTCCCTGCTTATTAGTAGTCCGATTAGTTTTTCTCAATTATATTTTCGTAATCAGCTTAACTTTTATTTATTTCTTCTCGATTTGTTGTGTGGTATCGGAAACAGTAGGAATTTGTGCCTAAACAACTTGGTGTATTTGAAACGCAATTGTTGTTTCTTATATGAGATGTTCGTTTTTTTTTAAACGGTTTAAAACGATTGTGAGTGTACAGTATTGTAGACGAATATATGGGTTGTCTGATACTGTGAGCGCATAGCAAGATGATTTAAGGGTTCTATCGCTCATTATCTAAATCGGTCATTCTCGGAGGCGTTTTAATTCTTTATTACTAACATTGCCGGTCTGGCCCGGTCCTGAAACGATTTATTATGCTTGTTCACTTGGAAACTATGTTTTCTAGCGTACCATTTCTTTCGAGAGAAGCAGTTGAAAGAGATAAAAGTTGGAAAACTTTGGGCGTTTAAGCTATTGCCATTCGCTTATGGTGTTCCTTCAAAAATCGGTAAACGTGAAAAGAGGATCGTAAATATTGCATCTGCGAAACAGGTACGACAGAACTCCCTCACTCTTGGGGGAGGGGGGGGGGGGGGGGGGAAATATGGTTCGCACGCAAGTTCGTTTGTTCCACAGATGTGTTTGTTGCAAAATGAATAGTCCCTTTCTAATCTCGCTTTCTTGTCGTCCGGTGCGTTTCTCAATCTAATCTCGCTTTCTTGTCGTCCGGTGCGTTTCTCAACTGTTTCACTTTATGTGCGTGCAACGACTTGGTGAGAATGGATTCAATTAAGCAGTGGAAGTTGTTGATCTTGCTGTTTGTTTTTTCGTTTCTTTGACTTTTGTTGTTTGACGGTTGTTGATCTCCAAATTCCATATATTCTTATCTGCATGCGCACATTTTGTGTTGCTTCTGATAGCAATTCCGTCTCATCTCCGACTCATCTGCGTGCAGAAATACTGTGGTAATTGTCTTATTATCCTTTTCGGAGATACGAATGAAGGTTATGTTCAACCTTGACGGCTTTCAGAAACCTTTAAACAATCCATCTTGATAATCCGATCTCGTTGACGCTTGCTCGATTGCGTTTTTAATGAAGAAAGCAACAATTTATTTCGGAGCTTGTTTCCATAAGTTGCTTTTTAATCGCTTTACCAATGATCATAGCCCACCTGTCGATCACTTCAGACAGCTCTATTTCATTTTACGTGTTGAAAAATTAATCTTGTCGAATAATAAACTTATTTCTTAGAATAACAAGCAATAGTGCATCAAATTTACTTCTCAATCTAATCTCGCTTTCTTGTCGTCCGGTGCGTTTCTCAATCTAATCTCGCTTTCTTGTCGTCCGGTGCGTTTCTCAATCTAATCTCGCTTTCTTGTCGTCCGGTGCGTTTCTCAATCTAATCTCGCTTTCTTGTCGTCCGGTGCGTTTCTCAACTGTTTCACTTTATGTGCGTGCAACGACTTGGTGAGAATGGATTCAATTAAGCAGTGGAAGTTGTTGATCTTGCTGTTTGTTTTTTCGTTTCTTTGACTTTTGTTGTTTGACGGTTGTTGATCTCCAAATTCCATATATTCTTATCTGCATGCGCACATTTTGTGTTGCTTCTGATAGCAATTCCGTCTCATCTCCGACTCATCTGCGTGCAGAAATACTGTGGTAATTGTCTTATTATCCTTTTCGGAGATATGAATGAAGGTTATGTTCGACCTTGACGGTTTTCAGAAACCTTTAAACGATCCATCTTGATAATCCGATCTCTTTGACGCTTGCTCCATTGCATTTTCAAATTGTTGCTTTCTTCATTTTCAATGAAGAAAGCAACAATTTATTTCGGAGCTTGTTTTCATAAGTTGCTTTTTTATCGCTTTACCAGTGATCACAGCCCACCTGTCGATCACTTCAGACAGCTCTATTTCATTTTACGTGTTGAAAAATTAATCTTGTCGAATAATAAACTTATTTCTTAGAATAACAAGCAATAGTGCATCAAATTTACAACCATGAGTAGGACACACTCAGTTTTTCAAAAAAAAAGTATTGCCACAGTACCCGACAATCTTTTAAGAATGAATAAAAATAGAAGATTATAAGAAAAATTTTTGTACGACAAATCATCGATGAAGACGAATTTTAATTGCATACATATCGATTGAAGATTTACGCGCATGAACAATACCAACAGTACCAACAAACTGATTCTTTTCCCAAACAGATTCAGTGCTGATTGTCTTATGGAACGCTGGCGCAGGATCAAATGGATAGCGAACTAATATCGATAAAATTGATACGATCAAGGTACGCTTTGTTGAAGATATAAATATTTTTTTTGTTTTGAACATTAGAAAATAACGGAATCATACAAATTGCATGACTGAAAAGGGGAATTATTTATGAGCGCAAAATTGAAATCATTTGAAATCGATTTTGTAACGTCTTATTGTAAACAGTAGTTGTAGTCAGCGAAGTGAAAACAGTCGAATGAACTTTAAACAAAACGAGTTCTACGAAAGACCAACGTTCGTAAGATAAAGCTGTTTTTTTTTTCACCAGCAAAAACTCACTCGTCAAATCGAAATTTATGAAGTAAAAAATTCTTCCCATTTTCATTTCCCTTCCCCCCTCCCCTTTGTAATCGTTGTTTGCTCTTCAATGAGAACGAAATTTTGAAACACTGTTTAAAGATCATCTTGATGTTTGTACACTCAAAGGGTCCAAATTCTTTTTTATAAAAAAACAAAGCAAAATTTATTGTGTTGAGAATATTTTCAAACGAATTATAAAAAAAGTATTTAAGTTCATTGGAAAATTCTGTGGAATATTCGGCTATTTCACACAGTTCGCTGAGAGAGAGAGAGAGAGAGAGAGAGAGAGAGAGATTGGTTGCAGTAGCTAAGTTATAATAGCTAATGGTTGTCCGAATGCACGATAAGTGGGAAACAGTTAGAAAAATGAGTTAGCCAAACCTATTCGATTATAGTTTAATGAAATCTTGTCCAGTGCGTCTTGTGATATATTGTTCGTTCTCATCGTAACCAGAAATCATTTCGTTCCGATTTGTAGAAGAACGTGTTTTCAGCCGCATAGTATTACATCATGCTCAGAGACTGGAAGAAAGATGGGAAAAGGGCATTTTTCTGAAACGAGTAAACAAACTTTCTCTCGTAAATATTTGATCGACAGTCCGCAATGAATAAATAATTATTGATGACTAGAAAAGAAATGTTCACATCTCTTCTCATTAATTTTAGAAAAACTACGTAAGGGATAACGAAAGTTTCGGAAAAGGCATGCGTAAAATAGAAAATCCTATTTCTTTGCTATGAGTCTATGAACACAGGACAGCTTAAATGTAGAATTCGCCACGTTCGGCAATACTACGCATTTCTTCTAGCGATGATCTACGCTCATATCAGTGCAGCCTTCTTCAAATTTGACTCTCGGAATTCGCCAGAAGTGATCCTGTTGGACTGTTTCCGCTTTTTGATATAGCAAATATTGTTAGTGGCATGGAGAGCTAATGCTCTTCGTATTAACAATTTCGTTCAAAACAATTCAAAAAATACTTCCAAACATATTTCACTCATACGATATTCTGCAACAGTTCATATATCACAGCGTCGGCCGACACAAGTTAACCGACACAAATCAGCACAACTTCTCCATTGGCGTTTAAAGTGGCTGTTGATTATTAATGGCGCGGACATAAAAACAACCTAAGTACTATTTTTATGATATTTTTGTGAGATTTTCAGAGAAAATGGAACAGCCTCGCGATTTCGTGGAATGAAAAAATTATGAAAAATGTCAAATTTTTGAAAAAGTCAATGTAGTGCGAATATATGAAAATGAAACTGAGCAAGAAGTGATCTACGGCAAAAAAGGGCAGACCACTGTAAATGGGCTGTTCAAGACATCCTAAAATGTCTATTTCCTTACCCATTTCCTCTATTCAGTGCACTTGCAACAACCGAATCATTGACTGTCGTATTTATAGATTTCGTTTGAAAAGTGGCACAATTTTTGGAATGCAACTGCCCCAGTCAAGTCATCTTTACAACCAACGATGTACGGATGTAAGCGATCAAGACAATGAGGGAGCCAATACTTATGGAAAAGCAGTAGCACTAACAACGAACTCCGGATCAAGGTTTGGGAAGCTCGAGAACTTTAAGAACTCCACTGCAGCTAATTCTGAGTGTTCCTTGACCATTTCAATGTTAGTGAGCGTATCAACTATGAGAAAAAAGCCATGAAAGTTTCGAATAATCACAAACACTTTCTACCAGGGGTAGAACAACGGCAACCGCCATCTCCGTTTCCTCCCTCTTCTTTCACG
>JPKZ01002904.1:505483-550986 GCA_000803305.1 Toxocara canis | reverse complement strand
CCTCGCTTTTCTGATACGTTCAGCATTCATCGCTGTTCTTCCTCTAATTTTGTACTTCGAAATAATAGGAAGCATGTTCATATAACGTCAACAGCTTGGCACATTGGAGAGCGTTACGCACAAAACTACATAGCTTGGTACTGCAACGCTCCACATGGGTGCGGCGTTTTCAGATGCCGGTGCTTTGAAGCTGCATTGTGAGAAGGCGCCTTTCTGGGCGGTTCGAAACAGTCCATTTAATGTTTATGGAAATACTGATCGATGTAAACGGGGTATCAACTTGTTTATCTGTTGACAACTACGAACAGCAAGCGGTGGGAAGGTAGACACGCTCGTGAAATCCATCGTTAAGGGAAGTTAAGAAATTGAGTGCTTCTTGGCGCTCATTTTTTCGTGAGGAAACATAATCTGAGAGAAGGGAGGACAGACTGCATCGAGCAGCGATTGGCCAAGTCCTTCTCGCTCTCCAGATGAGATTGATTTTAGTCATTGAAATATGCCCAACGTTCCATTAATATAAAAGCAAAGATGCGCAAGAGTATTGTTGCTCACGAGTGCCAGTTTTTTTAATAATGGGTATGGCTCATGGAGCGTTTCGGAACCATATGGAGCCAACAGGAAGACTCGCAACATTGGGTGGTCGTAATGACATCTGCCGCTCAGGAATCGATTGAGCAATGGTCGCTGTTGTGCAGCTCGTGCTTGCCAACAACAGTAATACCATTTGTTTTTCCAGCTACGATCGTGAGCCCTATACCAGAAATATGCGTACTTTAGATGCGAAAAGATTACCAACTCTGATCACAACTCGTTCAATGTCAGGCACAAAGCGTACTACACCGATACTGAACAGTATCCTCACAGTGCACACTGCGTCCAAATTCGACTAGCACAACACTCACGATAATTATGCGTTCAACTGCTGTTACAGAAATGGAATTGAAATGAACGCTCTCAATTAGAATACGAGTGCATTTCAGGGTATGGCTCATGGAGCGTTTCGGAACCATATGGAGCCAACAGGAAGACTCGCAACATTGGGTGGTCGTAATGACATCTGCCGCTCAGGAATCGATTGAGCAATGGTCGCTGTTGTGCAGCTCGTGCTTGCCAACAACAGTAATACCATTTGTTTTTCCAGCTACGATCGTGAGCCCTATACCAGAAATATGCGTACTTTAGATGCGAAAAGATTACCAACTCTGATCACAACTCGTTCAATGTCAGGCACAAAGCGTACTACACCGATACTGAACAGTATCCTCACAGTGCACACTGCGTCCAAATTCGACTAGCACAACACTCACGAAAATTATGCGTTCAACTGCTGTTACAGAAATGGAATTGAAATGAACGCTCTCAATTAGAATACGAGTGCGTTTCATGAACGAGCCTCTATATGGTTATTACATAGAGGAATAACTATAGCCCAAAAAAATTCTCAATGGAAACGCCGACAAAGCAGACAACGATGAGCGGAAGCCGTCTGGTGGTTTTCGCATACCCGTTGATACTAAGCTGCAATCAATTCCAAGCCCCAAAAGGGTCTTTTTTAGAAAAGCAGTTGCTCAGCAGCCTTCAGATAGATCGTACATACTGCTCAACAATTATTTCAATGCTTTGTTTAGCCTTCAGCAATTCAGGTTAGCAATGAAGTATGTGCTACCCACACAAATTCTCCTTATGCGTGGAAGTGAACTATCTGTTAAGTGATGCAAGATGCACGTGACAACATATACATATTTAAAAGAGTAAGAATAAAGGTAAGAAGTAACAATATAACGGTAAGAAGCAGTAGTATGCATAAAACGACATATTTATGATGTTTCTGTGCTTAAGTACTATGGTTAGCCGTTCTCGTCACATTGCATATACATATTTAAAAGAGTAAGAATAAAGGTAAGAAGTAACAATATAACGGTAAAAAGCAGTAGTATGCATAAAACGACATATTTATGATGTTTTTGTGCTTAAGTAATGGTTAGCCGTTCTCGTCACATTTCTTTTTCCTCCATCCTGCTTCCCCCCGTCCCCACCCTCGAGCACAATTTCTTTGATGGGCACAAGCGGAGAATGGTAGGTAGTGCACTTCGTTCATCGGCGATACGAGGATGACGAGGGCGATGAGGGTTTAGTGCCTCATCCATCTTTTCCTTTTCTCAAAGCTTAGTACACAGGCTATTATTCCTCGTAGAAGCTAAACGAAACTCTGCTGAACACACTCGTTAGAGACATCGAAAACAGCCGAGCGTGAAGAGCTACTAATCATCGGTGTAGTAAGAAATCGGAATAATCGCGCGGCGCTCGTTAGCGCATGTGAAGGGAATCAAAGAAAAAAAACATGCTTTTGGTTGGAGTGTGAAACTTTATAGTTCTGTCAAGTTAACGTAGCTCAGATTTAGTTATGTAAAACGATGACTGCAACCATGTTTCAATGAGGATAGTCTTGAAATATCTCATTTGACAACGACCGCGCTAGGACTGCGGTTCGTCGGGGATCGATGGTCGCTTTTCGAAGAGTCTTTTTTTATTGCATCCGATCATGCGATCGCTCAAAATACACTTGATTTCAAACTGCAAGTCATTTACAGGACTGCTAAGAAAGGGCATCCGGTAGTCTGCATGCATTGCTTACTGCAGCTAAAAAAAATCACCAACGTTACACGACATAGCGCTGTGATTGTTCGCCTGCATGAGGTGACGCAGCCATTACTAGCTGCAACTGTTGGGGTGTTTGCCGATTTTTTATTTGCGTTGGCGAAATAATGAGGAATATATGATTGGGCAAACGTTTCAGTGCAATTCAACGTTCATCAGCCACATCAGACCTGTTTTCATGGGTTTTATTATCGGACGTTGCTATCTGCTGATTTTATTTCTTTACTTTTATTGCTGAGCATCTTCTAGATTGTCCTCTTTTATGACTAATAAATATTGACTTGTTTTTTTTGCTCAGTAAGTGACTCTGGAAGCTGGCATTCATGATTGCTAAAGCATAAATCAAATTCTATGAAGCTGCCAAAATCTTTGCGTTCAAATTAGGATAAGTTTTCCTGTTATCTCGGTACTCAGATATATAACGTTATGCAGTTATAAATTTCGTGTTTTTTCGAAGATCGTTTGAGTTTTGTTTATAACACATTTATTTGTTACATATGGACATTCCGTAGCTTTCACTGCCTCAAATTACGTGTCAATACATCGAACAAGAATTTCCTATTTCTTTTAGTTCGTGGTAGGTTTTTCTTCCGCAAATTATTCCACGTACGCTCTCAACAAGAAATGATACATTGGTGGAAGTTTCGCAGTTGAAAGAAGACACTGAAACATTACGCGATTTCCATATCGTGCTGCCAGCTGCGTCATTCTTACTCAAAATAACAGTTCTGTAGTGAACAAAAGGAAAAAAATAACTATTGAAAAGTTTCGCAAGGGAGCGCTTGAAATTACGAACCGCAGTAACCACCCCACTTCAATTTCGTCGCCTTGAAAAGATGGATATCGCGCGTTGTCTTGACCCTCAGCTGCAAGAGATTCGGATTTCAAACGTTTCTAGCAGTCATTCGGCACTTGGTGAAATGCGTTCATTTCTGTTGCACAAGATTCAAATGGTCGGTCCAGTTGGTGGTTGCTCGCATACAGAAACTTTTTACGACATTAAAACATGTCAGAATGCTCCAAAACTTTTCAGCTTGGGCTACAAACTGGGCTACGAAGGTCTGCGTAATGAACGAGAAAGCTGTTCAATACTGAAACTGCCATTGTAGAACAGAATTTGGGACTTTGGAAAAACTAAGTGCCTCGGATTTTTGAACTACGGTATGGCCCTGAGAACATTTGCGTATATATTTCTGATTCTTGACAAAAGTATATCAAAGAATGGAAAAATCGATGAAATTTTTTGGCGAAACTGGTCCAAAGCATCGAAGAATCAGATGGAAAATTACTTCGGAAAGATAAGTTCGTTCCTATCGCTCTTTTTCAAAATTTTAAGATAAAGTTCCGCCAGTTCCTTCGAATAGAATAGTGTTATGTTTGAAACGTTGACTTGGTGGATGAACAGTACACTGTAAATTTCTTTCCCCATTTTGGTCATTATCTCTCAACTACTAACGATGTTTCATTTAAAAATTACCTGGCGTCATTTTGGCATCCAAAATTGTTACCACAGAAATTTCGAACATATCATTTGCAGTTTTTTAGTGCGAAGTAGTGATAAATTTAGCGGTTTTACGTTTTACTCCTTATTCTAATCATATTTTGTTTCGCACTTGATGGATGTGTTTCTGTCGAAAAGACATTTCTCGATAATTCACTTTTCTCAGTTGCTGGAAGCTTGCTGCCCCATTCCATTCGGCTACAACTCCTTGTTTCGTTTTCTGCCAATTACTTTTTGTAAAACGTACTGGAGTGAAGCAACACCAGCATGCAGATAGAAATTTAGTTTTTAATATTTTGTGGTTTCCCTTTTCCTTCGCAGATTTTTAGAGAGTGATATTCATGCAGAAGATTATTTCAAGGTATCGAGCTTCTGTCGTCCTCTGTTGAATATCGCTTTTCATTATGAATTTTCACAATATTTGCAAAGGAAAGACAGCATTGAAGTCAACGCTTTGTCGCAAAAAATGTGAGATTGTCGATAAGCCATATCACGAAGATGATATGTGATGCGGCATTAGTGACCGCTTCGTTTATTCGGATTTGAGCTAGTAATTTCCACACATCACTTTATGCAGGCAAGTCTGGGACTAAACCTTACTGCAGCATCATGTGTAACCATTCACGAATTCGAACGAAGGTGTGACATACGTGCAGTCGACGAGCTGTACGTTCGGTCAACGACCTGCTCTTCCATGTCGTTCTAGAACGGTTCAATACGGAAAATCGGAAGAGAGATGGGAATAAATCTTTGAGCGAGTCGAAAAAATAAAATCTAATTATGAACCATAAAGAGTGTTTCTTCTTTAGCTGTTGTCGTTACACGTTAATTTATCACGCAAAAAAAGGGACAAAACGTTGCATCGTAGTAAATTCTAGAAATACCTCGAACTAACGATTAAATCTGTAATCTTTTAAATTACTTTCAATTTTTCACCTTCATCCAAATTTCGCGACTTCTTTCTGGTTTCTCAAAAACATTTCGCCGATTTTGTTAAGCGAATTCTTTTCTGCTATCTCCGAGTGAATAATTCAGCTCAGTTCAAAAAAAAAATACACCAAACTATCAAAATAAATTTGGCTACTAGTTTTGTCGTCAAAGTCGCTGAACGAAGCGAAACATTTAGAACGTTGAATGACATAAAGTTGTTGCTTGACGAAATGAGACAGTCGCTGTATTGACTGCCGGGTAGTTCTCTCACCCGGATCAATATATACTGAAGGTCGTAAAACTCAACCGGCCTGTTCGCTTCTTCGATCGTCACTGCCCTGCTTTAGCAGACGATCTCTTGCACGGTTTCTCCTTACCCTCACTTGCACCACTTCTCCTCACTCGAACAACTGCTACCTTCTCCTTTCTTCCAAACGTTCGTCCTTACCCAGTGTCAAACTTGGGTAATTAAACCTCTTGCATTTTATTAGTGCGCAAGGCGCAACGAACAACGTAGACACAATCGCATTACGAACGAATAAAACACAAAGAACATTTCAGCACGGCGCAATAATCTATCAATATCTTATAATCATAAACTCGAAGGAATAGCACATCAACACGCTATAACCGTAAACTCGTAAACTCTTCTACGTGTCTCAACCAAAAGCTTCTTCGATAGAAGTGGTATAATATTCTGGTGCATGATGAGAAAGCGAAACTGTAGCATTTCACATAGCAAGTAAACGGCAATGACCCACATGGATTAAAAATTAAACAATACAAGTCTAATCATCAAACAGGCCACAATAAATATTCCACGCTGCCTCGTAACCTCTGAAAGACGAATCGTTCTTAGCCTTCTGCTGTCCGCTTTTATAGGCCTGGTGGGCTGACCTTCTCATAGCCAGCCCTGTTCCCAGTGATTATCCAATTTGCCGACTTTCGCCTTAGAGCCGTTCATTAATCCGTTTGATCGACACAGATCACTGTTATAGTGATTATCCAATTTGCCGACTTTCGCCTTAGAGCCGTTCATTAATCCGTTTGATCGACACAGATCACTGTTATCGGTGCCTTGAATGCCCATGCAACGCTTCTTTCCCATAATATTATTTACCTCAATATTTCCGTCATTCATACTTCCACAAACTCAGTCAAACTTCGCGAGTAGTCGCGACAGTCGCCAAAAGTTCGCTAAACTGCTACACATAAGTGAAAGAAGTGCGGTGATTTTAGAAATTAAAAAAAAGAGCAAAAGTGGGGAGAGATATATGGGGGAAATAGCGTTAAGACTGGATAAATCTATGCAGAAATGCTCAGCAATAAACCGAAAAGAGAAATGAAAAGCGAAAAAAAAAATTGAATTTGGTTGTTTGAAAAGAGTTGAGACTATTTGTGCAACAATTCGTCAAACAGAATTCGAAAGTGAAAATCAGCTGCAAACTCCAATCTAAATTCCTAATTTTCGGTAAAGAGAAAAACTTTTACTGCTCGTCGAAATATTTCAAGTTTATTTCGTTTTAAAGAAAATTTTCTTTTATTTTTGCCGCTGTTTATGCTAAAAATAGAATTGCCGCTATGTGAGCAGAATTTCGTTTTAATATTTCGTTACATTTCACCACCTCTACGCGTCATGTTGCAAAGGGGAAAGACTGTACTCTTGCTCGGCTACTGTGCCACGTTATCATATTGGCATTTCATTCTTGCTGACATCAGCAATTACTGGAAAACATTTAATATTGCGGCGTAGTAACTCAACGAAGTTGTGCCCTTGTAAGGATTACGAGAAAGTCGTTCATGAATTGAGGTACTCGAATATGACTTGCGGCGGTTTCGTAATCTGGCCGATCGTTCCATTTATCTAAGCTGAGGGAAGGGTATTAAGGTTGTAGCATTAAGTCTTCTGCTCATCTGTTGCTTGGCAGACTGCATAAACAGGGGTTATTAGCTGCACATTCTCTGTAAAATGAAAAAAGAGATCGACTCGACGAGATTATTGGAGTGTCGAATTCAACGCATTGAATGTATTCACTTTTGTTTCAAGTGAAATATTATAGTCGGAGAATTTTAGTAAAATCTGATTCATTGGCGATCTATCAGCGATGCTTTGAAAATATGGCAAGTACAGTCTTCAAGGAAGCTGACCAAGAAAGCCCGGACGAATCCGGACCCAAGCGTGTGTATCTCGTAAACCAGAACAGGAACAGGGAATTTCTAACCTCTTCAGTGCTCTGAGCGGAAGCAGCCGAAGTTGTGGAGCGCTTTGAAGCTAACATGTCGTAGCCAATTTCTTGCTGCAGCAATGCAGAGGTCTTAGTAATTTTAGTTGCGTTACTGGCTTTTGAGTTGAATGAATGACACTGCGCCGGGCTAATAAAATCTTAAGGTCAAATACGAGAAATTTTCATAGCTAAATTATAACAATCGACGAAAACTGTAGCAACATTTTATTAGTTTCTGATATGTGTACGTACCATCACAGCACACGGTCAAAATTGTACGAAATGTGGCGAAATAAAATTGCAATAACCATTTTCAGGTTCCATTCTGATAAGCAAAATCCAGTTTGGTTCAAGGTAAAACTTCTTTTCATCTATCTGATTGTATCATACTCATATTACCGAATGGGAACTATTGAGGAACGTGGAGGATTTGAATGAGGTGTTCCAAAATTCTTCTTCCGGAAAATCAACAATGGTTTCATTCGAGAAATGGACTCTACTAAGAGACGTGAAGCGAGTTTCGTTCACCGCAATGCAAGTAATACTATGTCAACATGATGAAAAGGTGCTTTAGAGATTCGCTGAACGAATTTGTAACATCTGCGAGATGCTTGCGCTATAAAGAAATATTTAAATCTTTAGCTGTTGAGGGTAAATTACCAGTATTTCAACGCATACTTCTAAAAGCTTTCATATAATTAGAACGCAGTAGGATAGAACGCTCTTACAGTTCAAGAATACTAAAGAGTAGAATTTTTCGAAAGTTGCAATTGCACACGACCAGTAAACAGCACAATAGTGAGACTAGTGGAAAGGCGACAAAAATTTTATTAAACCACACATTTTGTTTGTTAATGGCTCAAAATAGTAAAAAATCATTCCGTGATTCCCTTTTTAGCATGAACTTCGGATTTAATGTAGAAAGCAGGAAGAGGAGGAGAAGGAGCATGAATCTAACTTTACATCGCATCACGTTTTTTTACTACAATAAAGTTCTTTTGCCTCTTAACTGATCCCAGTATTTTGTATTTACTTCAGTATTATTCGGGACCTCTAAAAAACGTCAGGCGGGTATGGGAGTTCGTTATCGGCTGTGAAAATGGCCTAACGTGCTTTTAGCTGGATTAGAGGACTCATGCAAAGGCGATCTCAAATTCACAATTCCATGTCTTTTGAGACTTCTTATGACTTCCCCGTTTAACTACGGAACGCTCATGGAAAACTATTGTCGTAATCTCTTTGTTCGGACTTGTTCGCTGCGAAAGGCTTCAATACGACTTGGGTCCTTGCACAGATTCAAAAAAGGCAAGAAAGGATCGGCAGTTGAAGTGTGGAGTCAAATATCTTTGGTGCTGTTGTTATTATTGTTGTTGTCACTCTCATCCATTCTGCTAGTGTCGTTGTTGTTAGTGCTTGTTATTGTTGATTTTTATCGTTTTTTTTGTTTTCTGCTTTTGATGGTGATGATGACGTTGTTGTTGTTGCTGTTGTCAGACCCATATTTAGTGTAGAAAGTAAAAGAAAGGATCAGAACATAAATATTGATCGTAACATAAATATTGATCTTAACACAAATGTTGATCAGAGCACAAATGTCGATCAGAGCATAAATATTAAACAGATAAGAAGGAACGAGGCACGGAATCAACTGTATTTCAATCGAATACTCACTCTTCGGTTTTTTTTTTCGATGTCGAATTGATTACGGCGATTTGCTTTAGAACACAGTAGGATAGAACGCCTGTTGCATCCAGAAAAATTTATTTCCCACTCAAACGGCACGTTATCCAGGTTGAGCGGATCGAGGGATGGTTTTAGGAAAATTATTCTCGCGAACCAAAATAAATCTTAAGACGGAGGTGAAAACACTTCGAAATCTCGGATGACGCCAGAAATAGGAAGTAATGCTTCAAGAATTCGTGGTGAGCAATCCGCTTCAAATTTATATGCTCATGTAACATTTTTCGTTATTAATATCAAATTGCCAAACGCTATGAAGTTAGACGAGAGAAGTTAAGTAACGTGAAAACTCATAAAATCCAAAATAGGATCAGCGGCCGTTTTGCAAATACTCAAATCATCAGCAAGAAGTTTACACGTATTGGTCAGTCCACACATCTATTAGAAATATGGCGGACCATAATGGTGCCTCGGTGGATGCCGCTAATATCACATGATGAGGGGTAGGATGCACTCTTTTAAACTTGAAGGCGACGACAGTCGAAGTTGCAACAAAATTTCTCCTCTAAAAAGGTACTAATGGTCTAGCCTAATACATTTACCCCAAGTACAGCAATTGTAAAGGGAATCCCGAAGGATCCCCTCTTCCAGAATTTCGCAGACTGACCACGTTATTAAAATCGGTTTAGTCGGTAATTGCATTATAAAGTTAGTCATGAAGAATGGATAAATAACTGTAGTTTTTGAAAGGGAAATGATGAAGAGAATTTTTAGAGAAGAGTTCAAGAGAAAAAGAAATGACTGAGGACTGAAAAACACTTTCAGAAACCTGCATCGAAAAAAAAAGTCGCACTATCGAAAATATTATCAAGATCAGTTGGATAACGCTGGAAACGATAGCATCGTTATTGGGAAGGAAGGGACATCAAAAGTAACATCAATCAACAAATCACTGTTGTTCGGCTTTCAACAGAGGACTTCGCGTTTAAAAAAAACCTTTGTAAAAATTTAACAAATATTTCTTAAACACTTATGCTCTTCACTACCAGTGGTAACGATTCCCCTACTGCCCATAACGTACTGAGTATCACTTTTGATCTTTGTCATTGTATTCAAATACCGATGGAAAAAAATTGCGTGACTGCAACATACTATTTGTTTTTTTTTGTAGTCCCTTGTGTGCTTATAATTGGCATCGCGGTACCTTTTCACCGAAACATTTTCGTTATTAGCTACCAACCATCTGAGGTTTACCGTTTCAGCTGTTGCTAAAATTCCGTTTCTCATAGGCATAAGGGATGTACGACATAGGGGCTTATCTCAAAGGAGAGAAAGAGCGTGAAATACCTAAATGCACCGATAGTCGTCAAAAATAGATGCACGCATTGTCTGAATGTAATGGCAATGCACCAACTCTTTGTTTCAATCACAACAACCATATGCGCAAAGCATTCACCTACAAATAGCCGATTTTCGTTTAAACAATAGTAAAATCGTAACAAAGTAAAATGGTAATACAGTGGTGAAAAATCGTTTCTCTTTGAATTTTGGTCACAAAATTCAAAGAGAAACGAATGGAACTATGATCGTTGACCGATAAAAGGAGTGCTATAAAAAGACATCAGCAACGATCTAAATTGGTTGTAAGAGCGTAATCGATTTTGCTGATTCCAAACGTTCCATAATTTTTTTACTTTGAAAAGACGAACTCTTCGAAGAAAATTTTTTGAAGCGATTTGAGGAGCAGAAGAATCACCTAACGCATTCATAAAAACATGGAAATCGGTGACAGTAATGGACGTCAAGTTAGTTACAAATCACATATAAAAAGTCTCAACAGCGTTACAGGCACAACTGCGTGACACGTAACCACCATGCGACGTTTGGAATTTAAATCGACGCATTGAAACTCAAGCAAAAAACATCTTCCGAGGCTCAACTACTGAGGGGCCAAAATTGCTCCGAATCAAAACAACTATTAGTGCAAACTGATGAGAAAGGAGTTGTTTACCCCTCGAAGCAGAATAATAATACTCGCTTAAGAAATGTAGATGGTCATCACGATCAAATTGAAGTCATGGGATGCTGCGGCCCAGTGATAGAGTCCCCGCTTCGCATGGGGGGAAGACCTGGGTTCCATGGGGGAATTCCAGGCTGCTTCCCACCATACCACTGACAGCCCAGCTAGTGCGTGGTTGACGACATGTGCTCGACGTGTGATTGCCTCAGTAACATCGAAACATCGCACTGAAGGCCCGAGCCGTAAGGATGAGAATAAGAATTTCGGTTACTGCGATAACGTTTCGTCTTGAGGAGATTATCATGCAATATGTGCTGCAATAATTGGAGTAAATACGACAGATCGTGGCAACATAAAATTGTGCCCCTGTAGAGCTAGATAAGCGGATCCCTCCGAAGCATGCAGTCGCCAGTTGAGTTTCAATATTTGCTAGCGAAGGTGCCCTAACAGACTTACTAAATAAGAAGGAACAGTTGGTGGCGGCTGCAGCGGCCCAATAAGTTTATTACGATATATGCTTAAGTTTGGTTGAGAACTAGCTTCTTTTATTTCCCGTCAGTCGACTGTTAATTGCAACTTTTCCAGTTTAAGCTTGCTTATAGACGGGCGGACGAATGCATAAACAGGCAAAATATCAGACGATTCTCACTGTTCTTTATGATGGCTATATGAATAGTGTCAATAGGTCAAGCTTAGCTAGCGAAAATAACACATTTTCACGATCCACAGCAATGCTATCGCATCTGGTCACATTACGAGTCTCACGGAATTGGAGATAAAAGCTGATCAGTATGTCGTTTACAACCTACTCAAAAAGAAGGGTTCTTCAGATTCGGTTGTTGGATCGAGAGCATAACAAAAGCAGCTAATTGTAAGCTCATATATTTATTTGATTGCTTCACCTAGATTCGTTAGCGAGAATTTCTTCGCTCCTCACGGACACCTGCATGCCTAAGGTATTGTCGCGTCGTCCTTCACCACCCAGGCGACTCAGCAGATACAACAGATACGGTCATAACACTGTAATCGGATACGTCGTCGTCATCAGCTTCAATTATTGTGACCATACCTCAAATTCACGTAATTTTTCGCAGCTATACGAGTTCCAAAAGCGTGTATTTTATGAAATTAATTCAGCTGGAATGTGCATTTCTGTTTGAGCGAGAGGAACTGGAAATTTCATGAAAAAAACGAGACCTGTAGAAAATGCGCGCTCTGTGTATAACGCGTGAGAGAAACGGCCTTTCAATGGTGATTTTATTCTGAAACATTGCTGCATAGTGACGAACGAAAACTCGATAGGACACGAAACGTAATCGGGCACGATAATGATTTCACAGCGTTGGCAGTTGTTATTTACTTACAGTCTGCGTCTAACACAGTACAGTGTATCGAAAACGTTGTGTTGCGTAGTTGTTGCTCCGATCAATTGTTTTGAGGTTGTTGCACTCAATAAAGAAACGCAATAGGAAAATATAACCAAACGGGTGATTCCGTAAGAAAGAATTAACATGCTCTCATTATCAGAATCTTGAGTTCTTTTTTCGCTTTTTTTTCCAATTTGGCAAACAGGGAAGTCCAGTGAACAGACAACGAATTTGCCAGTGACTTGAACAGACAACGAAACAGCACGTTCGACAGCAATTCCTCGAAGCACATACGCTCAAAATAGGGGCTAGCCGAACGCTTTCAATATCGAGGAACGGTTTGCCCGAGCCATTATGATCAAAACACGCCGTTCTTCAAGATTCCTACAAATCCATCCGATTTTTAAAAAATCCAATTCCCTTTTTTCCTCGTTCGAAGGCACAAGCCAGAATTATGGCAATATAACTGGAAAAACTCATTTTGTGAGAAGTAGTTCGTTTAAACCACATAAGCGCTCATATCGAAATGTTGCATTTCGCAATACGGCAACAGCGCTATTCAGGTGATAGGCACGTTAAGGACTAAATACATCTGACGGCTACAGAATTTATATCTGACCGTAACTTGATCGAAATGTTTAACAGGTATGCATCTGACGCGACTTTATTAGATGGTTATTTTTGTGAACATTTCGTGTTGGTTCTAAGTGACCGTCTTATGTCTCTTGGGCAATTACGCTGAAGTCCCTTATGCTGAACGCTAAAATGGCTTCCATCATTCCATAACGTTTTTGCGCCCACCAATGCCTTCGAACTACTTCAGATTCTGAGTGATTCTACCTATAAGGACTTTTCAGCAATTAGTTATCGCACTATGGAGTCTTTTCTTTGCTGTTCCAGAGATATCTCTCATGACGCAGAAATAACCTGATTTAGGTACTATATCATGAATTAATCACATGGTTTTACAGCATAGATTCACGTACTTTGATGGGAGTAAAAAAAGCCCTCAGCATGAGGAAACCATATCGTCAAAGTTGTCTCAGAAGATTAAGCTACAGTCTAGGTGCACCCATCGCTAGTGGTGCTATTTCAAAGGTCCACGTACTTGCTGCTTATCGTCGCGATTGGCGAACCGGATGAGCGGTTGGCTGCGGTTTTAAGATTCCCTCTCCATCTAGTGTTCGCATTCACCTGCTTAACAAACAACTTTCCAGGGACTTCATCAGCTTATCATCTGGATTCTTTCTATGGTTTTTGGGAGCATATATGGGTTCGCAGTATGACATGCCCTTACGACATCAGGTAGTAGTGTTAACCCTAACGTTGAGTGAATGAATGAGTTTATCATAACCACTGGGTGAGAGATGAGAGACCCTTACAGACGTTAAAAATGCGCATATGAAGAGGCTTCAACAAAGCAGATCGCTTTAACTCGGTTACGTATGTAACATGTACATAATAATATTACTTAGCAGAAATCAAGATACGGTTTCAGTGGCAATAGTTGAGTTGCCAATGTTACAGTCGTCGGAAGGCAAGACGTTCGTTGAGAAATTTGCTATAACAATGCTCAAATATCTTTCATCCATCGTTCGTTTTACTTCCCTCATAGTCATAGTGCTTATTTCGTTTTGCTTTCGTAATTGATTTTTTGCATTGATCGTTTAATTAATTATCCGTTTGCTTGTTTCTTACCTCCGGCGTTATTTTGGAAAAAATCGTATTCTGGTCGGTTGTTTATCTCATCTCATTTACATATACGTTGAAAGCCAAGCAGCTGGTCAATTTTTTTCAACTGATCGATACGTTTGATAATGCAGTTAACGGTTTTTTGATGAACTCGCTTACTTCTAAGGTTTTTTTTCCCTACTGAAGTTGTGTTTATTCAGAGATGTTATGGCCATACGTTAAAGCAGTATTTTGATGCAGCTTCTGAAAGTGTTCTCGAAGTGTTTTATGATTGATAGTATATTCTTCAAATTTCTTTTGTTGCTATATGTGATTGTCTCCGATTTAGAACTTCTGAGTAGGTGAAGTAGTTGCAAGCTGTTGTTGAGCTCTATTTCGACTTCCCACTCCCCAGTTATTTCCCGCGGAAGATTTCTTCCCAGATAATGGAGAAACTTTCTGCCGAATTCACTGTTTTATATGCACCACCATCAAATCCTATTGCCTTATGATTTTTCAATTTGCCTCTGTTCCTTCTCTATATTCCATGTTTCGGAGCATGGGTCACATTGTACGTCGCCGGGTTTTGTTGGATTTTTTCGGTTGCTTCCTCGCATCAGGATTGATGAAACCGTGAAGCACTTCAGTCGTCATGACAGTTTGACTTTTCTTTTTACGTTTTCTGAAAGCCACTTTTAGCAAATGCTGCAGCCCAGCTGCGTTTTCCTCAGGTCTGCTTCCTTTTTGGCTGATCAGTATCGTACCATACTAGTCCCCAAATTTCCAGTTCTTTTGAATTTCGTTTTCAGCACCTTATTTGAATACTGACAATTCCGCCAAAGGGACCGGTTGCATCCGATTTTCGATTTTATGATTTCGGCTTCTATAGACTGATCATATCTCCTTGACTGCATATGCCACTGCATTTAGATTGGTGTGGAACTTTTCGCTGACGACTTGTAAGCCTTGATAAAAAAGTTTTCCTATATTGACTGTTCATATCGTCACCACTTGATGGTCACAAATAGGAATTCTATTCCAGATGAACTCGCTTCACGGAGGCCTTCTGAGGCCATGACTCCTGAAGCATTTCCTCGTGTTCAACACAACCGCTAAATTTCTTCTCTAGAAATTAAAGAAGAGAGAGATTGTTGGATGGCTGCACCGGTGCCCCTCATCACCCCATTCGAGCGCTCCACATCAAATAATATCGCAGCTGTTTGAAAAAGACTTCATTTTTGGCATCTTAACAGGTGATGGTAACTTTAGTCACCTCTGATTCTCCGAATTATGAGAAGCGTGCAGGGAATAGAGACATGTTGTTCTTCGAAAAAGCTCAAACCTAGCTCAGAGTCCTTAGCAGGGAAGGTTTCGGCCTCATTTTTTGTAATAGAGAGAGATCCCATTTGGTCAACTGCACAGAAAAAAAGAAAGAAGACCATTACTGGTGAATATTATACTAATTTGCTTTGAAGACCTCGTGAAACAGTCGATGCCAAAATAACCGGAAGTTGGTAGAAACGTTTCCTTGTTTCTGCAGGACAGTGCTCCCGCTCACATCCCTCATCTTTCGATCACACAGATCACGATTACGGCAACACTGAACGCCATCAGGCATCACACAACCCGGATCTGTCCTCCTCCGATAAGTCGCTTTTTGGAAACAAAAAATAGTATGTTGAGGAAATTCGGCTCGAAAGCGATGATGAACGACTCTAATCAACAGTACAGACTTAATTTAGCTAACGGGTTAAATTGTTATTATTCATTGATTTCACACGCTATGATGTTGTAGGGTGTTATATTTAAGACATCCTCCATGAACTGTTGATTTCTGTAAATTGCATTTATATAATTGAGGGAAATTTTTGAGACTTTTATGCGTAATCAATTAAACAAATTCTCTTGCGTTTCAAAGCTGGTATTTTTTGGGTTTCTGATTTTCATCTAAACGTGAAGGTGCTCTGTTCGAGGCTGGAGTTAAGATCGTCTATAAATGGGGGGGATAACGATAGCCTGAACGATTGATTTTTCTCAGAGTTTGCATCTTCACATTGTCAATGCTTGCTGCGTAAGATGATCATAGAATGTAATGAGAATGAATCATGGAATTTTTACTATCACTCTAGTTTATGACTAGTTTTATATTAGTAACACAACTTTCTACTTTTAGTAATACTACTATCACTGTAACAAATTCTTCTTTTTTGCTGCTACTCCTTATGCTTTTATGGTGCTTTGGAGTAGTTTTGTATGAATTCTCTTCGTAATCGAGGTCACTGTTACTTTGCACTAATTTTAAATTTTTTCGATTGCTAAACTTGTCAAGACCGTCTTCGGAAATCTTTTTAGGGAATCCTGTCTTACAGGTATTTCCTCTTTATAGCACCAAGATAACAAAAAACTGCATCAACATATTTTCGTATAGTACGCGTAGTTCAAACTTGTTCCCATTGTGCCTGCAACCCTCCATAATTTCTGCAAAGGTGATCAGCGATAGAGGTAATTTAGAGTTTTGCAGTCAATTTCGCATTCGTTGCTCCCCTTTCCTTATATCAATTCATTCATTATTACCCAACGCTTACACAATTACTGTCGAAGACAGTAGTTCACATGCCGCTCCTTTATTAAATTTTTTGGCTAATAGCGTAATTTTTGTGACAGCTGTATCTTATTTCTTTGCTATCAATATCCTAGTTCAGCTAACGCCTCAAGGTGTTCCTTCGTTTCAACCAGCTTCTCGCTTCCTTCATTTGTGATGCGTTTTCCTTCATGACCGTTTCCCCCATGGTCCTTCACTCGGTTTGCATGTCCATACTGACGTTTTTCCTTGTATTATACTACTTTCTTATATTTCGCATTTCTACCCTTCAATATACGCAGTATGTGAGCGTTGCATTTGTTCGATTACTTTTATAGGACAAACGGATTAGAATTGCGCTTGTGAATTGATATCAAATTTTTCAGTGCAAATTCAATTCGTTGACATCATACAAAACAGCGCTGACTTAACGACTGCTCGTATTCATAACGGCGACTTGCTCATACAGCTTGCCATCGAGGAACATTTAACCTGCTTCTAACTTTTCTTATCTAATATAATTTTGCCTTTTAGCATTAGGGCGATATTAGATGATGAAAAGTGCATGCAAGGACCACAACAAATTGATCGCCGTCAAGTTGGTCGCTGTTAAGTTGATGAGGAAGTAAAGTTTACTTTCAACTCTTAAACAGCATATAACAGTCAACAATTAGGTAAAAAAATGTGCGCATTTGTTTCTAAAATCCCGTTTTCTTACCGAGCTTGACGCTGTTCATCAGTATTGAAAATGATTATGGAACGTTGTAACAAAAGCGAGTCTTCTTTCGATTCTGCACTGCTTCTCTTCACTTCTCTCTCTCTCTCTCTCTCTCTCTCCCTCTGTCACTTTTCTTCTGTTTTCTCTGAGAGTGCAAACACATAGTTTAGCAAAAAGCATATCAGAAGATTCGATCGGAAATAATGAGAAACAAATTTTTAAAAAAGTAGACCTTGTTGTCTACTTTTGCGTAAAAATGCGCAAAACTCTGATGAGCACTTGACACAATATTAGCACTCGGCGTTTATCAGGAATTTCAATATGGCCTCACTGGCTTAAACAAATCAGAATCAGTAAAGGTCTCGATCCATATCACCTAAGGATCGCAAGGTTTTTTTCACGCGCAGATAGCATAGAAGGAGATAGCAAAATCGCCAAGTTGAGAATCATCAAATCATTGCTGCTGAAATTGCTTCAAAAACTTAATGCATTTAGACCGCAATGTCTTGAACGCCGCGCGTTTTGGATCCGTTTATGAAACTCAGGTACAAATTTTGCGAAGATTAGAAGATTGAACAGCAGTAAGAAGTTTGGGAATTCTGATTGCAAAAAACGGCGTTATTCGCGTCAAAGAAATATGATAATTTTAGTCTGTAGTGAACTGGTAGCTAAACACAGACTTCTTATGACTTTATCAAAAAAAAAAAACTAAACACTGACCAGAAAGAAAACTCTACAGACGAAGCGTCAACTTTTGCGCCAAACAGTGCGGCTTCAAGCATCGATGTCATTTCTTCTGTAAGTCGAGCATGGTAAGCCATATGTTCATGTGAATATTACACAATGACTCCATCCTAGGGCATTGATCTTTACTCAACCTATGATCAATGCTTTATTTTCGTGAATAGTAACCCATCCGCTCGAGAGCGAAATAGTTGCACAATTTCTCTCTGGAGTGCCTTAAGGGAAGTTAAGGTGCTCTATAGTTCATGATAATGTTGACTGTTTGATTCAATTCTAAAATTCCGCAAGAAATATTACCTGCATGGGAGATGATTGCCGTCGGTGACAGTGAAGATATGTGAAAGAACGCCCACTGGAACAATCATCTTTCAACAAACGCCGAATCGCAGCGAGAAGGTAAACTGATGGCGTAAAGTACACAATGGAATTCACTCCATGCTTCTACAAAAATCATTCTTGAGTGCTCTACTTTTTGCCAAATCTCAAGAAAATTCTTGCGTAACCAAAAGATCTCCTAAAGAAAGTTATCAAATGTATTGCAATGTTTACTATCTGAACAGGTGCCCCTAGCAGGTCGCTTCCTCTCTTTTTTTGTGAGCATCTATGTATCTGTTTCTTGAAATTTGAATACGGGAGGAATTGAAGCGTTTTCTTTTGGTGCTATATATTCCGGTCGTCATTCCGACAACGTATATAAACAAAATATATAGGACAACGTATATATATATATATATATATATAGCAGTGGCTTTAACAATTTAGCAGTGGCTTTAACAATGCTACGGCTCTAAAAGTGCTGAGTTTTTATTGGTGGTACCAACAAGAGGCCTCTTTCTCACTTTTAGACCCTTTTTCCAAACATTTGCTCCCTATCTTCCTGGCAGGTATTTTCAAGTCTGTCAGAGACTCAAACAAAACCAAGCGGGTGAAATACTTCCAACTTCAATCCAGCTTCATCCAACATATTTCTCAGTGAGTTCGGTTATCAATTTAGCTTAATGCAATGGAAAATTTTTCGAATCTAAGGAGTTATCTGTTCAAGTTCAGTTCAATCACTCTCAGTTCGCCAATGTACATGTGCCTAAAACCTTAAACTGCTTTTTTATATGATTTAATTTGGAGCTCTTCTAAATTTTTGTAACAGGATTAATCGCCAGCAGGTTCTGCAGGAATGCCTAGCATCATTAGAAAATCCGATGGAATTTAACTCACCTTCAGCTCCATGCGTTTATTGCTGCTTTGTAATGCACATTTCAAGGTGAGGAATTTACAACAGCCCACAGATGCGATGTATGAAACGATTACTAGTCGATGAACGCAGTTAACATTGATAGCGTTGTTGTCAGCGCTAATCGACAGTGAACGCAAACGTAATAGTAAAAAGTGCAATCAGGAGTTATGCAACATAAAAGGAAAATTGCCAATTCATTTAAGATGCAAGTTTGATATGAGTGGACGTAGAGTGCATTCGCTGCGGATACAAATATATCCGTGGAGGAGTCAACGTAACCACGATTCGTTCGACGCATGATACGCTCGTTGCTTAAGAAAAACGCAATATTCCACGAACGATAGTAAACTGATGCAAAATCCGATTGTTGGAGGAATGTTTTATTTTCAATCTTTCCATTTTGATATTTTTCAGCACAACAAAAAATTTTCCGAAAGGGGAGGGTGATCAAAGAAGTGTCGCAGCCTTGAACTATGTAACAGTGAACAAATACTAATCAAAGCTGAGGCGATTGATTTCTTGCTAATTACGCTTCATATGATAGTGATCACAACCTGCCCAGATGCGAGGCAACATAACTGAATGAATGTGATATGGAGAATCACCCAGTCATCGCAAGAAGAATGTGAAAATGGGAAAAAAATAAACGATTAATTAAGGCAAGATTATTCCTATCGAGTTGATCATTTTTCCATGGGAATGAACAATACTGAAAACTAACAAGATCGCATCACCTTGCTCTTGATTTAGTAATCCGTCAGGTAATCTAACCAATAGCGCCCAGCGTGAATTTATGAAAGAAATGATGAATGGCTATATTGCAGCCGATAGGTAAGACACCTTCACAGACATTGAAAAGACGCATACGATCCGGAGAAGCAGGTCGCCCTAACAAGGTTATATCTGTAACAGCAACATAGCACGCAAAAGTGCTCAGGATACGGCTTCAATGTCAATTATCCAGTGGCCAGCGCAACGTTATAGTCATCGCACGGCGAAGACTTCGTTGAGAAATTTGCAGCTGGCTGCTTAACCTGTTTTTTCCAGCGTTCCTTTTATTTATTTCGCTCGGATTGGCTGTCGTGATCTGTTCTCGCGTTTGCTGTGGTAATACGGTCTAACATTTACAATCGTGATTTCCTCCCGTATTCTCTATCGTTAGTCGATCTTCCATCTGCTATGCTGATTCCATCTCCAGCTTGCCGCCACCATCCCGTCTTCCATTCGCTGCCGTTAGCCGGTCACTCACGCCCCATGCTTGCTGGAGTTACTAGGCGTCGCACTTGCTCTCGTGGAACACCGAACTACGATAGGAAATGCGAGACCGAATAACGACAGCTAACGCGATACCGAATTAAGGCGGCAAAGTTGAGACCGAACCGCGACGGCAAACAGGAGAGCGAATAACGACAGCAAGTGCGCGACAGAACACGACAGTCAATGCGCTAAGGAATAACTACAGTGAATGGGAGGCGGAATCAGCATGCCAAACCCGAGGCAGAATCACGATAGCAAATGCGAGACTGAATAAATACATCTATTCATCGGAACACGACGAAAGAAAACATCCTGCTTCATTGGGAGCTGGAAGCTGAAATGAAGTGTGAAACTACTATAATTTCAAAAAATCGGTTGAATTCTGCAACCATACCTACACGCACAAATCTACAGATACACACAGATACACCGACATATATAGACACAAACAGACGCATCCAAGTACACATATGGGCACATCCATACAGCCATACAGGCACACACATCCATACAAAGACACATACAGACAAGCTGACGCGCAGAGTCACACACAGACACACAAAGACTTGCAGATATTGAAGCACGCCCAGACGCACCCAGATGCACACACGGCCATACACACAGACACGCAAAGGCACATACAGAAACAGACTTACAGATACAGCCAAACATAGACACACCAACACAGAGAAAGAGGCACACACACAAAGAGACGCACAGAACCACATTGACCCAAGTCGATAGCTACAGACACAGACATACGCAGACACACACATACATAGACCACATAGAAACACACAAACATGAAAAGACGCACGCGGAGTTACACACATAGACGCACACACGCAGACACACAAGGTCACGCATGGGAAGACCCGCACCCACACACACAAAGACACACGCACAGGCACGCACAGACATACACTGGCACACGGACAACGGGCACACACAGAGACCCATATACAGGCACACACAGACGTGCATAGACAAACGCAGACAGTTGGGCACACACAGACATACAGGGACACATAGGCAGGCACACACCGAGACACACAGATAGTCAGAGGCAGCAACGTAGAGATGAACACAGATACATACCAATAGCCACACATAGGCATAGACACGCACACAGACACCCGCAAACACCCAAGGACACAGATGAAAACGCACAGAGGAACACTGACACATGCGTAAACACAGACTCACGCGGACACACACAGACACACACTCATACACACAGACACACTGACACATAGACATACAAGCAGATAGACACACACAGACATGCGACTGGGCACAAACACAGCAGGCACAGACGCGCGCATAAACACGCACACGGAGGCACATGCAGACACGTTCGCAGACACATCAACGGACACACACAGAGGCACAGATACGGACACAGAGACATGCACAGACTCAAGCGCGCAAACTTACGCTCAGACATTCACACAGAGGGATACGCGCAGACACATACACAGATCGAAACACACGAAGATACACGCATAGGCAGACGCACACACAAACGCAGCCAAACAAAGGTACACGCATCTGCAGACAAACAAAAACACACAGACACGCATACAGAAACGAACACGCACACGGGCACGTAGATACGCAGAAGCACACGCAGAAACAAGCAGACCCTCCACGCATATACACGGAGGCAGAGGCACAGCGACCAACTCAGGTGAAGACGCACTAGACACGGACGCAGACTGACACAGGCCCACACCTAGACACAAAGAGACCCATACACTCATACACAGACACGCCCACTCACAATGAAGAAAAACACGGGCACAGGCATAGACACGCACGCGGGCACACAAAGGCGCAGACGCAGACACACGGGCACGCAGACACAGACGCGCACATAGGCACGGACATGGACAGAAACTGGCACGTAAACACCTACGGATACAGACACCCACATACCCACACATACTAATGCAGACACACACACGCAGTCAGACACGCAGAAAAACTAAGGGACGAGCACGTGAGCACGCAAGCACCTAAACAGACACACTGAGACATACAGATATCCATATGCACAAAGGCAGACACACAAACAGGCAAACGCAGGTAAATGCGCACGCGCACACAGGCACATGAGCGCGCACAGACACACGGAGGCAGACAGACACAAATAAGCAGGTCATACACGCAAATATGGACCGAAACACAGACACAGACACGCGCACAGGCACAGACAGACACAGATACAGACACACGAAAAACAAGGGCTGGCACCGAGGTAACAGACCCATACACACAGACCCACGTTCGCGCACACATAAAGGCAGGAACAGAGACACATGGAGACATTCACAGAGACACACACGTGCAGAAACGCACAGACAGGCACAGGCACATGCAGACGCAGACACACAAAGGCACGCGCGCACACACACACTCAAACACACCTGCGAACACACCGACTCACACCGACACACAATAACAGAAATGCGCACCCAGCGACACATATACAGACATGCAAAGGGGAACGTAGGCTCACGCAAACAGGCAGAAACGCAGATAATCAAACGGAGAGACACAGATATACACGGTAGCCCGCAGACACCCTGGGACACAGGCATATACACAAAGGCCTACACGCAGGTACAGGAGAACAGACACAGAGAGACATACGTAGAGCCGCATAGACACACCGACACATATAGAGTTACACACACACAGACCGACACTCAGAAACAGGCATACAGGGCCGCACACAGACCCATACAGGCAAACACAGATGCGTACGGACGCAAAAACAAGCACACGCATAGACCCATATATAGATACACGGACTCGTGCAGGTACACAGAGATGCACACGCAGACGCACACGCAGACGCACACTCAGATACGCAGAAAGACACACATATACACGGAGACATGCACAACCATAAGACAGACCCAGAGACGCACACACGGACATAGACACACGCCGACATAAACAGATAGAGACAGAGAGAAACGCAGGCACGCACACGGACACACACGAGCAGACAGACATAGACACACATATACGCGTTGTCAGAGACACAAAAAGACAGGGAGCTACACACAAATACATACACACAGAGGCACAGACACACACGGGCACACAGAGATGACGCGCAGGCACAGCAGACGCACACATACGCACACACGGACACATGGAGACACCCACGGACACCCATACAGACAAAATCACGCGGCTAAGCATAGATAAACACGGACACACACAAAGACACACAGAAGTACACGGACACAAAGGCACACATGGACACACACAGGGTTACCCGCAAACACACGTACAATCAGACAAACATGCGAAAATCAGGACACACATAAGGCAGCGGCGCCCGCAGACACACGTACACACGGACACACGCTGGCACACACAGACATGCGCAGAGGTACACTCATGGACACCCATAGGGAAACCCACAAAGACATGTACATGGACAGATGCACACTTAGACACATACGCAAACAGACAGAAACACACGCATGGACACAACGATAGACACGCGCAGCCCCACACAGACAAATCCACGCAGACAGGCACACAGACACGGAAACTCACGCAGACAATCACAGATAAGCACGGCTACACAAAAATGCACGGGGACGGAGAGACGCGCAGGCATACGCGAACCCACGAACACATGTGGACACGTAAACACGCAGAACGACACATAGATGGACAAGACATGGGCAGATACGTGCAAACAGGGATGCAGACAGAAACAGACCCAGACACGTAGACACGCAGGCACACAGGCACAAACGCAGACATACACACAGGAGCACACAGACGCACACCGTGACAAACAGACACACAGTCACACACAGGCACAGGGACGTACACAGGCACACACACAAACACCGAGACGCATAAACACAGGCAAATAGAGGCATGCGCCTACGGACAGAACCACAAAGGCATATAGAGACAAACTGAGGTGCACGGACACACAAAAAACTCACCTGGAAGACATTGGCACATATGCATACACAAAGACGCGGACATGCACACAGACACCCACAGGCATACAAAGACAGTCAGGCGTATAGACATGCAATCACCACAAACGCGCACGGCCCACGCGGTCAGACATGCATACAAATAGGCGCAGAGTCAGACAGAGGCACGCACAGACGCGTACACATAAGATGACTAAAACGCACACACGCATGCAGAAAGGCACACGCAGAGACACATACGCACGCACAAAAGCACACGCAGGCACAAAAAGATGAATGCAGCCACCAAAAGAGACACAAATCCACAAGGGAAACATACGACAGGCACATACGCAGATACACAGTGGTACCTGAACCCACAGACATACAGCACAGAACACTCAGGCACACACAAACAGGCGGAAACAGACACAACACGTGCAGGTAACGCGCATAGAAACATGCAGACATAAGCCAGATACATGCGGTCACAGATAGACAGACGTAGACGCACGTGGACTCAGAGAAGCACGTGAAGACATGCAGAAACACACGGGTGCGCAAGCAAAAACGAGCACCAGCAGAGGGACACAAAAGGATACTTACATATGAGCGGACCAAGGTACACGTACATATACACAGACACGCAGATGCACGCAGACACACAGATACGCACGCCAAGGACAAACAGACAGATAGGCCCACATAGATAAAAACATGCGCACACAGCATATCGGAAAGCAAACAGCAGCTAGATGGCTCTTCGCGACTGGCTGCGCTGATAGTATTTGTCGTTTGCCTATTTATGTACGTCAATCTTCGAGGATAAGATAGCGAGGCAACGACCACTGAAATCTTCTATGTTTATGGAGGGGACTGTGCGTTATTTTGAAAGATGTTTTGATGCAGCTGTGAGCTAATTGTAAGAGGCAAGTGCGTTGACCTCGATTTCGGCTTCTCGCTAACTATATGTATAATGTGAGACAGCGAATAACAACAGCAAATGCGAGACAGAATCACGACGGCAAGTCGAAGACAGAATCACAGTAGGAAATGAAAGACTGAATAACGACAGAAAATGCCGGACCAAATTAGGAAAGCAAGCGCGAGGCCGGATCAGAATAGCCATCGCGACAGGGAGCAAATGCGAAAGCTATCCCTGACAGCAAATCGGAGACGAAATAACGACAGCAAGTGTGAGGTATAGTCACGAGAAGCAATGGAAGACCTAGTAACGACAGCAAACGTGGGACAGCAAATGCGAGAGGGTTCACGACAGCAAGCCCGAGACCGAATCACGGTGGCCAATGCGAAGTGGTATGACGATAGCAAATGGAAGATCCAATCACGTTAGCAAATGAGAGACCGAATGTGTGTACGCACGTATTTTTCAAGGAGTTTCGAAACACATGACAGCAGTGCAGTTCGCCTGAAATTTTTCGGGTCGGTCTTTTTCCCAATTGTCATGGAGGGAAGGCTCTTCTTGGATAGTTTCTAGTTTTCGAAGAATGGCTGCTTTGGTATCTTCCGGTTGGTAGACGGAATCGTGGTACCAGTTGGTTTTTAGCGATTTTGAGTATTTCTTCGTTACCCTATCATCGGCAAAACATTTTCTAGACAGAAATCTGCATATCACTTTGACATTTCGTCTGGCCTCATTTCCTCAGTGCGCCCTCCCGCCCCCTCCCCCCCTTCCCTCTCCTCCGCCGTCCTCCAGCTGCTACCATTTGACATTAGTGGGGTGGCACCGAGCTGGAAGTAGTATTTTACTGCTGCAAAATTTTAATTAAACCCTTCCTCGCTGATCTCTCCAGTCTCTGCGATTGCCTTGATCGCCAGGAGGTTATCATTGTAGCGCCACATGCTTTCGGGATCAGCTTTGACCTTTCTAAATAAGTGTTGGGTTCTTTGACGCTCACAATCTGCGCACATCTCGGTCACAAGATTTCTGACCCGTTTCAAATGGGCTTGTAGTTCCACATTATCGAATTTCTTATAGGTATTTATGAGTAGCTTATTTCTTCCAGTCATCTGTTTTCTTTTTCATCCATTTCCAAGGTGCGAGTATGTGTCAAATTTTTTTCTCTTAACCACCAAAGCTGTTACATCGTTGAACGCCTTGATAATGTTTTATGAAACGATTGTAGAAGCTTCCTTTGCCTATTCCTGCAAAATTTCTCCTCTAAACAAATTCCAGTTGACGTTCCAGATAACAGCACCATAGTTTTCATACGTGGTTTGCATAGTTTCTGTTGTTCTATGAGTTGGTCTTATTTTCACGTTGGTAAGGCATGGACTGATGTGTGCTATAGCCATGAGGCACTCGATATCCTCAAAATTGAATATGACGGCCGCATGCAAGTTTTCCAAACTTTCGAATGAATCCGCAAGATCGAGGATGCGGGTACTCCTAGTTGCCCATCCTTGGTAATTTTACAAGTTTTTCCCACACAAGAAGTCGCTAAACCACCCGTCTTCTACATTTGTATTATTGCCTCTTATAAAAAGAAGCGTTATCTTATCGTTGGCATATTCGGTAAGAACGATTTAGTCTCACCTGTTCGTAACCACAGATAACCTCTTTTTGTACGTGGCTTATAACACACATGATCATTTTGGAGATCGAAGATGCTAGTTCCTCGTAAGCTGAGCCAACAGCTACTTTCGTATGTTCAAGGGTCTCGCAGTCTACAACTTCTTCAGTCAAATTAGAAGCCCTTCACTTACTACACTCCCTCTACAATCATGGGACATCCCGTATCCCTCATTTCGAGAAGTTGGAAAGGAGAGTTTCTGTACAGCTGCGACTAACAGTTACGAAAAAGTCAGGGGTATTTCCAGCGGAAAAAGATAGATGTTTCGCAATACCTGCGAAAAAGTATGTGATTTCGCAATATTTCGTAATATCAACGCATCAAACGCTGTAAAAATAGCATACTGGTTAAAATGGCAGCATCTCCTCCGTTCCCCTTTTTTTTTGGCCTCGGTTTTCTCTGTTTGACATTGCACTCCTCGTTGCTGCTTCCGGCCTTCATGAGCCAAGCTTCATTTGCCCCAAAGGCAGTAGTGATGCTAGATTGTTTGCCAGTAACAACCACAGGACCTGAAATATTAGGCAACAGGAAAGCACGAAGCATGACGACAGGTCAACGGTTGAGGTTTTCTAAGTTGATCAGTGCACAGGTCACGGATGACGAATCTCAGCTTGCCAGCCTGCTCGTTTTGTAGGCCCGCTTGCTAGCGAAGACTGCGATGAAACGCTAGTTCCTCCTAAGTGACTCCACTTGCGTGAGAGTCACTCAGGACGTAACTGCGAGAGAAAAGCGACTCTACATGAGAGCAGCTGCCAGAGAAAAGACCCATAACACGAGGGCCATGCGACCTGATCGAACAAAGGGAAAACATCCCAATAGAACTAGTCAGAAAAAGCAGTTTCTTGCTTGATAACTACATTGACCAGATCATTGTCTGTGTTTTGTGTTTCCAGCCAGCAGGCTGCACCAGGCATGATTACAGTTTTTATTTCGCTTTCTTCTCAAGAGTCGATCAGTCGTTATTTATGGCCATCCACAAAACAGAACGTAGTTGTGATGCCAGGAGTATGGAGGAAAGTTCCCCCTGATTCGCAAATAACAATTCCACAACACGAGCCAAATTCCCAATGAAAAAATACTTCATGCACTTCCAAAAACATTCTTGCGCGGCTGGAATGAGATTTTGCGCAATCATTTGCGCAAGAAGATGGTAGTTTATTCATCAAAAGCTAGGCGATGTTCACCGCCTTTATAGGCTAAAAGCTGAAAATGTTGGTTGAATTGTATGTGAAATTATAGCCATTTGATAGAGCTGGTATGATGAAACTGCGATTTCTTGAATGAATGTTTACAATTGTGGTCTATTTTTTTGGAGTTTTCAATAAGCGGTTTGCAATTGCTTTCTTTATGGATTTTGCACGATTTTTGTACACATCAGCACCACTGAAATGTTATTTCCGAGCATTTTTTTCATGTGTGAATGATTGTAATACTGAAGGAAGTTTGTTTTTTTTGGCGTAAGTGCAACGTTTTGCAACTTTTCAGGGACGGTTTTGATTGATTTCCACTAGAAAATGAGCGCACTAGCTCATTTTACTCGACTGCAGCGGCAAAATACTATAATAGGCTCCCAAAAACACATGGATCTCTGAAATTGTTGAGGAATGCGAGCGGTTTGTTGGAGCAGAAGTGAAGACAAATAAACCATGTGCAGAACGGCGGATATTTATGACATCATGACATCATTTTGTCCCTAGGTGTGTGGCATCTGGTGCACGGTACTTTGTCATCAGCATCCCTAAAACTAGCAAGCAGCTATTAACTTCTTTCAAAAAAAAGAGACAGTCACAAATAAGGCCTGCTTCATGCAGACTAATTCGTTGATTTTCAGTTAGCGAAATTGAACTTTTTCCCCTTCTAGTGCACAATGTGCATAATATGCCTAGGATATTTCGCTTACTTCGCATAATGTATGAAAAAAAGATGAAATGTTTTGGACACAAAAATCTCTAAGAAAGTGGCCGGGACGAATACGCATCTAAGGGTGTGTGTCTCACGAAGTTGAGAGCAATACTGGAGTAGGAAAAGCTCGAAATATGTAATGTGCTTTCGACCGCTATTTTTTAAGAAACAAGAATCGGCTTTATATTAGAAATTGAAATTATATGAACTGGCGGAAAAAGGCCCCGTTATTTTAAATCTAAAATTTATCGTTCACAATGCGAACAACGTTTGCTTCGTTCAAAATTTATTGGCGTCCACTTTTGAAAACTTATTGCTGGCAAGTGACAAACGTTCAGGTAGCAAGCAAAAACATGATGGAACGAACAATGTGCAAATGCGGTAAGAAACTTATTGGAAACGCCTCGGAAGACTGTCATCACGCCTGTAAACGTTTTCTGGTTTTTCATTTTTTGATGATCTCATTAGCATCATCGGGGAGATTTTTTCGCTCCTTTATTTCCTTGCCAGAAGTAGCCTTAAAAAAATCAACACCTTCGTATGATGATGCATCTAGGAAATAATCATTTCAACCGGTTCGTTCAACTGGTTGCGGTACTATGGAATGTCCTTATCAAGAATAATATAAATGTTGTATGAAAAGCATCTTTTAGTTGAGATTTCTCCTCAACTATAACAGCAGTCTAATAGTTTGATCAAGTGTCTTCTTCTGTTTTCGAACAGGAGCCTTTTAGCTTCATATGTGTTTGTCGTAACGTTTCTACTACTAACGCATGCAATCAACTGAGAATATCAGCTGTAATTGGTCTCAGCCTAAAAGCGATACACTGCTTATGCCGTCATCTTTCCTTCCTAACGGGAATTTCATAACTCATAGGTCTGTTTTCATAGATGATGATGCTTCGGCCAAGAGGAATTCCCAAACGACAGTGTATATGCGACGGTCTTCAGTTCACTGAAATCCTGTCATGAACGGTTTGCCGGGCGAAGTTGCTTCAATGCATTGCATGAAGCTTTGTCAATTGCAATGCTTAATACTCATTCATGAAGCTGCACTTGATTATGACAACTGTTCACGAAGCCATAGACTTTTCTCCACTGCATTTTGATTTAAACTCATACATTATTTTTTTATACTGTTTCACGTTAAGGTAGTTATATTAGGATTTTCTCACATTTAGTTCATCACTTCAAGAAAACTATTCAAAGTATGCTTTGTAGTAAGGAATAGAACACTTTCCACTTTTAGATAAGACACTTAGTAGCCACCATCACAAATAATCGTCCCATAATAATGACGTATAATTCATTGAGAAATTTCTTTGATACTACGGTAGCAAAAGCGCACGATAAGCACTACTGGTTTGCCAACAATCTTATTAGTACCATTATAATCATTGTTGGAGTTCGTTTCGTCTCATTGCTATGTCTTAATCATACTACTATGTCCATACCAGCTGTGCGATAAGTTTGCCAAAAAAAATATTATGCGTTTATTGTAGAGGGGTTCCACCGTCACGCAAGTTTCCTATAGGCTGTTTGCTGGCACAAATTAGTATTTCCGCCTGAGAGACATTTTTTAAGTTAAAGTTGCATAAGTTAAGTTGTTTTTTTTTCCTCTTTTGCATTTAGGTCGTTTGTGAACAATATGTATCGATTGCAAACTTCTGTGCAAGTTTAGTGCGAATAATTTTAAGTGAAGATGTACTCAACGACAATTCAACCACATTTCTTTATGTATACGTCAATAACATGAGCAAGTGGCTAGATAAGAAATCAAAGATATAAAATGACTGAAAGGGATGAAGAGAAAAGACACGATCTGATGCAAAGAACAGCAGAACAACTGAAAGAGGTGGATCGACGAATCAACGGCGAATATACTACGAGCGAATTATGGATCGACTGAGTTTATGGTTTCTGTTATGTTTGTTTTTCAAACGAATTAGAGAAACTGATCTTGTCATAAGGCACATATGAGTCACTTGAAAGCTGTGCTATGCTTTCTCGGTGAGCCCTTGAGGTGTATGACGTTTCGCATGATCAGAAACCTCAAAATATGATGAGCAATTAAGATTATTGCGTAGATATTGACCACTACTGTCTCTATGGATGCTATAGCCGAAAATGGCAGTCGTCATTCGAAATGAGGGTGTTTTGAAAAAGTGTTTTTTTCCTCAAAATTGTTGCGCAGCACAGCCAATAATTTGTACAAACATTTAAAGGATGATATCTAGGCGAAAAAACTCTGCGGTGTTAACGTAGAGACCATCATGCTGTTTTTTCAACTTCGTGTCGTGCGGACCTGAAATTAAGGAAGTGGTGAGTCTTGAATTTGATGAACGGTCTAAAAAATTTGAAAAGTGCGGTCATAACAATATGATCTGCAACAGAATAATAAGAACCAAAACATCTTTCAAAACGAGTGCATACCGAATTCTCCGACTTCTATATTGACTTAAGGCGGTCAGTTACTCGAAATGTTTCCGGAAAAATGCTTACTCAAGCTCGTCTGCGCTTGTGCGGCTGCCGCGCAATGCTTTGTATCCCATAGGCATGCCTCCTTTGAGCATCGGTGCGGGTCCACCACCCATTGGCATCAGTTTGTCTCCTCCGAGCGGAATCGCTTTGCCACCCGCCATAGGCATCGTCTTCGTTCCTCTGCCGCAGCAACCGCCGCCCATGCAGGAAAGGCATGGAGTTACGAGGAGAAGGAACAAGATAAGCTTCTGTAACACACCACCGCTTAATATTTTCTCCGAATAAGGCTTCAAGGCATCTGAGTAGCAGCATGGATTGAAAAAATGTCAGCGGTCCATCTAGGCTGCTACTTACACCTGTACTTGTAATCAGAGGAAGAGAGATTTAAGGAATGAAATGCAACTTTGATCTCTTTAAGCGGAAAGTGTAACTTGACGTTCATAAGTGGATCGTGAAACACCGCAATAAGCTTTTGGACGTTTTTTTTTCCTCGCATAAGCATTTGAACTCTCATTTTTCGGGAACTTGTTCCGTCTATAAAATCTTTTGTCGCCTAGAATCTGAACCAGTTTTCATCTGCACTGCAGCTCTCTACTTTACTGATAAGGCAGTAGAAGCAATATGGAGAAATCGTGGCGATATGGATGAAGAATTGGAATCAGGAGCCATAATAATGGTACAATAAAGCCCATCCGCGAACAAACTATCACGTATGACTTATGGTACAACCATGAGTGTAACCTCTCTGTTAGCGCTGGCTCATAAAGGCATTCGCAGAAAAGTGTGACGACAATCGACGATCGACAGTGACGGTAAAACTACTTCTGCTGGTGTAGTTCGTTGATTCTAAAGCGATATTAGGCATTCAATGAGATGAAATTTTGGCGAGTTAAGAGCTATGCGCGTCCTACCAGTTAAGAGCTACACTATGCACGTCTTTGGTGGTCAGGTTTCCCTTCCTTAAGAGCAATACGGCAACCGCAAACAAAGCAAGCCGAAACTAAACGAGCGGAACGCCAGTCAAATTAGATTGCTCAGAAGGAGTGGCGATTGCCTCGATGAAAGCTATGAATGCTCAGGCATAGAAAATCCAACATCGAGCTTTCTGTCTTCGACATCCCGAAACAGAAAAGCCAGAATGGAGACAAGTAAAGGGCAGTGCTCGAAACATCCTTAGTTTCCGAATTTTCTCCTGCTGTTTTTAAAATTTCTATTAGTTTGCCAAAATTACTCATTTGATTGGGCGCTGCGAATAGTTAATGTCATGCAATATGCGTTGTTGCGTGCGATGAACGGTGAACATGATAAGCAGTGATGTAACGCAATAACTGTTAAGTATTGCCATGTGTTAACTTTTCGAATTCCGAAATTTCTAAAGGCGAATATCCTTCAATTCCTACGCTTTTACGAAAAGTGAACGAACGCAACACCACCATGGTAACGCGTCTGTTATGATAGCAGAAATGTTATTCAATCCTAGCGATGACAGATCACTATGGAATCGGCTTCTTCCCAATCATATAGCGTCCTCGTCATTGGGTCAACAATTGTCGTATTTCTTCGGATAATTGAATGCGCGGATAGACATTTGATAAGAGAATAGGGCTGGAGTAGCCAGACAAACAAGGAATACAAAAAACTTGGCCGAACAAAATTGAAAGCCACAAACCATCATTTTCGTGTCAAGTGGTTGGCGCGAACTGCTCGGTAGACTAAACCGTACAGCAAAATAGCGCGAAGAAGCACAAGTTGATTTGTCGATTCACGCCGTTTATATACGCCATTTCGGGTTGGTTGAAGACGGGATGGGTGCAAGTGCTTTGCTCGTCGAATTACAGCACAACCCAATCCTATTGGTTGCGTCGTCGCGTCAACTTTTTTTTTTCGTTGCTTCCTTTCGATTTCAAGTGAACCATTCGGTTGCATGCGTTAAGGTATTGCAATTTGAACGTTGTTCCACCTTGAGCAAAGCGGTTTTTTTTTCCACGTCTGATTTGTGAAACGAACAAAATTTACGCCCTTTTGCGTTCAACGGTATTCAACTTGTAGTGAATGCCAGAGGCTAGAAATTTCAAGCAAAAACTTTCATCATGATGTTTGCGGAGCGCATAATATGGTTCAGTTGTTCTTGTCAAGGCAAACCTGACTGCTTTTCACAGTGTATCCAACACAGGCATTTCCAAGTTCACCTTGCCATAAAAATATAGATATGAAGGTGTTTGACATTGATGTTTCCTAAGTGAACGCGATTGCGCTATAGTTTAGCGCATCTGGTTTCTATGACGAAGGTGAATAAACTTCAGGAACTGATTTTTTGGAGCTTTACAACCGAAAGAACTCACCCAGATGACTATTTTATTGGGAAGTTAAACAGCCAAGTTGACTCCTGAATTTTGCAGTATCGGAGTCGAAGTGTGTGATGCTCGTCTATCGTCTTTTATCTTATCGAACCATAAAATTTTGTTCAGCGTTGCGTAGTTATATCTAGGTTTTTAGCATGAGACGCATTGCTCGCGATCTTTAGACGTAGCTCAGTGACGTTTGCGCTTACTGATACCTCTTCCCTAGCAGTACTTCCGTTGCACGGTAAAGCGACCAGATTCCCTAAGCAAATCCAATGAATTCCTTTCTAATGTCCGATCTTTTGGTTGGAAAATGGAACATTGGTCAATTTGGCTGAACAGGTGGCCCTGAAATAACTTGCTGTCATCACTAGCTGTACTACTTCTCATGCCGATGTTATTTTAAAATATGCGTTCATCCTCATGGAACACTCTCCGCAGAGTCGCATGACAATTTGTTATTCGGTCACCATCCTAATAAGCTTCCGAAAGATCTCAATAACGTTCGCCATCGCAATTTTTTGTTGAATAATGTCAAGTCGAACTGTCATTATATTTCCCCAGTTACTTGACCATTCAAAACCTTTCAAGGAAAATGCAGCAGAAGGCAGGGCGAACATGAGCTTCTCCTTCCGCCTAATCTCCAAATTTCAGGCGAATTTCTCACATTTTCGACCGAAGCATAGTGCTGTTGCAATGCTTACTGAGAATCCACCTCAGCTTATGTGTTTATGCTTGTTTTTGTGCGCGTATGTGTGTGTGCGCGCGCGTGCTCGTGCGCTGGTGTGTTTTTATGGATGGATATGTGTGCGCTTGTGTGCGGGCGTGCGTGTGTGCACGTGTGTACGCGTACGTGTGTGTATGTGTAGGCGTGCGTATGCGTATGCGTGTACGTGTGCGTCTACGTGTGCGTGTGCGTGTGCGTGTGCATGCGCGTGTGGATGTGTGTGTGTACAAGTATTAGTGTTTGTGTATGAGTCTGCACGTGTCTGTAAATGCGTATGTGTGCATGCGGGTGTTGGTGTGTGTGTGTGAATGTGGGTGTGTATGTCGGATAATTGAATGCGCGGATAGACATTTGATAAGAGAATAGGGCTGGAGTAGCCAGACAAACAAGGAATACAAAAAACTTGGCCGAACAAAATTGAAAGCCACAAACCATCATTTTCGTGTCAAGTGGTTGGCGCGAACTGCTCGGTAGACTAAACCGTACAGCAAAATAGCGCGAAGAAGCACAAGTTGATTTGTCGATTCACGCCGTTTATATACGCCATTTCGGGTTGGTTGAAGACGGGATGGGTGCAAGTGCTTTGCTCGTCGAATTACAGCACAACCCAATCCTATTGGTTGCGTCGTCGCGTCAACTTTTTTTTTTCGTTGCTTCCTTTCGATTTCAAGTGAACCATTCGGTTGCATGCGTTAAGGTATTGCAATTTGAACGTTGTTCCACCTTGAGCAAAGCGGTTTTTTTTTCCACGTCTGATTTGTGAAACGAACAAAATTTACGCCCTTTTGCGTTCAACGGTATTCAACTTGTAGTGAATGCCAGAGGCTAGAAATTTCAAGCAAAAACTTTCATCATGATGTTTGCGGAGCGCATAATATGGTTCAGTTGTTCTTGTCAAGGCAAACCTGACTGCTTTTCACAGTGTATCCAACACAGGCATTTCCAAGTTCACCTTGCCATAAAAATATAGATATGAAGGTGTTTGACATTGATGTTTCCTAAGTGAACGCGATTGCGCTATAGTTTAGCGCATCTGGTTTCTATGACGAAGGTGAATAAACTTCAGGAACTGATTTTTTGGAGCTTTACAACCGAAAGAACTCACCCAGATGACTATTTTATTGGGAAGTTAAACAGCCAAGTTGACTCCTGAATTTTGCAGTATCGGAGTCGAAGTGTGTGATGCTCGTCTATCGTCTTTTATCTTATCGAACCATAAAATTTTGTTCAGCGTTGCGTAGTTATATCTAGGTTTTTAGCATGAGACGCATTGCTCGCGATCTTTAGACGTAGCTCAGTGACGTTTGCGCTTACTGATACCTCTTCCCTAGCAGTACTTCCGTTGCACGGTAAAGCGACCAGATTCCCTAAGTAAATCCAATGAATTCCTTTCTAATGTCCGATCTTTTGGTTGGAAAATGGAACATTGGTCAATTTGGCTGAACAGGTGGCCCTGAAATAACTTGCTGTCATCACTAGCTGTACTACTTCTCATGCCGATGTTATTTTAAAATATGCGTTCATCCTCATGGAACACTCTCCGCAGAGTCGCATGACAATTTGTTATTCGGTCACCATCCTAATAAGCTTCCGAAAGATCGCAATAACGTTCGCCATCGCAATTTTTTGTTGAATAATGTCAAGTCGAACTGTCATTATATTTCCCCAGTTACTTGACCATTCAAAACCTTTCAAGGAAAATGCAGCAGAAGGCAGGGCGAACATGAGCTTCTCCTTCCGCCTAATCTCCAAATTTCAGGCGAATTTCTCACATTTTCGACCGAAGCATAATGCTGTTGCAATGCTTACTAAGAATCCACCTCAGCTTATGTGTTTATGCTTGTTTTTGTGCGCGTATGTGTGTGTGCGCGCGCGTGCTCGTGCGCTGGTGTGTTTTTATGGATGGATATGTGTGCGCTTGTGTGCGGGCGTGCGTGTGTGCACGTGTGTACGCGTACGTGTGTGTATGTGTAGGCGTGCGTATGCGTATGCGTGTACGTGTGCGTCTACGTGTGCGTGTGCGTGTGCGTGTGCATGCGCGTGTGGATGTGTGTGTGTACAAGTATTAGTGTTTGTGTATGAGTCTGCACGTGTCTGTAAATGCGTATGTGTGCATGCGGGTGTTGGTGTGTGTGTGAATGTGGGTGTGTATGGGTGTGCGTGTATGTGTGAACGAGATCCTTCAAGATCAACGATTTTCAATGAACAGTCAGTTTCCAGTCAATTTTTAAATGCTCACTGCTTCTCACTTCAAATATCGCAAAATATTACCTGACGTAATCTCCCCGTCCCTCTCTTGTAAATTCGATGCTCATTGCAGAATATCATAGACTGTTTATGGCTTGCTTAATAAAAACATCGCAACGACGGCCAACAATTTGTTCGATGGACGCATTTTCTGTGAAATAACATTAGAATTTTCGGACTTTCTGAACAACTCGAAAATAGTGTTAGCTTTTTGCGTCAAGAAAGTCCTATTAATAATTAAGTTGCGTAGCTGCCCGTTGATTGCATTCGTGACGATACGGCGTTTGTTTCTGTGATCAGCGCATTTGATTTTATGAAAGGCATAGAAAATTCATATAAGAAATGTATTTTTGCGTTCCGTCACGAACTTTTTAATTTGAAAAATGAGCTTGGAAAAACACCTCAATTTTCTTCTCACCGCAAGTTTCTATAGTTGTTGTTTTCATTTTTGGTACAAGTAATGTTCACAAAATATTTCTTAATGAACCATAATTAAAAATGTGATTAACTAATTTATTAATGAACATTTTTTCAAATCAGTTAGGTTATTCTGGTGGTTTGTTAGTAAGTAGTGTTAGGAAAAATTTAAAGAAGCGAAGACACCGATAACGCAATTTTGCTCATATCCCAGAAAAGTTGTCCGATTGGAACAGGTTAATTACAGACGAAATCATTCTCTTGTTATGCCGAATAGTAATTGTCACAATTTTGTGGCTTGTTGTTTATGTCGTTTCTTAGTTGTTTTTAAAGGCAATGCTTAATGGGTTGCAGAACGTTTAGGCAGTGAGTACATATCAAATTTTCCGAAATGATTATCATGATGCATGATCTGTTTGTTTCTGAACTTGTTTTCGCCTGTGATACAACATGATGCAACCCCATCTTGTGACCTGATTTGCTCAACACGTATTTATTTATTACGATTCAGCAAATTATTTGGTATGCCAAAAAGAATAAATTTTCAAGCGATGAAGGCACCTTCGCCAACAAACTTGCCCTGATTTAAACTCCTCTTGCGCTCACTAACGAGTTTTGAAGCTTTAGTGCTTACCAGTAGAACCTGTTTTGCTCTCTTTTCACTTCTTTACCCTTTTCGCTGCAACAAGCTTCTCTCCTCATCGTACCCAGAATTTCATCTCATTATATATTTCAAAGGAAACATTTTTCAATGAAATTTCTATACCGGGACATTACTTTGACTCTGCACAGAATTTGCTTACGAGCATCTCTTTGTGGGCTGACACAAACTGTAGATTCTAAACAGATACGGTAAGTGGGGATCCGTGCTGAAATTTCTGCATATTTCGACACTTTCTCCTTCATTCTACAGATTATAGAATACCACGCAAAGTAAACTCGCTATCAGACTGTACCGTACAACTTTAGTTAACTTCTTAGATGCGCTGACTTAGAACTCCCAGGTCACTACTGATTTTGCCTATGAGCTAAACGATGCAAACTTCTTTCACGGTCGATCGACTCATCTTTTACCGAGCGCATCATTTGAGGAATACAACAGAGAAGTGATGGTAAGCATTCGTTATTCGATAAATTCGTAGTGTTGTTCATGAACATCAAATTTATAGCCCATCTAGTTCATAAGCAATCGGCTTCAAATTATAGCCAAAAAAACGATCGCATGAAGCAGATTGAACAGAACAATTATAAACGTGCTTCTAGCTAAACATGAACGGGCGCTGTGCTTCCGGAGATGAATATGAGCAAAAATTCTAAACAACATTCGCCCACTCACCGGTTTTGTGTTCCACTTCTACGCACAAAAATTTCGCAATGCAGAAAAGTGCATGCCAATAGTTGACGAAAGTTCACTGAAGTACTTCCATCCGATGGATGCACTATGATCGCTTCAACGACTGACATTCATTCATTCCTCCTAACGTAATCAAAATTCGTTTACATTTACTTCCGCAGTGAAAATATTTCGCCTTATTGAGGGCGGCTGCTAATTTTAGTACTAGCTCACTAGATCCAGCGAAATATAGCGAGCGAATCTCAGCAAAGCTGTGGAATCGAAAATTTTCATTCACCTCTGAATAGTTTGAATCTATGCGGTGTACTTGAGAAATTTGCCATTAGGCTCAGAGATAATTCATCAGACCCGTATAATTTTTACTTGACGAACACTCCATCAGATTGGCTTAATTATAATCAATATCATAAACTAATTAATTAGCCAGTCCAGGAAATTCGTAGAATCCTTCACTCTTGCTGCACATGGGAAGTGAGACTGTTTGAATCCTTAGAGGGGGATTTTTCTCATATCATTGGCAAAAGAATAACCGGAAAGATTTCTTGGCTTTTAGACAGTTTAAATTATATGAGCGGAAACGTCGTTAGAGTCGAACTTGTAGTTCTTCACTAATTAGCTTCATTTCTACACGACAAGGTTTGTCCACAGCCTTTTCTACTTTCTATGTTTTATTTTGGAAGTCAGAGTCTAATACAACTGAGTGCATGGACAGTTTTGTTTCGCAGCTAGAATTTTCATCGCCCGTTGGGCGCCGATCGCGTAATCATGGCAAGGTAAGAGCGTTAGAATGTTTACCATGGATAATCGAAATGTTGCATTGTTTTGGTAAACGTTTAAAATTTAGAGTGTAGTCGCTTCTTTCATGAGTGCTTTTTCATGCAAGTGAACTTGGCCCAGTACAAAATCCGTCTTCAGCTTCTTATTACGTTTGCCAATATATATATATATATATATATATATATATATATATATATATATATATATATATATATATATATATATATATATATATATATATATATATATATATATATATATATATATATATATATATATATATGAGTGTACATATATATGTATGTACCGTACTTCAGCTGAACTATTACTGTCGGTATTGACAGTTTTTCTTTTCCAGAATATTTGGTTTCAATTAATTTTAGCAATGTACAAGTGTTCGTCCCTTGCATTTCGTAACGCCATTCTAAATCGTTGTCTCGAAAATTTCATGTGCTCAGCTACTTGGAAACGGCTGAATTTCACTTTTTTTAGTCTGAACTGCTCAAATTCATATGGAACTTTCATTTCATATTAATGTAGTGCTGGTTACTGTTAATTTACCTGATACGTACAAACTGGATTACAGTTCCAGCATTCTTTTAACTCTCATTAAAATGACGATTAAATATGTAGACAGTTGTTCCGTTACCTATCCTCGTCTTCCATGCCACCCACCCTCTCCAATTTAGTTAATTTCTTTTGGCAGCTTACTCTCATTAGACGATCTTCTCGCATGTTCAGGCGGGATATTTCACGTCATAACAAGTGCATGTTGCCACGTATGCTTTATTCTTTTCGTTAACCTAAGCCAAAAATGTCCTCAACAGCAATCACTGCGTTATTGAGCGCAAAACACATCACCTGTTTAGGCCCACCATTTAATGGTTAATCACCGGCATAATAATGGCGCAATTTTCATTCCCAGTTTTGCTGTATGAATCTCGTAGCGGACGAAGAAAAACAACCTTTAAAGAGTATAGTTTGCCTACCTTCGATTAGCTTCTTCACTTATTTTGACCCGAGTTTTCTGGGCCGATGACACATTTTAATATGATGATAATGTATATTTTTGTGGATAATTTTCTATCTGATTGCACAGAAATATAAACCAAGAAAAAAAATCCCATGCGTAAGCGGAAATTTGTTCGTTAAATGATTTTTATCTTTTGTAAAATTTTCTTCCTACGATAAATCTCAATCCTACCGGAACCAATCAAATCGAAAAGAGTAATTCGCCGAATTTTCTAATCACAATTTTATGATATGATTCTCGATCATTGAAATGCTCAATGAGCTTTTCCTTTGTGATCAGCGAATGGGTTCTTTGTAGCCAGCAAAACACTTTTGTGCGTTAAAAGAAATTTTACGAAATGACGACACACCAATGTCTCGCTTGTTTTTCAACTTCCTATTTACACTATCACTGCAAAATCTATAATTTATGCACGTCGAATGACTTATATTTTTCAAAAACATGCGCAACACATTGACTCGTTTAAACGCCAATGTGATTTTAAGTTTTAACAATGATTAGCGCTTATTATATTGTCATGTCGGATCTTTACATTTGTGCCTTATTAACTTCCTCCAGTTTAGAATCTCTAACATCTCTGATAGATACGACAAACTCTTCTTAAGTAAGTACCTTATTCGATAGGCCAAATATTTGTAGAGTGCACAATTGATTATCATGGTATGGCGTTAGGCGATTTTCATCAGCTTTTCATAAATTTTCTCAACGACTAAGAAACATCGGAGTCATTATGATTAACAAGAATGAAAAATCGATTTCAGAACTATTATGCATAAGATCAGCGTATTATATAACCAACAACTGGTACTTTAGAGCAAAAAACAGTTATTGCTGCGCTTGAATTGTTCTCGTTATTGTTCGCTTGTCTCATCATCACTTCCACATAATCTTGCAATAACTTACTTTATGCTTGATTTTTCTTGGGCAGTCACTATATTTATTGCAAATTCTTTACGACCTCATCAAAGACACATAATTACACGTACTTAAATGAATAATATGAGTAGAGTGCATTTAAAATTTTTTGAAATAATATGCTCAACTAGTTCTGAGGAAAAATCGTTATGTGGAAGCCGTTTTTTTCATAAACATTCATATGTTTGTATACTAATTGAAGATCATACATAAATAAAAGTCAATAAAAATCTTAGTGACAATAGTTTTATGCATATTAGTTGTCCCTCAATGATTCCGCTTTCTTAGCGTTCTTATAGCTCACATATTTCAGAACGAAACTGCTACTGAAACGCAAGATGATCATACAATTAGTGAAATGCAAGATAATTATTTTTATGATTTTCTTCACACTGCACTTCGCAACCCGATCAGTAAACGCGCATGCGACCGCAATACATAAACCATTTTTTTTTTCAAATGAACACCACAAGATGAGCGGGACGAGTATTTCATTGACTGATTCCAGTCTTGTGAAAACATTGCTTATTTTCGTCGTATCGGCTGAATAAAAGGTCAAAACTGGAATTGTGATTAAGCAAGAGGAATTCGCCGTTTCATCGATTTGTGCTTAAAGTGAAATGACGAAACTTTTCAAAATCTACTCTATAATTTGGGAAATACTTGCTCTGGACAATCCTGATGTGTCAACATTTGTGAGCAACTTAACGCATCAATGAGTGTGACGAAAGGATACTTGGGATGGTGGTGAATGACTACTGAAAGAACTGCTAATTTTTTCATGTACATCGTCCTTGCTTATTATAACTTATTTCGACCATTCCAGTAAGTCCTGCTAGGTCGATAATCTTAACAAACGAGATGGGAGTAGTTGAATTGAACTTTTATCTCGATATTTCAACAGCCGTTTCATCATTAGTGAAGCAAGCACAACGATATGATCCATACAGTACATCACTTGGTATGCTGTCCGAAATCACGATTGGCCCTCCAGCGTTCTCCGACGTTGATCGTCACTTCACCATTTTCGATCCTTCGTCTACCGAAGAATGATTGTTAAGTCATCTTATGACTCTTACTTATGACTGTTACCAATGATTGTTAAGTTCTTCCGATGTCACACAACGCTGTACGCTACAATATCATCCATAATATCATTTATCGAGCAGCCTAAAGATTGAGCATATTTCAAAAAGCTAATGAAGAAATATAAGTTGAATAACTTCGATTACCAACAATGCAACATTTCAACAACGTAAACCTATACGAAAGTAATTGTTATTTGTTGAGATACAAAGAATTAATTAATTAGATTTCACAAAACGTCTCATATTGTGTTCATTTGTGTTGCTGTGGCAAGAGATGTATGTTATACGAGGTAATTGATTGCTGTCGCTTTTGAAATGGGAAAAATAATGAAAAGAAAAAAAAACAGTCACAAAAATGTCGATTGCATTACGTTTACCGTTGAACGATTACCGAATTTTCGTAAGGTTGAAAGCGTTTAACCTCTAAAATGTCGACTCAATGCCGATGAACTTTGGGAAATATTACAAAACTACAAAATGATCACATTGTAAAACGCTAACTTTTTTTAAATTAGTTACACATATTGCTAAAATTATCTTTTTCATTCAAGTCACAAATTTGACCGCGACAATGACCTTTGCGGAACGTAAATTTTTTAAAAAAAAAAAAGGTCAAAAAGTGATGAAAGCAAAATCGAGTTCGTAAATGAGTTGGTCAGTCAAAAAAGGAAATACAATTTCCGAAAACAATTTAAACTCATTTATTATAAAATACATGTGAGTGAACTTTTCTGCTCTAATATCGTTCTAAGTTTTTTTTTTTTTAAAGCAGCAAGAATTTTTTCTGTTTCAATTCATAGAAGCGATTTGAACGCTAAACAAATTCGATGCACAAACGAACAACGATATTAGCTATCGATGTGTTGATCTAAAATACTGCTAATGTTTAAGTGTTACTCTTAATGAATTGAAATTGTAATATTTTAGAATGAGTGAAGCTGTTTCTTTAAAAAAATTTTTTCGGAAAAACGGTGAAGATTTTTATATTATTTTGTGGGGCGGTGAGGTTATGCGGGAGCGAACTCTGTTTTTCGACGGGTTTATAAAAAGGTTTATTCGATTGATCTTTTTCGAGGAGGGATTTATTCGAGGCGATTGATAATTGATTGCTCTCAATTTCTAACGCAATAATATTTAATCCAAAATCCATACGATGAACTATGAACATGAGTGATTGCAACAACCAGAATATTAATATGCGGCAAAGCAGGCAGGATTTCGGGAATTGAGTGTATTGTAGCCTAAAATAACGATGCAAAGATAATTTGCAAGCTTTGCATTGCTATTTTGCGATGAGAAACTTTTTGGCAAAATTGCAATTCACCATTGCATAAAGTTTGAGCGTATAAAAACTGGAAGGCGAAAAGTTCTCAAAAAATAACGAGTTTTGTTCGTCTATAACATTCCTACAATTGGAAACGTTAGTGCAATGTCGAATGTGTATTGCGCATTTGCAGTTCAAGCTTGTTAAGGTGTATCGTGTCGACCGGGAAGAAACGTTGTAATTAAATGTACAGTACATATGTATATTGTATACGTACATTAAATAAAAAAATGCCACATGCTACTGTCATCATTTCTCCATTCTTCACCAAAAAATGAGCAACTAAGCGAGCAGTGGACAATCGTTAAAAGCAGTTTTTAAAAAATTTAGAAACGTTCTCATAAATATGGTTTTTGTTGGAGTGATCTATTGGAATTTTTCAGTAAAAAGTCGAAATAATTCGACAAATTTCCGGTGAAACAACTCACCAAAGGATCCATTAGATTACACAACGAGAATATTAGGAAAATGTTTGCAAGATGACATAAAAGGTCAGAATGCCGAAATGATTAAAGCAGAAAGTGAAAACGAAGCACATTTTTAGCCGAAACGTGTTCACGAAAGATTGCCCTCAAAGTGCAAGAGAAACATTTTCCAAATATAGGTGAAGTTAATGAGCCACAAAAAAAAAACGAAAAAAAAGCATAAGTTTTGTGGCTTTCACGTCATCCATACGAATATGTCCGTCTACTAGCACTTTACATTACTGCAGAAGAAGAACGCTGTTTGCGCAACCATTCGCTACAATCGAACAAAAAGAAAAATTCACTACTACTCTTTTCAGTGAATGCGCTAAACCGAAAAACTCCTAACTTGAGAGAAAAAAATCGAACAAATTTCATAAAAAATTTTTCAACTTTTCTTTTTAGCAAACCGAAAACGAAACAATCTTTCACGATCGATTATTGTCTCTTTGGCTTTCCATAGTAGACCGTTTTCTTGCAGTCATTTAGTAAGAGTTACAGACTGTTGAGAAAGAAGAAATAAAGGTGAATAGTATCACATTTGAACGAAGCATTTTATCGTTCAAAGTAAAATCTAATAACATTGACTGTGAAAAGAATGGAGCTTATGAAACGCACTTGAATTCATTGCTTTTGTAATTGGACGACGAACTGTGAAAACGATGAGCGTTATCGTTGTTGTATACCACATAATGATAGACTGGGTACCCATTGCAATAAAACTCTTTCACTGTCGTCATGATGATTCTTTGCTTGGCTCACGAAAAAAAAAAACTGATCACTACTCGATGACTATTCGGTGATTCACTTTTGTCATTTTCGATTTGCAACGTTTACTGAATAACTTTTTTCCACTTCCAGCATCGCAGCCAAACATACAAAAAGAATTATCTCTTAATTTTTTTGAAGAATTTCATGAATTGTTGACACATTCTGTATGATGAAAATACATTGAACGTTGTAGGGTGGCTCGATATGATCAAAGTCGATTGTGCAAAAAAAAAAAGAAATGAACGTCTCAAAAGATAACTGAACCTATCGAAGAAATGACACATGTTTAGGCATCTCTATCCATCATTCCAAAAATGCTCTGTCTTCATAAAAACGAACAAATCGAATGCGTTTCGTTGCCAGCACAAATGAATCATCATCATTAGAGAATTAAAATGCACAACAAGCATGTCATCTTTGACATATCTCGGTTTCATCAGTTAAACCATTCAGCTTTTTTTTTCACTCTATTTGTAACTGCTGATCAAGAAATGCGGATAATTTTCTATATTGGGGCCCGCTGCA
>JPKZ01002904.1:453276-495907 GCA_000803305.1 Toxocara canis | reverse complement strand
ATATAAAGATGGAGCGCAGAAGATGCACCTTCTGCTAATGCACGCTTCTTGCTTTCATGATTGTTAATTCGCATTTGTTTGGTTCATTGGACGCCTTCCACATGCGTATGCTAACGATGCACTCAGTAGTTTTTGATTGCAAGCGGCTTCTAGTCGAAATGTTGTTGCACTCGAAAAGGGTTACTTCTTACTACGTGAGCAAGATGAAACACTTTTTTTGGTTGTAATTGTATAGGACGCCAAAAAGATGGCACACTTAGAAAGGAACAGTCGTTTTGCAACTCATTGTAGCAGCATTTCAAAGCACTTGGAAGATAAATTGTTCATTTTTTCAACCAAAAAATCCTGTTGGTGTGATTTTTTGCATTTTTGGGTTTTTCTTCGGCGCTTACAACGAATTCATTTACTCGTTGTAATTCAACGCAAGGGCATTGAAAGCACCTTATGATATGATAAAATTTTATTTGATGCATTTTAGGTTGTGTAATGAGCGTCATCATGGCGAACTGATAACGACAAATCAATGACAGAAGATAGAGATTTCCGCTGATTATTTTTTCACATCCATTAGGTCACATGTATGGATGGCATATGCGTTTGACGTTCAAGTTTATTTCGGTGTCTTGTGAAGCCGAAAGCAATAATTGAAAGGAAGAAACCAGATTCATTCAGCTTGAAATCGTTGAACGGTCAGCAACTGAGTATGTTCGCGAGATCATCAAATCTCATGAACAACGTCCGTATCAGATACCGTTCATGTGAACGAAAACAACTCTGCTAATGAAATCCCAGGTTCGGCGTATTCAATCTAAATTGTTTCAGACAAGTGACAAAAAATGGCCAAGTGCAAAACACTTGCCGTGATTCAATCTGATGAGCAGTGCATTTCGAAAGGAAACGGCCAGTTTGTACTTTTTGTCACAGCCAAACTTCTCGCGAATTGAGATTCTGAACTGACCAAAAGATGCAGTCTAAGGGACTGGAGGGTAGAAACGGTGGACTTCAATGGAAGGTCAAAAGAGCGGTGCCTAACGGCGATTATTTCTTACAGTTTTCCAGCTCACCATTATATCACTTTCATATCCCACTTCCTCCCCCAATCATGAGAAAATCTGCGCAAAAGCAGAACAAGTCTAACACTGTGTACATGCTACGCCATGTATGCAGAGGATGGTCTTTGATGACTAGCTGACACTTTCACTTCGGTCGTATTCAGTGGGGAAGGAGTTTTGAACGAGCGATCAAGGTAACCTTTTAAGATCGGTTATCTTCGGCGAATTTCTAAAAAAGTGTAAAATATCAGCGAGCCGAAATTTGTGCCATCATGCCTAATGTGTAATCAGTACTCGTACGGTTTTTTTGTGCAGCTGGAATGCTTGTAGAGATCGCCGCCAATTCACTCTCACTACGTTGTTGCGTTTTTGTGGTTTGGTACAGTTGACCGAACGTAAACTGTGTGCAACAAATACTTTAAAAATTATTGATTTGATTGTAGTGTATATGATGAACAAACTTTAAAAGCGGAGGGTGAACATTGCTAACGAGAGATTCTTTGAAATTTTACGACGTCGGTTTATTGGGAGTATACGAGAAGTATTGCTTTCACTACAAACGGAAAAAACAAAATTGATGCTTCCGGCCTGTTCCACTTCACGATTCCGCCGTCATGCAAAAGCGAATGATGCACTTTAGTGGGTTGTAAAAAAACTTCAAATTCTTTAGCATGGTACCATGTCCTTGAACAACAACAAAAAAAAAACGCACAACCGCAATCGTTGCGTCAAACAGACGTGATGGACTAACCAACAAATTTATGGCTGAATTCTTCGTGCACCTTCATTCTCAAAAAAAAAATTTTTTAGCACGAGCTTTTTAGGAATTGTTACAGACAACCGGAAGCGTATAGACAACGATCCAATATTTAGTTCTTTCATTTTTTTTCAGATTTGGACATCTAAGATATAGCGTATATGATCATCGTTCCAGAAATGAGAAAACTTTAAGCACAGTCCACATTTTTAGCTGACACTTGAGCAGCTGACGAACTCATTCATCCAGAAAGTACGACTCAGTTTTCTTTACTAGTTACATATCACGAATCGGTTTTTTCATCTGGCTTATTTTAATATTCGTGGAGAATTTTAATCCCATTTCTCGTATCATATTTTTTATAGGTTTCAAAAATAAATCTTGCATTATTGTTTGTGAAAGTAATCCGACTAGTTTGTGCTGTCCTCTAATCTAGAATTTCGCTTCAGTCTAGCATTATAGGAGAATGGAAATAAATTTCAACTAGTGTGCACAATCAGCTTGGGCACCACTAACAACAACAGCAAAAGCAGCCGCCTGATATTGGCTATTATGAGATGCGAATATTTTGTTCCCAAACCTTACCACACTTGTAAAGGCATGGAAAAGGCTGAAGGTGCATATATATGAGAGCGGATCATTCGTGTAAAGTATGAATGAGTTCCTCTAAGACGCGAGAAATGCCTGATGCGTTCGTCGAGATTGAGTATCCTGCCTGTTTTCACCTCCCAACTGCCTCCACTATTCCCTTTTTTTTCCATTTCTTCGTATGCCTATGATGCTATAATTTTGTCGGTCAGGCGGGATTTATCTAACAACAATATGACACAAATGGATCGCAAAGAGCAATTGACGTTTGAAAAAATAATTTCATTTAATTACTCAAAAACTTTGTTTTCTATGTTCAAGAGTTTTCCTTGTTGAAAATTCCATATTTCATAGCTCATTAGAAGCAACTCTGATTGTATGCATAAGAAAGGAGACGAGAGAAGCAGTCGGGTCAATTCAGTTGAGTGTAATCAGAACTTTCAATTCTGTTAGATGAATAACAACAAACCACGATCCAATCATACAGCCTATAGCAGAGATCAATGAAATCCATCCACGAAATGACGACGGGCAGTATGTCGCACATATAGATTTCCCTTCCAGCCAAGCCCACTCCCCTCCCTCGTCCCCAATTTTCTTCGATTTCAAGTCAGTCCAAGGGATTTACGCGATGTATGTTTCTTTCGGTTAGATCATGTGCTTCCGGAAGGAATCATCGCAGATTAATAATCGGCGTATCCGAAACGCTTCAGGATTGATAGCTTCGATTATTGGTGTACTTTTTTTTCCATCATGAGACCTTAGCTTTTCAGATGGATGTGTTTTTCTCCTTTTTTTAAGTACTAAATCATGACTATGGGCAAAATATATCAGAGACTCCTGATTACCATCAACTACATAATCAAACTCTGTGCATAGATGCTTACTACCACCTTTTTCGGAAGGTACGTGACACGTTTTATAAAAAATGATAGTAGAATTAGTTATGTGTGCAGTCAATTTTACATCACTTCCCATTTCTCACGCACTCCGATTAGATGTTCTTTGCCATTGCCTTACTCAACTGTTTGGTCTACAACGTCATTAAAAGGCGATCAGATAAGTGCCAACAAAGAAATAGGCAATAAAAACAGAAACGCAGAATGTGCGGAGCTTTTTAGTATAGGCTATAAAACTTGCTATTTGGAGCCCTCCAGGTAAACTCCACCATCGCTTCCGACTATCGTTGAGAATTAGGTGCTCCTGAACAGTCTTTAGATTGCCATAACGCTATATTGAACCATAGAGACATTCTCGTTTCTTGCAACATTCTTTCGCGCTCATCTGTACAAAATTGCCCGGCCATTTATAAGAGGAGAGGAGCATGTAAACCGTGGGTTGCACATCGTATATGAAGTACATCAATGACATTTGTTTCGTACGACAAGTTGAACGGATGGTGGAGCGGAGGCAGTGTACATTTGTCAATGACGAAAGAAATAACGATCATGGTTGGCTAATTCGTTGATGAGAGCACATACTTTTAATAGTTTCACAGCGCTGTATGCAAGAGTGAGAGTTTTTCGAGTTCAGTACGAGCGGTCATTGAAAACTGGTAAAACGAAACAAGCCAACCAGCCAGTTAGCCAAAAATGCATGATGCACTTTCATGAACGATCGATCCTTCACTGGAAGAGAAACAAGGGAACCCACTAAATGTATATGTCTTATGCATCGTCCTTCTAAGCGTAATCGGAGAGTGAAAGCGCTTATGCACGACGTCGGCAAAGGATCACTACAAAGTGACAACGCAAATCGTAAACAGACGGACAAAGATGCTCGTATAGCATCGTAGCGTTCATGAAAAGAAGAACGTCTGCATCGAAAGGGGTTGAAATTGAAACGACAAAAGTGTCTGCGATCGCATACTTGAAAAGAAATGAGAGGGAACAATGAGGCGGTTAGATATTCAACGAGATGATTCAAAACCACAAAATGCACAAATCAGAAAGTTCACACTTGAGGGTTTAAAGAACTGCTGAACTTTCGCCATCGACAGCAAAAAAAAAATCCTTGTAAAAAAACAGCAACAGAAAAAGTAAGATAAATTAATGAAAAATGAAAAAATTTTGTGTCTAGAAAATGGAATTTTCATTTTTCAGTGATTAATGAGAGAGTTCATTTTCACTAATCATTGAAAAATGATTAACGAAAAAAATTTCACTATCTCATTTGGGTTTAAGTAGTGCATTTAGGAAAAACTTTTTGCAAATGCTCGCATATCCAGCTTTTCAAATATTCCACAATTCGACCGCCTAAACATTTTTATCGCTACTCTTTGCAGTTACACTTTTTTTGAAGCAAATTTTCATAAAATTCTCATCAATGGCCGCCATTTTCTATTCCGTACTTCGACCGCTTCAATCATTACTCCAGTTGCCGCACAGCCAACAATTATTAATAGACGCAAGCAAAAAAAGTTCTACTTAATGCATCATGAACAGTTCACATACACTGGAAGAATTTGCGCGTCTGCTCAATTCTATACTTTATGAGAATTGTATGAAATACTGGTACAACTAGTCGTTTATGAATGCCATCGCCTCCGGACGAAGGAAAAATCCCACTTGTTTGCTATCTATGAATATTCTATGATAATGGGGAATCCCTGCTATGTGATGAAATGTTTTGGAACCGACTTTTCTGAAACTTTTGAAAGCATCAGAGATGATTGATTGACTGTCGACGATTATATGCGGCAAAAAGAAATTCCTGAAAACTTAAACTTTTCGTCTATAAAAATGCTTTTTACCATTCGTATTATTTAACGCGTCTGCAACAATATCAACTGAAGTTGCGAATAGCTTCTTGAATTTATTTGAGTGTAAGCAGCCTTAAGGAAAACCTCGCAACTTTACGAGTGCAGAAATTGTTTCCTTCAAAAGTGGATTAATATGGAACGGTTCTTTCTGAAAAAAAAAAGAACCAAAAAACCTCAAGTGAATAAAAATCGTTTCCTTAGTTTTTCGCTTATCCGATCGATATCGTTGCAAAATAAGTATATGAAGAGAACATAATTCATAGATGCTGTGAAAATATTCGCCAAGATTTCGATACAGCGACAAACGTAAGTACGCATACAAATTGAAAAACATTAAGAAACATTTGAAGAAAAACATTTGAAGCAACTCTGAACTCTGCTTGAAAAAAATTAATGAAAAATATTTTTCAAATTATGAAAATATTCCAAAAATTGTGAAATATTTCTAAAATTGTGAGAACGATGAAAGAATCATTGGTGATAAAAACAAATGTTACGATATTGTTATTAGATGAGTGAATGCTATAATTGGAATGCCATTCGCTTGGGAATAAAAAAGTCTATAGAATACATCTTTCAAGTGACTCGTACAGGTTTACAAAATAAGAGAAAGAATTCATTTGAAAAATACAAAATCAAATTTAAATTTTCTCCCTCATTGCTACATATGATACAATATTATCTAGAGCATGAATCTTGCCTGAAATTTCACTATTTTTTTTCTCACAGACAAAGCTTCTAACAGTTCTACAAACAAACCTGTTTCGAGCTCAGGACAAAAAGTAGCGATCAGGATTGTTGGGAATATAAATGAGAATTTATTTGCATGGATGAGCACCACCATTTTACGTAGTACAACGTTACACATCGCATTTTTCTGCAATCGAACAAATTACATAAGTTTGCCGACCTGAAAATTCATCGTAGTAAAGCGTACGGATTAAAGAGCCAAACGAAATCGGTCGAGGGAAAGCGAAAAAAAAACGCTCACCAACAATTGTGTTCATATAATTGAATTGGAGTTTCAATAGTTGAAGAGCTTGTTTGATGTCAAGAATCGACCCAAAAAAAGCTACTGTCAATATGCTTGCTACAATTAGTTTACATTTCACATGTGTGTGATTTCATCATCATACATATATAAACGGCTATCAAAGAATGGATGCAAACGATTCTTAGTTGCGCTATGTGCAAAATTCAGAAAATGATAACGGTGACGTTTTTCGTTTATTTTTTTTTTGATAATATCATTTCGGAACCGATTATTATGCGCTCGTTAAGTTGAAAACTGAATAAATGATATTCTCTTTTTGGAGATTGTTTGATCTCATCTCATACAAAAGAGTGATCTTATACAAAAGTGTGACCTCACGCAAAATTACATTGGATTGCAATAACCTTTCGGCAGAACGAACTTTGCGAGCCGTTTGATTTCACTCGACCAAAACTTTATTAGGGTTTTTCGCATTCGAACTGTTTTGAGGTGATTAGAAACGATAATGAAACATCTCAGCCTGAATAATCTGGAATAATCTGGAACGACGAAATTTATTTCGACAACTTTATACACCCGTTCTTTCACATATTCACACAACGAAAAGTTCAAAGTAATTTGGGTGCAAAATTTTTGTTTCCAAATTAAGTCTGAATGTGTCGCAGTAGGATAGATACAAGAAACACCTCTTAAGACATTGGTGAACTACTTGCTTTAAAAAGGTATTTGTGTGAGGTTGATCTGTGAAGGAAACAAAAACTCATATACGTGCTCATAGAAAGCATATTAAATTTTACGAACGAATTTGTAGTTGCTATTTTTTTAACCAAAAGCATGTGCAATAATGAACCATAATATAACCCACGGGTAAGCCGATTTCTGCTCATTATAGAAGAAGAAAAAAAACAAGAACGAGAATAACGACTTCATAAATAGAGCAGTTTTATGTTGAAAAATATAAGCAATGTTGATCGATGCAATGATATTCATAATTGGTAATAACAAGTCGGATTAGATGAGAAAGAAATTTCTTTACTTAAAACATTTTATACGTTATGGTAATGAACGAGAAAAACTTCATAAGGGTAAAATTTAGAGCAAAATGAACGGAAATATTTTCGAAGAAACTTTAGAGCTTTTTAAGTTTATTTTAGCAAACATAAAAAGAAACGTTTCGAATTAGCGGCCATACGGATGAATGCATACAACCCGTAATACTTCAAACGATTTTTGCTAAGAAACGAAAGCGTATAGTCGAAAATCTATAACAAACGCTTATCAAGCATATTTTAGTTTAATGAATAATAGAATTTTGCTGCCCTACAAGACGACAGAAAAACCATTTCGATAACAGTTTACTAATTGAAGCTCATTCAATAGGCGATTTCATGCGTGATTCATGAGCGATAGCCATTGCACGAATATATTTGTTGATGCCAATAGATCAGTACTATTTCCACTCAACATAGCTAGTATATGCTGTGCTTTTTCAATGATTGAATACAATTAGCCTTATATTGATATCTCTGTAATAGAATCCGAGTAATTTATTATTTAATTTATCATTTATTTATATAAATTTATTATTTATTATTATCAAATCCTATCAACAGCTAATGAGGCTTGATGCTCGGAAATCGAACCATGCTTGCTACCTGCAGTAATTGTATTTTCGACCAGAGACTGTGAAGCTCTGTCATAACACCCTTAAGCGGAGTTATAAGCCGCAAAACATGGGTGAAGAAAGTGAACAAGCTCAACTCTTTCACTGATAATTTGGCGAAATGTTAAGACGTTACGCACATTCCAATGATTATGCGCATTGTCGTTCCTATAAGCAAGACAATGAAACTTCTATAGTATGGGAGATGGTGAAACATCAAAATTTATGATTCATTATTATCTAATGCTTGTTTTCAATGCGTTAAACAAACGCACTTGCAGGCGACAATTTTGGCCAGTGTATTTGTTAGCCACTCTTTGGCATGTTTAAGTGGAGGCATTGGAGGTTTTGGTGGAATGTGTTGTTCGACACCTCCATGCGCATCATCTATACCAATATGCACTAACACCTTTGGTGGAGGGTGAGTTTTTCGGCGGAAGTGCTCACAAGTGAATTTTTTTATTTGCAACCAGTATTTGTAAATTCGCAAATGGAGTAGATTGGTCACAAATATTTCAGCGATTTTCCTGCATTTTTTGTGTACTTAATATCCGTTTAGCCGAGAAGACTGGGAGAGAGACATAGAGAGAGACAGAGATAGAGCTCAAGAGCTGACGACAGCACCAAACTGTTTATGGCTGCAGATGAATTCGAAAGCACAACTTATTCTCAGCAAAAAAAAAGGATTATTCTGATAAGTATTTAGTGCATGTGTTCACTATTCTATTGCAGCGTAATATTAAAGGGAATTTATTTTCATAATCTGGCGTTTCATGCGACAACAGTTGCAGCAATTTACTTCATACGCTGGAGCGTCTCACCTGAGCCTGTCAAGGAATAACAATTGGTAGTTTGTACAGTTATTGTTATGAGGGTGCTCTAGCCCCACAAAGCCGTCTCTAGCCCCACAAAGCCGTTCGTAATAGACGGTAGCAAGCAATGAAAATTTCTCTTCGGATGAATGCAAGGAGCTTGGCATTGAACCCCGACATTTTGGAATGCCATTCACAAACAGATGAACAAAGCTGATTTTTTCTTTAATTCTTTTTTCATGGTGAAGTTGTGCTAGTGGATTCATGCACTTCTTGTGTTGATGTTGACGACGAGAGAAAGCTTCAGCGAAGCAGCAGAAAGCCTCTATGATGTTTAGATATATGGCACCGTTGAGTGGCTTATCTATGTCCTCTACTGGCTATGCAGCACCTTTTGCCAGTTATTCGATACCTTTTGGCGGTTATTCGGCCTCTGAGTCTTCATTCGTTCCGCAGGCTTCGGCTATGGCATATGAATCACCAGCTTCTGGATATGCAAGTGGATGAGCTTCTACACCATAGCCTCTACGACTTTGTTTTATCCAAACGACGATCACTTTCAGCTAATTTCTAAGAGCGAAATGTGAGGGGAACATTTCGCAGTGACAATTAGGAAATGCTGCTTTTTTGCTTATTATTGGTTACCCAAATTTCGGAATGTTCTAAAAAGTAGCTTATTGAAGTTTTCTTATCGCAGAAAAAAAATAACAGTCTTTTGGTCCGAGAGACTGTAAAACTACGATGGAAGAAACAATGAAATCATCGCAGGCGACTTGTTAGATGAACAAAAAAAAACGTACCATATAGATTCGCCTTTTTGAGAAAACCAATTTGCTGCCACTCCAAACCGCGTTCTCTACAGGCAATATTTCGAGGCTTTATTTTGTTGATGATGTTGTATATATATGTATGTATAAATCGAAGACTTTTGAGCTAAGTTCGCACTCTGAATACAGTCTCCATTTTAGATTTCGTAACACAGCTGTCGTTATGGAGGGAGAAGCTTGCAGAAGACATTAGATCTGTCTTGTTAAAGCGTTTTCTCCTATTCAACTTTTCTTGCCCACCTAAACGGACCATTTTGCTAAAAATCTCAGACTGGACAGTCCTCTTCGAATTTCTTTCTACTGTTTGGTGACATCGCCGCGCACAAGCCGCATTTCACATTCACATCTTGTTCAATCAAATTTCCCATCTGATAAGGTAAAGAGTGACATTCAGTCGGGGTATAAATTCGACTCCTTAAGCCGATGTTGTGTTCCACTTTTGTTATAGCTTGATCGTCTTTGCTATGTTAGCCGCACTTGACATAGTTCGTTGCATTACGATATGTTTCCGATACACACTATCTGATTCTGATGGTATTGTGATTAATTTAAAGTACAATATAAAATCATGTTATTGCGCCCGAAACTTCTTAAGCAGGGTTTTTGCGGATGGTTTTTTTTTATTGCACTCTCAATGATCATATCCACTCTATGCATATCACCTCACCAAGATTCAATTGAGATTTCGAAAACGTTGTGAGATCTGGTAGTTGAATGTAAGGCGGAATCCGTACAATGCAATCTGCTCGTCACTCTGGGTGCATGGGCACTATTTAACTGTACCAAGAATTCTTCTAAGATTGTTTTGCCTGTGATCTTCGTGACACAGCAAACGGAAGTGTGAGAAAAACCACAGCTGCGAACCTCTTTTGGGTCCTCTAAAATAGAAACTAAGATAATTTTTACTGTCACTCTTGAAGGTGAATAGAACGGCAACACTTGCATTGTTGACTAACTTTGGCAACCATTCTCCACTGCCAAATAGAGCAGCAGGCAAAAATGACCTGCTATAGATGCGAGTAATAAGCACGCGAGAAGGACGGAGCTATAGTAAGCCATTCTAGATTCACCAGAGTTTAGATGATATCCTAAGTGGATCTGAGAAAGATGCTATCATGAGCGCAATTATCGACGTTGTGATTCTTTATGAGTGAAAGACGACGCTTCGATGTCGTTCTTTTAGGGACCTCTCCATAGGTTTGGAAGCCTCGTGTATGATGAAACAGGCTCGAACTCAGTGAAAATCACATTTAATGAGAATGGTACAGAAACATGGCTTGGAATCGCCAATTTTCGCTTTTGCACAAGTGCTACACCCACAAATTTTCATGAACACATTATGCGTCTTCATTAGGTACAGATTAGGGTGCAATAATGCAGTAACGCAGTAATGGAACGTATGTCTAAAAAGTGGGTTATAAGTCGACTTATAGTCGGTGCTATCGTTTTGCACGCTTAGAATGATTTTTATATTGGACAGCACCACTTGAACGAATGAAATCGAGACGAGCAGTAATTGCATGCCCCTAGGTAGAATGGTCGTTCCACCTTCACTGAATTCCTTCAACAATCAGAAATTGTGAGTAGTGCTAGGCGGATTTATGCGTTTTTGAATTGAGAGATCAGCGCAACATTCGTGCATTAAACGACTATGCATGTCAACCGAAATTATGTACGGATTAGCGAACAAAAAACACACATTGTCCTGAATCATTTTTTTAAACGATTTACTACGATGTAAGTTGCAATGGCAGGAAAGTGTACGCGCGAATAAGAAAATTCATGGAGTCTACATTGACGGTTAACGGAATTGTATATAGTAGCAGCTAACCCGTGAAGAAAGAGGTGAGGGTAGTGAGGGAGGTGTTATACCAGATTTTAGGGCACAAAGCATCGAAGTTCTTCGAAGGTGTCTGAAAATCGTAAGTGGCAATTTTTTGCCCCTTCCGCATCTTCTTACAATCGTCTCCATTTTTTATCGAATTTGTCATTCGACCGAATATTTCTCTTGCCGTTTTTCAGAATATTAAAGTGCTCATGCGAACAAAATTATGCACAAATTTTCTGTATAACAAATTCTGATGTAGAATGGTTATTTCATGATTTATGAGATGGTATGCATTGCGTGAACATAGCGATATGATCTGGTAGAATGTTTATTAAATTTAGTATGACGAAATATCGAGATCACAATATACAGACATTATTTTAGAATAAAAAACTTAGATGACAGGAAAGATCCTCATTATTTCCGTTGATCCTTACTGGATGTGGGAGATGACAGGAAAGATCCTCATTATTTCCGTTGATCCTTACTGGATGTGGGAGATGACAGGAAAGATCCTCATTATTTCCGTTGATCCTTACTGGATGTGGGTGCTTAACCAACATAACCGCCTCCACCTGGTGCTACTGCATATGCACCTCCTCCAGCGAGGCCAGTTGCTGGTGCAGCATATCCACCACCACCACCAGGCTTTGCATAACCGCCTCCAGATGGAAGCGCATATCTAAAAAAAAAGCGATAGAAATCATCAGACGCAATAAAGGTTATCAGTGGTCGATTAATATGCCGAAGTATTGAATGAGTCGAAGATTTACATTGGTAGTACATGAGAAATATAACGAGAAAACGCGATAGGGAACAAAGCCGACTGAATGAGTTTGTTGTTGTATATTGAATATGAGATGGAATGAAAAAAAAAATGAACCGCTCAATAGTTAAGATAAATCGCAATTAGAGAAGTGAAGGGAAAATGGAAAAATTTTTATGTTTTTTTCAAACTTTTTCGATCGCACACGTGAATCAGTTATGGAATTCATAGAAACATTCGACATCATCGCGACCAATTTTACTTTTTTTCATCCCACCACAATATTTATGTAATTCAAAAAATGGCCACAATTCTTTAATCTCTTAAAGAGTGAAGACTATCAACTAAACTCGCCCATTTCGTTTTGACTATTTGCATATTTGTAGGCTATAGAAGGGATCTTTAAGTTATCGAATTGCATGAGGTTTTAACAATTTAAAAACACTTACCCGCCACCACCTCCGCCACCGCCTCCACCACATCCGCTACTGCATGGTACGCATCCACCGCCACCACCACCACCACCACCACCACCACAGCAACAACCACCTCCTCCAAAGCATGCCAAGCTGACCGAAGCAAGCATCAGTAACAGTGTAACCTTCTGAAATACGCACATCCTTATGACTCGCATATCGCTGAGAAATGAATTGTATATAACCATGAAAATACGCCCTTGAAGGTAATTAGTGTTCCAGGTCCCAAAGGAAGTCGAACATAGCCTGCAATGACCGTTGTGACCTATTCCATGGTAAGCAAATAATTTAGGTGAATTTGTGAGCCGAACAAGCTAATTGTGTTCATCTTTTTTTTTAAATCTTTGGCGATTTAAAGTTCTCTAGATCTTCTTCATCAAAACGATATTAAGGAGTTGAAAAGAGGCATTAATAGGTGATTTTGTTCAAGGTACATCCCTTAGTATTAGTTATCATACAGGGTTGCAATAACATTCAGCATCTTCTACATGAGGACATATTGTTAGCTCTCTAGCTCATCATTAGCTCTTTCTAAGAAATCTCCGTCTTTGTAAGTTATTTTATTTATTCATGTTCTTAACGGCAACGGTCTCTGAGGAGATCCAGCTAAATATTCTCCGCAAGCCTTGTAGCTTGAACGTAAGAGTATAACATCAGCAAAAGTCACGAACTAATAGCAGAAGCATCAATTCGTTAATGCACTTATAAAAACGATAGCTATCAATCAAATCGGTTAACTACTTGGCTGTATAAATTAGGCAGGTCTATTACATTTTTCGATTGAAGAGAAATCAACAATAGTTAAAGAATACCGCTAGCATAATGAAGTCTTCGATTTCGTACGAAACTATTCGTCGAAACGACAGCTGTAAGAAGTGTATGGTTTCGACGAGCAAAAAATTATATATTTATACCCTCAAGCCGGATATTTTAATTCGCTAAACAGGACTTTGAATTCGATGTTTTGCTACTGGTTAGTGAACATTTCTTGCGCATAAAAATATTGACTAATCGCATCGCAATCTACGTTTTTTATTTTTCTTTATACACCTGCGGGCATCATCCCTCAATGCCAACAACGATCCAGTTGCGCATGTTAACTCACCAAGGCGTTTGTACGCGCAATAAATTGCACAGTTGGTCAATTCGTTTCAAATTTATTGCACCTCAAAGAGACTCATTATTATACGATTGAATAAGGTGCTGAGAAATTGAGATGCGATACGGAGATAAACGAACTAGCAAATCTGTATGCCGTACAGCGTACGATTTTTTGATATAAGCGATTGAGATGGCTTTTTCGTTGAATAAAACAATGGTCATGATGTGCCCGACAACAGCCTTTATGGAGTCATATCTGATCTTTAAAGTATTCACATCCTACTTTAGAAACGGCTCAATCATGCAATAATGGCCAATCCATACGCAAAAGTTTTACTATGAATATTTTTAGCGATTATTTTTCAAATAGTCGATTTAAGTAGAAGATTTTGTGTGTTGTGAGAATCCGTCATCGTAATGGCTTGTTCTACGAATAAAGAATGGTGCAAAAGTTGAAAGTCAACATAGACTTCAGTGACCATTTAATATGATCGAGAATTTTTCCTTCTTTTCTCAATAACTCTTTAAAAAGCTCACAAATAGAAGTCGGAATGGTATGCTGTTGTATACAATGCTATTGTAAACTTCATTAAGTGTGGTGTCAAACAAATTCAATAAAACATCCCCTATCACCAATTTACATTGGATGTGCCAAGAACCTAAAAAGCTGTTAGGCTAACGTCTTGCATAAAAAGCTTTTCACTAGAAGCTTCGTAGAATTTTAGAATATCCCTCACTTTCTGCGTTACTGTTTCTGCATTTTAAAATTGCTAAAAGTTTTCCATAATAAATTTTTTAAGATCTCTTCTAGCATATCCAATGGCGCTATCGCGCAAGTCAATCGATTCTCATCCGTGTGCCGAACATGTTTTATAGATAGCGCAGTTTTTGTTGCCGAACTCGCGGTTATTTTTCGATTATAGCTTAGTTCGTTATTGTCGTTGCTGTTTGTAGACGCGAAAGAATCGCATTGTGCAACACCGGTTTGTTGATTCGACAGATCTAAACATATATACATATATGTATATAAATGTGGTCCAGTTTTTACTCATGATTATAGTTACGCGGAAGGTTTCTATTAGAAACGCTGCCATGTCCGATCTATTAAAAAATGATCCCTCCGGAAGACATTCAAGAGTTGAAATCTCCACTCCTCATACCTTGACCGTTTTTGGTGCTGTCGGAACTCCTTCGTTTCTGTACCCCAAAATGTCCAAATTTGCTGAGTGCTGCCAAATTTGTGGGGCCAGCAGATGGGGACCCTTTTCCACTCTGTTCTTATGTGATGCAATAAGTATTCTGCACCATGCAACACACAAATCGTAAGGAAGGGTTTTCGCAATGTGCAGAATATGTTAGGTCCAATACAGCGAAACAGCATTTACACTTTTTAAAGCATGAGCGTTGGTAAGTTCACAGATCGAAACGAATCGAATCTTTTACTCACTCATTAAGCAACAACAACATTTTTCGACAATTGCAACAAGAACATTCACTTATCGATAAACACCTCTTTTAGTTAAAAGGATCGTTCATTTAAATATGCTTTATTTTAGCTAATACATATCCGAATATACACTTAAATATGCACAATATTCACTAATCGAGAAACACTTCTTTTATTCATGTGAGTCATTCGATTAAATATATACTGTTTCTCGACAAAGAGTCGAGAAGTCACATCGTATATCCACAAAACAGGCATCTAAAATCAAAACCATAGCAGTAGGCAACAACCAAAACCTCTAGTTATTCAAACGAGGAAACCTCATGTCAGGAGCCCCCAACATCAAAGGCAACATTCAATTACCAAAACCATCAACCACAGTTGGTATAACCATTTAAAAAACCATCAAAATAGCATGGGCTGTAGTAACAGAATTATATAACTGACTCTTGCCTGAAAAAAGCCCAGGCTTAGATAACTCAAGACGAGTAATCAAAGATAAAGCAGTACCAACCATACCAGATCACAAAACAAAAAAACCATATTTTCACCACACCGTAAAGGTGTGGTGAAAATATGGAAAAACGTCACAGTACGTTGTTTAGAACTGAGTCCAATACGATGGAAACGCTGGAAAGATTTTAATAATAGCCATCATTGCCTTCGACGAAGAAGCTTTGTAAGTAAATATTCGCAATACTTCATCCAAAATGCTGAACATCTCTCAACTAAGACAAATTTCAAAATAGTTCTCATAAAGGGGCAGTAGCAATAATGAGATGCCAGTAGACTACACACTTAGAGCCCTTGTCTACAAGGAAAATGCGGTTATAATGGAACAACGAATAGAGCATACTATACCCTCAAGTCTAAGCGATACACTGTTCCAAGCGATACTGACTAGCACTCGTATTCTTCTCAACTACCCCATCATTGATCTTCATCAAACAATTTGCTTACTGAATTTTACTCTTTCCAAAACCAACGCTAATCTTCCAGAGTGTTCTTTTCGGCACTTTTTCCATGCGTATTCATGGTCAAAATCTACTAAGAAATTTCTTGCTGTCAATTTATCCGGTTTCCATACGTCCGAATGATCAATGATTCATCGGGGCAATTTCGCTCGTTTTTTCTTATCGAATCGACTTTAAAATGAAAATCATTCAAAAGAAAATGATGAGGGCAATAAGAAGGTGAAAGTATTGTTCACTTTCGTAAATGAGCAAACTTTTTTCGTTTCCTTTCCAAACGTTCATTGTTTCAAATAGGGCACACAAAACACACATTCAACTACTCTTCATTTCATCGACTCTATAAAATAGGTGAAAAAAGAAAAAAAAAATTGAGAGAGCATTTTTCTGAATGGAATAACTCTTAGCATATTAGCCCACAATTTCCTATCCATATATGGGGGTAGCCAAATTCGATTTTTCCTAGTAGAAGGAATTAATTACTGTTGCTCTCAGAAACGATTATGTAGTCCAGTAAAATTCTACTAGGCTATTCGGTTGCTTATGTCTGAAGTGCGGTTTGCTTTCAATGTGCAGAAGATTGGCCAAAAGCTGGTCTATTCACCCTAACTATGACCTACACCATGATCAAGTGAACACTTGGTAAACAACCGCACGTGACCCTCTGAGCCATACTGTAAGGGATACGACGAGTAATTCGGTGCAGTAATTTTTTTTTTGTTTTGGCGTCGGAACTAGACTTCCTCAGGTATGTGCTGGGATCAATTCTGGCATCAAATGTTAGGCCTATATAAGTGGAAATCTTCGAGTGACCACTGGCCAATACCCACATAACAGTGTTACTCTACTTGCAGCTCAATCCCTTGTCCCCTTAACAAACTTCTCTCTTTTGTTGATAAAAGCTCATAGAAAGCCCCAGTTGAACCTCATTTCGTCCATAATTTAGTCTGTTAGTAGGCAACGGCACTTCATGTGAATTCTCCCTAAACCCCATTTCACCTCTAATTTACCTTCCTTTTTGCATGCTCCATTTCCCACAAGCAAGCTCACTCCCCTTCCCCATCCACCTGCAATTTTCTATCCTCAGAAATTTATAACTACTTATTGACAGCATAAAAGTTATGTTTTGCAGGAATTTGAATCGACGGTTTTCAGCAGTTCATCTAGTAGGCGGCTCCTATCTGCAACCAAGCACAAAGCTTTCCGGTCACCTTTCACGCGTGATCCATCAACGTGATAGTTTATCGAATAGCGATGAGAATGTGCGCATTCCGGAATATTTCTTCGCATTCAATGAATGAAACGTATTCGAAATTCGACCAAATTCATTCCACTCTACCCAACAACGATTGCAATAGTTAGAAACCTCAAAATGCATATGTTCACCCCGAGAAAAACCCCTAAACTTACTCTACTAAATAGTAGAGTAAGTTTGATTTCAGAGGCACAAAAATATCTCCTAAACATGCTCCATGAAATGTCTCTGTGGTGTGAGTATCGGAAAATGATAAGTACACTGTAAAAGTCGCTTAGAGAAGATTTTTTAAAAACCGGACGGTACCAAACCACGTCGCAATTGACGCCTGCACATTGATCCAATAAACTACATACTGCGACAACTCCGTCAAATGATTCGCTACGTCAAACATCGCAAAACACAGATCCAGCTCACTGATCACTTTCTAATGACTTTCTCACAATATTCATCCTGCTCATACGGTAAACAGCTGGCTATTATGGACGAGCTGAAAATATCAGATACACATATTATGATGGGCACTAGTAGATCGACATGACAACAAGTGAGCAGTAGATGTAGGTGATGAACAGGGCGCAAATGTCAGCAGTATAACAGAATATTCTCAGACTGCAAACATCTGAAACATTTGCAGTCACAGTAGCTCGAACATGGCCGAAGCATGAAGACGCTTCTAAAATATAAAACATAAATGACGTTATTTCATAATCAGTTCGAATCTGATGATAATTTAATCGCATTCTGCAAAGAGATATGTGAGACCTGTCGGAAAATATTAGTGAAATTCGTTGAAGCAACAAAGATCCGTTAGAAATGTCGACTGGAATTGCGAAATTTGGACGGAAATTTCACCTCGTTTCTGTTTTTTTACGGCGGTTATAAAACATGAACTAAAAAACCGTGACATCGATCGCATATAAAAGAGAAGTCGATGAACGCCGCCTCTGTTGCAGTGGATTTCATTGCATGGACACAATGGTGAGTATTTCAGATTCCGTTCACTTCTTTTTACAAAAATACGATTATTTTTATCAAACAATTCGAATTGATTCAGCTCCTTCTATGACTTTATGCTAATTTATTGATGCCAATATATGCATTTTTTTCATTCAACTATTATTTCTAATTTATAGAATATTTTAACTATCATTTTTTTTTCTGAAATTTTTCACATAATTAACATTTTAACATTTAGAAAATTCTAACAATCATTTTTTTCTTCAACTGTTATTTTTCTCTTCTCATTTAACTATTATTTTTCTTTTTTCATTTTGACCATTATTTTTCTTTTCTCATTTAACTATCACTTTTCTAATATATTGAAAAACCGAAAATGTTATTGCTCAGACGCTGTTAGTTTACAATGAAATAGCAAACAGCAAGAAAGATTTCAAACAGCTTCATCATTCATAAGATGAAAATTGGCATCCTTTTCATTTTCGCTCGATTTCGACGTTTTGTCTACATGTCTACATCGGTTCAGCTCAGTAAATGTGAATGCTGTTGATGGAGGCACCATAAATTCGACGATTCGACGTGCCAATTGAAAATACGAGTAGATCGCCTCATTGAAATGATCAAAGATCCAGTCAAGTGCTCTGTTTGGTCATGATCTCAATGAGCATTTTTTATGATCGGTAATGTGCAAATGCGTATTCCACTTACTCAATCATCGTTGCCGTATACCCTCGTTCATGATGGATTGAAACACATCATGAGATATCCGACTTATCACTGGAAGCTACGATATGTCTCACTAATTATCCAAGCTTTGATAAGCCTCAGAGGAAATATATTGGCCTTTGAAGTCGTTTCCTTGGCAAAATCCATTAAGGAGTAAGTTCTAGAAATCTTCCGTCACACCCCCTCCCCCATACCCAACGCCCCTCCCCTCCCCTCTCCCACCACATTTCCTTCGCCCAATGCAGTCCCCCTTCAAATTTAACCTTTCTTCTGATGGCCAGATTCCGCTGACGCGCCCCTTCAAAGTTCGTCCCGAACATGCTTTTCTATACGAAATTTCATCCACTTTCGTCTACCCACGAATTTGGTTATCTTCATGAACGCCGCCTGCCTCCTCCCACAATTCAATCTCGTGTTTAAGAAACTGATTCTGCTCGTTGCTGCTTTCGCAACACCGGCGATGGCTTGTATGGGCGGCGGTGGTGGTGGTTGTTGCTGTATGCCAATGACACCCGTATGTGTACCCAGTGCTGCAATGTCGTCTTGTTGTTGCTGCTGCTGCCCAGGAGGTGGAGGCGGATGTGGAGGAGGCTGTGGCACTGGAATAGCAGGGTGAGCTCCATCAACCTTCCCTTTATTCCGAAAGCACTATCATAGTATATGATTTTCCGGTGTTAATGTCGCTTCAAATTATCGAATCATTTAGCCGATGGTGGGATATATAATCAACGATTCGTCTACATTAAAATCTATGGTCATAATTGAATATATTCTGCTAATCTCATCGTTTTTCATAGCGTTCCACATAAGTGCAGCTTACAAAGAGTATGCTAACTGGATGGCCGCGATATGATCCAACCGTTAAGCGCAGAAGAGGTAAACATGAATTTTGCCTTTTCATGAGTCAGCGGTAATTGCATGGACAATTATGCCGTTGGGATCACTCATTTAGCAGTATAAAAGAAGTACGACATTTCGAGGTAAAAGCTCGCATTTTTGCTAGCATTTATTAAAATACATCCGCATTTTGTTGAGCGTTTAAACAATTGGCACCGAAATCGGCTATGCCGCATTTTTGATGGTACGATCTTCTGATCAAAATGCGCAGATTCTTGCGTCAATATTATAAATGCTGAAAAAGACAAACGATAGTTAGATTGTAATGAGTGGTGTGGTACCCTGGATCGATCTTTTCAGATATTTGGTACCAGTCGGAGGCGGTGGAGGTGGCGGTTATCCCAGTTATGCTCTTCCTATGAAAGGAGGCATTGGTGGTATTGGTGCTTATCCTGTTGCTATTAAAGCATCCAGTTATCCCACTGGCCGATATCCTCAAGGCGGTGGATATGCCACTTATGTCGGTTAACATGAAGGCAAGTGCGAACGATCTCAAAAATTGTCTATACTTATCGATGACTGATTTTGTGCAATTTAATGCGCTGTTGTATAAATTTATTACAACTGAAGACGATAGATACATAATGAGGAACAAAGTGGGAAACGTTCCAGAAGGCTCATTGGATATGCGCTTTCGCAAATCGAAATCCATGCAAGCACAAACGTGCGCAAAAACATAATATCAAAGGGCGCCTTCGCGGCGGCGTAAGGCGCTTAAAAATCATCTGCCTTTCGCTTCCGTATCACTTATCATCAAAACCCGTGACAGAAGCTTCAAGCCACTCAGTTGTTAAATATAACTATGTTCGGCAATCACCAAATGACTTCTGAAGGACTTCCTGCTACTCAGTTCGATGAAATTGCATTGGTATGTCCCATCGGTAGATACATCGGAGCCGTTCAAGGGTTCATTGAGCTTACTTCTGAGTCAACATCGCTTCCAATCTTCGCGATTTTCGTAGGGGTTGAACTTCAAACTGGTCGCCATTCCATAAAATTTGACTACCAATGAAACAGCTGAAAAAATCTTCTAGAAACTAAATGAAAAAAACCTTTTATTTAAGCTGTGAAAGAATCTGCTCCTGATTGCTCTCAACAAAAAAGATGTAGTCGTTTTCAAGTAGTTTGGTTTTGCTTCATGATATAAACGAAGAAGAATGTTTATTCAAGTGGTAATATTAAAGAAAAGTGCAAGAAGCAATGGAATGTATACAGTAGCAAGGCAACAAAAGAACATATGAATCATGCGAATAGAGTAGCAAATGTAAGTGAAGCACAAAGCAGATACCCTGGAAGAGTGACAAATCTTCCGGGAATGCTTCAGGAAAACTCTTGGCGATTTTCAACCAGCTGGCCATGCCAATTTGAAACCGAAAATACTGAAGCGATTCGTGATCCGATACCCAGAACTCAGCCCCCATAATTGGGTGCATAAAGCCCAACAAACTTTTTACGAAATGCCATACAAGCGTAAGATTCTTGCACTTTTTTAAAGATTTCTGATGCCAATCATGGGCTAGGATGGCTGTACTCTCGTGCACTGTTTTAAATGCGACGATAGTACACAACGTACCCCATACGATAATCAACAATGTGTGTGTTTTGCAAAGAACGTCTAATATAGTAGATTGCCTTTAGCGCTTTTACAGCTATTTCAGTAGAGTGCTAATTCCGGTGGAAATCCGGACAAATGTTGATTCCAGGATCGCCGATCCTATCATCAGCAGATGTCGTCCAGCTGCTGGAAGCGTTCTTGACGACAATTCACATGAAAAACTGGGTATTTAATGTGCGAAGCGTGAAGGTGACAAAAATTTGACCAGCCACAGAATGCATTTATATTCATTTGCAGAATATGAAAATCAGCAGTTGGTTCATACAAAATGTGATATATTTTCAAAAGATCAGAAAATTTTTCAAACATCTAATAAATCATTTCGTGTTACGTTTGTTACATCAGACATATTACATGCGTCGGTAATGGATCCAGCCCACTCTAATGTGAGAAACCGTTGATTATGTGGCAATGACGTTCTACAGCGTTGCCGACAAAGTTTCAAGCAATTAACGATTCCATTCAGTATGTACAACAATACTTTATGGTCGTTCTTTTCGAGAAGATGAAACGATGTATGTGTAAGGGAAACACTTTTAATGATGGCTCAACACATTTAAGCTTGATCATCAGAACGTCCTGATGAGTTATGTCCATGTGTATAGGATTTCTATAGGATGAATGTCTGCAGTATCGATCAGTTGGTATCATTCATTTTTTAAGTCCTAAGCTGAGATTACAACTAAAGAAGCCCTATATTATGAGATATTCGATTGGTTAAAAAAAATTTGCTTCACTATGTATGTAGGTATGTCTGCAGTATCGATCAGTGTTATCAGTGAAGATTAGATTTTGCTGTTCGTTCCAAGCGCAGTCTATGAGGTTTGATAAGATTCTTCATAAAGCAAAAAGCGCTGAAGCTTCTCGATTATTTAAAGTACGTTATTAATCGGTGGATCTTGAAAGGCAGAGATTTTTTGCATAGGCTCAAATAAACCTTCGCTTCCTAGGATGACTGGGAAAAAAGAATTCCACTGGTCCTACTCATGGGAATGACGCATGATGACTGAATGTTTTATGCATGTATGTGCTGCGTGTGGGATCAAGGCTCAACGTTTTGCTGATTCGGTCGGTTCGAAAACGCACTCCTGATTCCTGCTTCACTTAGAATCGAGCAACATCTGTTAATCTCCTCATAAAATCGTAGATTTTAATCTGTTCAAGTAAAAGCGTTTTTCGATAACCCGGATAAAGGTACTAAGGTCATTCGAGAGCAAGATTATTAACAAAACGAAGCAAAGCCAGGCAGCCATTAGAGCAGAAACGGTGTCTGACAATGAACGAAACGAACGGCCAGCAGTTCAGACAAATTCGAGTATAGAAGGCATTTGAGCAAGTCATGATGCTGGTAGAATGGAGCTAGATGTATTGCAAACTATAGTTTGTCATTTTCAGAGTCGTTTGACTTGCGGCTCTTTCGATAACGAGCTTCCACAAAATCCGTAATATCCTGTTTCTATTCAATCAGCCAGTCATGCTTTGAAAGTGAATTAAGAAATAGTGCCGAGATAGTGAACCCGGAAATTTTGTTCGCTTTAATTTCAACAAAGGCAGTTTCGGTTTTATTGACCTTTCAGAGCACTTATCAATCACCGCCTTTCTCTCAAATCGATCGCACTTTCACTTTCGCTATCTGTTTGGATCTACATATGCATGCAACCAATCCCCGATAGGTCGCCCCACCGAATGTCGTTTTGGCTTTTCCAAACTGTTGTTTTTTAAATGACAAACTGAAGCGGAAATATCCAATGCCACATCTTCAGACATTTCGTTCTCTACGCCTCACATATTTTTCACTACATTCTACATTGACTGGAAGGAGGAGGCGAGGAAGAAGGTGGAGGAGGGGGGGGGGGAAGTTGAGGAGTGGACGCAGGAGGAAATGGTGGGAGGGCTGCATTGTTCCATGAACTGTTGTCATGAGCGTATCTGACAAGAAATTTTTTCAGAGTTGTTTTGCATTAGAAATGGACCCGGCAGTAGCATCATGCGAATTGATTCTTAACAAACTGATTATGAAATTCAATGGGCTTTTTTCAAATCCGCCTTCCGATTGAAAAGAAGTGTACCGTTGGGGGGGGGGGGGGGGGGGGGGGAAGTTGAGGAGTGGACGCAGGAGGAAATGGTGGGAGGGCTGCATTGTTCCATGAACTGTTGTCATGAGCGTATCTGACAAGAAATTTTTTCAGAGTTGTTTTGCATTAGAAATGGACCCGGCAGTAGCATCATGCGAATTGATTCTTAACAAACTGATTATGAAATTCAATGGGCTTTTTTCAAATCCGCCTTCCGATTGAAAAGAAGTGTACCGTTGAATTTATTGGGTGAAAGAATCGCATAATTTATATAAATGTGTGAAGCTCAAAAAAGAGTTCTTCGTATTGTCTTTTGGAATTCTTAAAGAACATTCATTTATTCGAACGTTTTGTTCCTGTTTTTTTTTTAAATTTACTAATCTTCATGTTTCAAAACGAGGAGATAATATACTCAAATGCTCCATGACCACTTGAGAAAAACCGTTTCGACTATCATGCTCATAGAAAGCTGTCATGTTTAGCGGATTAAAACTAAAATTCGTCGGAATTTGACGAAATAGATTTTTCGTTGTTCGACTAAATGAACAACGAAAGAAAGACTTTGGTTTTGGTTTCCATAACTTCTAATGATATTCAAATGTGAACGAAACAAATTGAGACATTTCAATTTGTATGCATCTCATAGCTTCGCTTAATTCAAAAAAAAAGCTTTTGTGCACACCGATATTAGTTCGTTGAGTCGCTTTACAAACGCTATTCGATTGCGCAGACTATTCATGTTAAAGGCTTGAAGAACACATAAATTACAAATGTACTCCTAATTAATAAACATGATGAAAATGCAAGATTTTTTTTAAAATCACTCTCCAATTGTTTCTTTGCATTTCGTTCTCTAACCTCATATTTTATTTCTGCAGTCAGCACGCATCTCGACGTGCTGTGCAGTCAGCGTTACCTTGAGCAGCACGATCAAGGGGTCAGTGATGTCTCTATCCTTCTAAAACGGATCTACTCCAACGTTCTTTTCAGCTCGTTTTTATACTTGATGAACAAAGTTCATGAATTCCGCCAGGGCTTGCAGTATACACAACAGTATCGGCAACGAGAATTTATCGCTCATAATGTCGTTCGCTGACTTCCTGGATGACCTGACATGATTTAAGAGTGGGAAGCAGAGCGCAGAGTTGTTCAAAGGGAACAAAGCGCAAAAATATATACCTGGGAAGGGCCAGGCAGACCCTTGAAAAGACGTCACTTAAGAAGCAAAAAAAAAAAGGAAAAATACTTAACACTTGGGAAAAAAACTGATAATGCCATGAAAAACCACTGGATGAAACCATCAGGTGCAGCTGGTCTTTTATTAGCCTTTTCCTGCAAGTGATTTGTGCTCTTTTCAACAATGATCGTTTATTAAAGAACAATCTTTCGCTTTTTTCCAGTTTTTTAGAAGAGGTCGTACGATGAATTTCGCAGCCATTTTTTCCGCCCAAGGCCGATATTCACCGTAAAAAAGGAGAATGCCAACAAAGCGAAACTAATAAGATTAGTTGTGGAGAAGCAATATTTTTTGTGCGGCTCCTCCACCAGCACAAGTGATTGCCGTAACTGATCACGGCTTTTCGCTTCTCCAAAATAAACTGAGCCGTTTGAGCAACTTCATATTTCACTCAATTAATTCTTTCACCAGAGCTACTTTTTCCAACTTCTGATCGGCTACCAATAAAGTAGAAATGCATGCCGTACCGTTAGCAGACATACAGTTTGCAACTCGCCGATTTGATCAGGTTTTGAAATTTGCTCTCAGCTATTCGGATTTATCCGGTTCGACTCGGCATTCAGTCATTTGCCTAAAGATTCGTTTTCCCGAGGTTTTGCTGGCGATATGCAGTTCGACCGGTTAAAGACGTGTGCAAATTGTTTAACCCGTTTAGGGGGCATAAATTCCTCTCTTATTTCCACCCCTCTCCCCTCGGGCCAGCGGACTGGCTTCTAATTGTATGGATAAGGTAAACCTAGGACTTCCACCGTTTTTCCATTTTTTTTATTTCACCGAATTTCACCGAATTTTTCTATTCACCGAACTTACAAAATTACATTCAATTTTTTTTTAGAATTTACAAAATTACAAAAAAAATTACATTCGCCGAATTTCATAATCATCAGTAGTTCCCGATATCTGCATACACTAGTCGTAGTGCATTTTGCAAATTATGATTTTGGCAAAGCGCATAGACAATACGAGTGGTTTAAAATTTTGTTGTAAACAAGAATCACTCACGTACCTGAGGTAAATTCTGCGTTGTCACCAGCACTGAGGCACTCCTTGCAAAACGAACCACTCGCTTTGTACGCCGATCAAGGGAGGTCTCTGCCGGCGGGTGCAAACCATATATCAGGAGTTCAAACAGAGTTGCTTGATCATCCTCTTACAGCTGCGACTTAATAGCAAGTGGTGGTTCGCCTGGTGTTGAGAAGCGATTCAGAAAAGGCGAGGATTTAAAGACCGGAGTGAGCTACCGGCGGAGCGATCGACGCTTGTGCACTTAAATGACACCCTGGGAGGATGACCTCACTTGAGAGGGTGGGTGAGGGGGGGGATACATTAACTGGCGCCCCGTGACAAGTGCGTTAATGAAAGTGGCTCTAAATGAGGATGGGGAGGGAGGAAACAGATAAATATAACTTTTGCCCATACAAGTTTTTAACTCAGTTCTCTTGGTGTGCAAGCTTACCGGAATTTGAAAAAAATAGATTTTTTATGCTAAAATTTAACCATTTAAATCTGGTAGCTATTTTACCCTGGCACGGATGACGCAACACTATTGCTGTATCGCCTTCATTTCGTGTGTGTAACGACCGCGATCACCTTTCCTGTGTTGCACTTTGGAAAATTTACAGTTTTCAAAGCGCATCAAGGCGATCTCGAGTTTGAGCTTATGGATGTGTATGTCTACCTTTCGGGTAGCTTAAAATTGAAAACGACTAATTGCCTTAGATCAACCTCTATGTTCTATTTTTTAAGAAATTGACCGACCTCAGGTGAAAATCACAGTACCCTAAAATATGGTAAAGTTCCGCATCATATTTGGAATGGCCGGAAAACCAATTCTTTAGTTGTTTTCTTCGAAAGCCGATCTTTGTATCAGCGACCGGATGAAATAGAATTTAGACATTTGTCATTGCTGAGTAGTTTACGAAATTGGCCAGTCGAATAAGTATGTTGACAACATGCATGTTATAGCAGCTCTCCGTTATACATTCACTCCGATTTGTTACTGTTTAAGAAGGTATTGTACCAGTGTGTCACCATGTTACCGTCAACGATTTTCACACAGTTCTGTCGATCAGTTTCGTTTCAGGTGCTGATTCTTTTTTATTTCATGCGTGAATTTCGTTTTTTTTCTCCTCACACGTGTGGGCAGTTTGATTAAATATTTCATGTTGTGATCAAATTGTAAGTAATCCCTTTGCAAAGGTAGCTGTAATTTCATCGATTCCCGTATAGATGCATCTGACAACCATGCCCACGCATGATTGCGGATGAAATAGAATTTAGACATTTGTCATTGCTGAGTAGTTTACGAAATTGGCCAGTCGAATAAGTATGTTGACAACATGCATGTTATAGCAGCTCTCCGTTATACATTCACTCCGATTTGTTACTGTTTAAGAAGGTATTGTACCAGTGTGTCACCATGTTACCGTCAACGATTTTCACACAGTTCTGTCGATCAGTTTCGTTTCAGGTGCTGATTCTTTTTTATTTCATGCGTGAATTTCGTTTTTTTTCTCCTCACACGTGTGGGCAGTTTGATTAAATATTTCATGTTGTGATCAAATTGTAAGTAATCCCTTTGCAAAGGTAGCTGTAATTTCATCGATTCCCGTATAGATGCAGCTGACAACCATGCCCACGCATGATTGTTCTGACCAGTTTCGGAACACCTGGTGGTCAGCCTGCTGGCGACCCCTTGGGAAAACAGCCGGGAATCGAACCCAGGTCTTCCCGCGTATGAGGCCGGAGCTCTACCACTGAGCTATTGCCCTGCCTGCATACCTTTGCAGTAGTTTTTTTTTTCCCGCAGAGAAGCCATAGTCTGTTTGCAGAAGTTTAATCTAACGTCCAAAAAAGATCTATCAATTCGAACAAATATTTCAAATGAAAAAATTCTAAAATGGTACGCTAATGTACTTTGAGCAACACACATACTTCTTATATGCGTAACGTGGAAAAGTAAAACAGAAGAGGGCAATCAAAATGTAAACTGCCTACGGATGTCCACAATTAGCAAAAGGCTAATCGATTACAACAACGGAACTGGGAAGAGGGACGAAACATCTGGTTCAGTGATTCAAATGCGTTCAAAAACTGCACTCGTTTCAGTGGAAATCTTGAACATTTTTTGAGGAGGGAATTTTAAATAAAAATAAAACACAAAGATGAGCACAATACTGAAACGGGCATCCTATCAGCGAATTATAATTTTCTGCCAAACGTCATGCAATCAAAAATGCAAATAATGCTATGTGCTTCCACTTCTAAGCATCTTGAATTTGTTGGCACCTTACAGTGTACATCTTTTTTTTTCCATCCAGCTCAACGTTGAGTAAGTGTGGCGCAACCTTTAATTCATCCTATATAAGTTTCCATCTTAACCACTGTATCCAAAAAAATGGAACCGCAAATAAGAACTCATTTATTAGAAGAGATCACTAAGGAAAATTTGGTTTCAAAAATTGTTCTGCGGTGAGAGGAAGGAAGGCTGACGCTTGTCATCGGTATCGAGTTAACTGATAATTCTTTTTTTTCAAAATATTCCAGCGATGTTGTCATGTTCTTAGATGATGTTATCAGTGAGGGGAGGATTTATGAATAGGGAAATGCCAACTATATTGAAACATGAGGGTAATTTTAGTTCGTTGTGTTTTATGGCAAAATAATCGAATGCAAAAATGAAACCCTAATCAATTCAGTGCCGAGTCCATGAGGGTACTATAACCGCCACCTCACTACTTACTTTTGTTGCCGAGAAATTGTGCCAACGATTATGGTTATTTTTTTATTTTTTTTAAATATGAGTACTATAACGCCGTTATTTACAGATATTTCCCATATAATTAGCTAAGCTAGTTGTTCTCTGAATAGGGTGCTATCTCATCCAGAGTATGATCCACTGCCACCACCGCCAACCGGTCCTGCCAAACCAGCCGATGAATATCCACCTCCGACACCTGGCCCAGCCATCCCTGCGCTACCTGAAGAGTAGGCGCCGCCGGCGCCGGGTCCTGCCATCCCCGCGCGATTTGAAGAGTATCCTCCGCCGACGCCTGGTCCAGCCATCCCGACGCTACCTGAAGAGTACCCGCCGCCGATGCCTGGTCCGGCCATCCCGACGCTACCTGAAGAGTACCCGCCGCCGGCACCGGCCATTCCGACGCTCGAAGAGTAACCACCTCCAACAGCAGGTGCAGCCATTCCTGCACTCGAAGAATACCCGCCTCCTACTGAGGGACCAGCCAGTCCGATACCAGAGGAGTAACCACCTGCGATGCCTGGTGCATTCATTGCTGCACCGGATGCATAAGCACCTTGACCTAATCCAGCAAGACCTGTGCTTGGGCCGTAACCGCCACCTATTCCGCTAAGTCCTGATGATAATCCTCCGAGCCTGAAAGAACGTAACCTGACATAAACTTCACCAATTTATTTCTTTGACCAGAAACCATGTTCTTGATCCGAAATGGTTGCAGAAAATGTGTAAAATGAATGGCTCTTCAAAACTCCATAAAAAACGCTTACAACATTTCACTTATATAGCGAAAGTCCATATGAATGATGAGTTACTCTTAGAAATGTAAAAGGACGGTGAAAATTCTAACTTTTACATCAAATATCGCCATAAATTTGGCGCATATGTGGTCTTCTTTTTCTCTGGACATTCAAATGCGAATATGGAAATGTATAAGGGTAAGGAACATTGAGGACAGAAAACTATATTCCTAACTGAAGAGCTATATGATTTGGAGTTGATAATTGCAGATTTCATTACTAATAATACGTCAATCGCGCAGTTATTGTATGATAACTGCACTGATCTCCTTTTTAAAAAGTGGATTTAAAAAAATAGGAAAAATTAGCTATCACTAAAAGCTTTAATATTTTTTTATTCGCGCTCCTGATAATACAAATTGATGGGGCATGTTGTATTAATGCGGCTGTCGAACATTTCATGAGCTTTACGTCTCATGTACATCTTAGAGTCCTTAAGTAGGAGTCCTTAGCGAACAAGGAGTCCTTAAACCAATTGAAAGCGTGATGAACTTTTCTAGTTATTCTTTTAAATAGCTTGGCAGTCTTACACTTCTACGATCATATTTAGCCTTCTATAACTGGCAGAAATCAGTGGAAGGACTAGCATTGAATGAGATTGGCACGATGAGCGGAATGGGAGCTAGGTATCAAGCTAGCATCTCCAAATACCGCTTTTACGTCGGAAAAATTCAAAGCTTATTCGACCCCACAGCTTGTACAAATTTTCTGCAAAGGACTGTGTTTTCTCCACGAAAACGAATGGATAGACTAGATAAGCTGATCGGTAAAAGTTCATGCAAACTCTTAACTCTGCTCATTTGATGTAGGCGGCTAAATATCATGCAAAACCCTCATACATTAGAATGATGCAGCCTCCTTTCTGCTCGGTGAACTAGTTGGTAATTTGATATAGGAGATCAGCGTAAAATGTAGATTAAATGTGCTGAATTTCATCAGTACAGCCTTATTGGTTTCAGAGTTGAAACTATCCAATCAACAGATAAGCAGCCACATCCACATGCATGAATAGACACAATGCAGCCATAATCCGATTTTCAAGTTGCAAATTTGCTAAATGGCCTAAAAACCACTGACAGTTCAGCTAATGGTTTCTTTCAGAAATGCTGTAATAAGTGAACAAGAAGCCGAGTTTAGTGAAAGCATGAAGAAGTGAAGAGGGACTTACCCTCCTCCACCTACTGGCAGGCCACTACCACCTCCTCCATGACATCCGCTGCCTGCTACTACAATAGTTGGTCCAAATCCGCTGCAACTTCCGCCACCTCCACAACCACCTCCACCGCCGCCTCCGCCGCCGCATCCACCACCTCCTCCTCCGCATCCCGTCATTCCACCTCCGCCCCCGCCTGGGCCACAAATGCAACAACAGCTCATTTGAGGCTTGGGAAGGCACATTTGTGGAAGTTGTGGAAGACAGCAACAACACTTACTACCTCCACCCATACAGGCGAATGCTGGCGTCACGAACACGACAATGAGTAGAAACTTCTGCAATAAATAAACAACACCGAGTGCAACTCCACACCAGAATCTACTAGGCAAGGACCCAGATGTGATACTACGAATTTGACGGTTGGTATGGCGAATTTAAAAACGTCAGGAAAGAATGCGTAGGTGAAAAAAAGGATCGCTGTAGATGACGATTGGAGCCATACACACGTAGATCTCAATATCTGTGTAAAATATCTGATTTATTGCCATTTTAACGAATTAAATTGTTTACCACCCCTTCACTACTATGTGAAAGTTAATGCTGCATAATCGGTTACTCGGTTTCAAGTCGATCGGTCTTTCATTTAGGTGAAAAGCTCACTGATTGGTCGTTTTCAACTTCAAAAAAACGACCAATTAAACGACAACATTTGCTGCAGTAGTTGTTTCCTTTGGACGTCAATCAGTATTTTATATTTCACTTTGTGAAGTACTGCTAGTCGCTTTCCCATTCACTTATCAGTTAGCTCGGCTATGTATGTATCAGTATGCAACGGAACAGTTCGCTTTGTCATTGAATTTAAAAAAAAAAAAAAATTGACCTGCTTGACGATAAGTTTTGGATAAGTCGCCGACGAATTTCAAACTTTCATTGTCGAATTTTAGCTCCTTATCAATCAGTCGATTTACTGATAATAAAAATTTTGCTAGTGGACGTTGCGCTATTCTCCATAACGAATATACATTGTGTTCAGCGTATCAATTAGGAAAAATAAAAACAGAGTGATAAATTTCTGAAGTTTCACTAGTTGATTTCGCGAAACCGACATGTATGTGTTCGCAGAAACAAGCAATAAAATGTTGAGCATTTTAACCAAAAATGGACGTAATTATAATTTTTACCAATTTGATCATATTGGTAAAAAAATATATTTGCCTATTTTCCTATCTCCGCATCCAAACAATAAAAATTCCGCCAAAAATTTGATCGTCGAATTAACGGCTTTATTTTAGTTCTATTTCCATATAAAATAATCTTTTGACTACAGTTTTAACAATTAAAGTGCTATATGATTCGCAAAGAAAAAAAACATAAGAGTGCTTAAAAATGATTTAAGACTGTTACTTACTCAAATCTAAAAGATGATGGTGATTTAGTAACGTGTGCAAAGATTCTAAAAATGCCTTTCACGTTTTCACTAGAAATGTTATGCATTTGTGTAGCTCTAAATTTGTGAAGCTTTGGAACTCTGTACATGCGAAAAGATCGCTTGAAGCAATATATGAAGTCCGAACTAAAAAGACTCTCTAACTGAAAAGATTACATGTAAGCTGGTTAGCGCATAAAGCGAAAGAAGGATAAAAGTGACGATACATGTTGAGCAGCTTTGCATCCGGAATATTCACGTGAGATAGAGCAATGCAGCTTTCAAGCTTCTGATCGCTGTCTCATTTTGCAATCGACACATAATTGAACTTTTGCTTGGTAAAAATTTTGAAATTTTTTTTAGTGACAAACACATCCAAATAATCCGATCAAACCACTCAACTATTGTTTTCAACACAACTGTTTAACAAGTTGAAAAAACGTATATGCATCAATCAGTTCAGTTCACATTACGCTCGAGGACACGACGCTTTCATCAAATCACAAGAAACAACATACAACAATTTAAAAAATGGATGAGATATTGAAAACAAAAAAAGAAGAAACATTGAACTGAGAACAAAAAGTAATCGTACCATTTCTGATATCGTTAGTAGCGAATATGCGACAGTCGGCGAATCACTGATGATGCCGCCATTAACACCATTCTTATATTCAGGGGTTTTGTCACGCAATTTTTGTTCGAACATCCTTCTACCGAATAGCCAACAAAAAAACTGGTACGATAACGGCATCGACCATAGAAAATCTCTCTGTGTGTTGCGTAGTGTTGCCGCTTGTTTCAACAACTTGGCTTCCGTTTCAAAGCTGGCGTTCGAAGAAATCTGGTTTTTTTCTCAAATTTTTTCTGTGAATACCTTACGCTTCTGAACGCGTGAAATCTTTGGCACTTCTTCACCACAACCGTCGTTGTAATGACACTATTAGAAAATTCGCTGCTTAATGCGAACACGCAAAATAGCATGCTGAGCTGAGAGAACGGTGCGCAATTGTTGACCGCAATCAGGTTGAAAAAAAAAAGAAGAAGAACACGTTCAAGAGACGAGGAAATCGGGACAATTCGTTGATGACCGGTTACGTGAGAGGCGAACATTAAACGATAGCCTAGACATTCCTCAGTTTTTCTTCTCAAACGATAACCTAAGAATGTTGATTTGCGTTCGAAACGGATCGGCGTGTTATGCATTCCAGCTATGTATCCGTTTCAAGCAGTAGTTGCCTCAATAGCTTTCAGTAATGCTGAAACTAAAAATGTACTTACCGTGGACGTAAAGCCATCACAACGTTATGACGTCTCCGGTGACTGAACGCTCAATTTCATTTTTCTTGACACTTAGCATTCATCTGGATATGTATCAGAAGCGATCGCCTATAAGCTACTGTAGTTCAAAAAAAGTGGCTTGAGGGAGACTTCTAAAAAACTCTGACGGAATATCAAAGTAAACGGAATGTTTTTCATGAACGAAAAACTGATCCTATAACTTTTGGTCATTGGAGAAAAAATCGCCAGGGTGAAAAATCATTCTACAACAGTCCGCTCACTTTCGTTATTCGAGCAAACAAGATCAATTGCCATAGCAGCAACCAGCAGCACTCTAGGATGTTGAGGGAAGTGAAAAATATCAGTAATGAATGTTTGTTGTTGATCGATGACTTTCCAATTTGTGCACTTTCTAATTAATGACACAAATTTAGGATGAAGTCATCCAGATGTCAGGAATGTCCTCCTAGTTTACTTTTCAGGAGTAACGACTTCATTATCCTGAACCACTCTTTTGCCAGTTATGGGACTGCATGACTGAAGTAATCAGTGATACAAACAGTGGACAGCGGCAACAGCGGTGCAAAATGCATCTGTTATCTATGGAAGGCTTAGAGTGTTACCGCTATATCGGCTTCACCCTGAACTGAAGATGCAGTTTTCCATTTCACAATCTCGGAAACCTTAGTGATGTTCGTTTCGACGGTTATCCATCAAAAATTATATTCAACAGTTGTTCGAGAAGTATATCATCGAAAAGAATGTTGTCGTACAACTAATTAATCGATCCTAGAAAATGTATGAATTAACCATCATTTACTTCCACCATCCATAAGCCATAAGGAGCACACGTTGAATCTTAAACCTGTCCTTATACTATTAGGCGAAGAAAATAATTTGAACACATTGTGAAAAACCTAGCAAGGGAAATATCTTTAAACAACTGTTTATGCGCTTTGCAAATTCATATTTGCAAAGCGCCTTCACGCGTATCCATCTTCTGCACCTGTGTGTGTCCGCTTTGCAAATTTGTATTTGTAAAGAGCACAGCATGCGACTTCTTGCTCACGTGTCTGCATGCGTATATGTCCTTTACCTGTCCGAAACACAGTTCTAAGTCGAGAGCCATTGGAGATATGGTTCTGATCCACAACCAATTCTGTACTAAAACGTACCAAATACATGTTAGCGTTTATGCGTAACGCGTATCCATCTTCTGCACCTGTGGGTGTCCGTTAGTTTTAATTTGGAAGAATTTGGAAGTTGCTGCAGTAACTGAATTATAATCTGGTACACACCATGCAAAACCTAGACGTCGTTCTATATCCATTTTTTTCAGCGCAAAGCTGTATGCGGGTCCTGAATATGATTGAGGCAACATGTATTAAAACCGGTTGGGCTAACGATGGGAGCTGAAAGAAGATTTGTGTAGAATTCTTCAACAATCGGTTGTTCATTTGGTAGTAGCAATGCATGATGTTTCTTATACGACTTCGCTAACGAATGATTGCTGTACGTAATTGATAGCATGTTTCATATATGGAATTTCTGGCTTGTAATGATTGGCCAATCAAACGAGTAGATTAGTGAAATCGTGAATTGTAGCCTTTCTTTATCGCGCATTCTGCCTTTATTATTCGTGGACGTTGAATGCTTTTGCCTTAAAAAATGATTCCGAACAAAATATCATAGGTGATTTTTAGATCGTTTGCCCAATAGATCGATACGGATGCATCCTTTTGCTGCCGATTATGATGCATACATCTTTGATCTATGCAACACTTCACTATAGTGCTCATAGTGGAAATATTAATCGAAATGTAGTTGGGTTTTTTGAATGATGACAATTCACTGTGTCGATTTAAGGGTGTATTATTGTTTCGTGCAATAACCTATCAGTGAATGGTTCATGATACGTTGTGACGTTATGCATGATTTGTCGTAACGAGAAATGCCGCCGTGAAGTCGCCAACCATTTCTCACCATTTAAAGTGCTCAATCAAACAAATAGATGATCAAAGCTCCACTCTGTTGAATACGTCTGATGCATTGAACTCATCTCAAGACTAGCAGAACAGGTTGCTATCGAAAAAAAGTTTTGTCTCGAAAATCCTTTTTTTGTCAACGGCAATTGTAGGTGATCTTTCGTCTTCTAGAGACATCGACGAAGTCAGGAAGTTGAAGCAGACGTGTGATTTATTTTAGTAACATCTGTGTCATTGTTAAGGTGTTTTCCAGTTGTTGGTGTTCTACAGGAAAATCGTTCTCTGCATACTTTCGTCATTCGTCTCACTTTGGCAAATATCTCAACATGCATCTCAGTTTATAGCAACAAAATATAAATGCATTTGCGTTTCAAAAAATACCATCCAATACGATCAGATATAAATTTCCGTTATAGATCGACAACAAATGTTAGCATTTCGTCGGAAGCAAGAACGAAAAAAAAATACTAACGATTTTGATACACGCAGTTCATTTTACACGAAAAAAAAACTCTTCGGCAAGCCCAGTTATATTTGACAAACTGTACCCCAAAAAAACAGCACCAGCAGCAGCACCCGGATAGGTCGAATCGAGACACCAACATCCTCTAATACAACTATGAATTCTTAAGTCTTCTCGAGAGTTGGCAATAGAATTGAGATTATCTGGGCTGCTTGTTTGAGAAAAAAACAAAGTCGAAAGCCATATACTTACGAATGATTTCCTTTTACTATTCTTAATTCTTTTACTATTCTTTTCTATTCTAAATTACTATTTACTATTCTTTTACTATACTGTTCTTTACTATTCTTTTACTATTAATTCTTTTACTATTCTAATTCTTTATAGCATAAGGCAAAAAAAAAAAAACAAAACAAAACGGAATATGTAACACCTCCGACCAAGAATTTATTGGTAGTGTGCAACTATATGAGGCGAAATATCTCAGTTTGTCAATGATAAACTCTTATTTGCATGATCAGCTTTATGAGAGCGTCGATGCTTCTTGATTTGGTAAGATTCATTTCTTTTGCAATCCCTTATTGTTAATTTTGTCTTTACAGAAACCCAACGATTTTTATGGCCAACATCGACGGGTAACCGTTAAATATGCTTTAATGTTTCTTTAATTCGCTCGTTACGTGTTATTCATTCGATTTTTTTTCGATTGCCATTATCGGACATCGTTCCTCATCAGAAATGTTAGTAACAGTGGATGAAAATAACCATTTTAAAGTCTTACTCATAGTTCCTCAAAAGATCAATTATTGTCTCACTGAAATCGAATTTTTTTTTGTTGCAGCAACTCTGATTTTTTGACCATCTTTTACGATCTAACCTTATCAAATATTATAGAAAATGTAGCGAATCATCCTATGCGGTACGCACTACTTCGATGATGCGCTATGCCGCATGTGGAGAACAATTCCATTACTGTTAGCAAGGCTTACGCACCAATTTTCCTCAACACTCGATGATGAACATTTGCTCTTTTCGTAGTCGTTATTTTTTTTTCCGCAGTGTTTTTTCTTTGTAGTGGTTATTCTTATTCAATGGTTGCTTTTTCGTTTTGGTAATTTGTTTGTAGTGGTTTTTTTTTACAGTGCTCACTATTTTTTAGCGATGTTTTTTTGGGGGTGGTAATTTTTTTGTAGTGGTTAGTTTTTTATTTATAGTTATCTCTTTTCTGTACTGATTGTCGTGCAGCATATTTTTTGAAAGTATTGCGATCCTTTTTATCAGAAGAACGTATTTGAGGTCGCTGTTTCAAGTAAGTTTTCTAAAATCTTGTTTATTACTACTGTTCCGAAAGACTCCAAAATCTACCATCATAAGCAATACACTCTAAAGTTGATCTCTGTCTAAGTATTGTATCGTCATAACGAAATGCTGTCGAGAGTATCATCGTAAGCAGCACGTACAAGAATGGCACCACAAATGAACATATCTATACGTACGCTGCATTCAACCATTCTCAGTACACAAATCAGAGACACAATGATATATTCGTTGATATGTGATACCGTTAGACGTAAACAAATGCGTTTGTGTTGCCATGCTGTGAAATATCACAGTTGGAAGTGAGATGCATATGCGAGTAATGGGTGGCCCTTTTCCCACTAAAGAAAACGTACTTATTGACGCTTATGATTTTTGGTTCCCGTTTGGTGAAAGCATTTCTAGACCATCTAAATAGGTCAAGATATTTGACTTGATCCGGTTCACTCCAAATCATTTCTGTTCGATATATACATAGACCATATGCCGTTAGTGATCACAACAACTGCATTGCTTTATTGATGCGTTTTTCATGTATGACTGTCATGCGCAAACGGTAAATTTATTCCAATACAAATAAGTAAAACAATTAGTTGAAGTACGCAAAATTTACAGATACTTATCGAGAAATTGACCAATTTTCGTAAAGAGTTTAACCGACGTAACCACCGCCACCCGACGGTAGCCGATAACCACCTCCGCCACCAATTCCTCCTCCTCCACCGCCTGGTACCACAATCACTGGTATCCTTAAGAATTTGTCCTCATATAAAGCAGCACAAACCAGTTGTAAATAAGGTTGCAATCAATTTGACGAATGGACGTAAAGAGTCTAGCATTTTGCGGTTGTCAACATCATGACGCTTATTTATAATGCAGCCACCAGGTAACATTTTCAGTTTTACGATCTGCTGACTTAATTTCTTTTTTTTAGGTGAGGCAAACTTAACCGTTTGATAGCATTCTCAGTAAATCACAGTTCTAAGAGGCATAGAATTACATTTCGAAACGGTTTTAAAAAAATGATCATCACAATTAAAAACCTCGCATAACACCATATAATCCCCCAAAAAGGTACAACCGCATCTCTCGCATAATTCTTTACCTTCCCATCTGAAAAAAATTTCCTAATATTTTCCACTGTGATCGTTAGAAAACATTGTAGAGACTGATTGATTTTATGACAAAAAATGATCACATTAACAGATTAGGTATAAACTCGATGAAAAGATGGCTCTCAAGGGACAAACTGTCGAGGAAAACAAGTTACAGATCATATTACGAAAAAAAAAAACAATACTCCAAAACGAGTCAATCGAGAAACACTGGATGTTTCGATAATAGCTGGTCCACAATAGCGTTTTTTTCGATATGATAAAGAAAGACAAACGTACCCTCCTCCTCCTCCACCACCACCGCAACCGCTACCTCCTCCACCACAGCCACCACCGCAAACCGGTGCGCACATCGATGAACTTGGCATGCACATCATGCAGCAACATTTGCTGCCCCCAAAGCATGCAAGTGAAGGCGCTACCAGCGCTGCTAATATCAATAGCTTCTGCAACCGATAACGTATGAAATCAAAGTAAAAGTTTATTCTGCTGATCGATAATTTCCGCAGTAAATTCGCTCCAAACAATGGCAGTATCATAAAATTGAATTTATAAGCAACGGAATGATTAGAAACTACGGTTAATACCTTCGAAACGATTGTCAGAGTGTTGACGGCAAACAAGATCATAGCACTTCGAAATTCGCCCAAACAGTTATAAGGCCCTTCCTTCAAAACTAATGATGTTTTGAGTAAGTTAGTAGTTCCACTACTAGCCCAGAACGTGGATTCGATAAGAATTAATCACACATTGTTGAAAGCATTCTTAAGATTTCTCTAATACCACTGAAACCCATCGGTACCAACAAACATTACCAAACAAAAAAAAAGTAAAAATGCCTTACTGCAATCAATTTTTTATTACACTTATCACCAATCCTAAACTCTTATCACTCTTGAATCCTATAGCATTTTTTATTGGGAAATTTTCTGGACATATCATCGAATCCGAACTAACCATTTAACGAGATTCTTTCGTCGACACAATTCTGTTGGTCGCAGAACTGCTCGCTCACCTATCCCAATCCTATTTTATACGAATCGAATGCTTTTGAGCAGCTTTCGTTAATGTTCACTCTTAAAATTATCCATTTGATTTCGTCTAAGAAAAAACGCCCACACAATGGATTGAAAACTTGAACAAACACAAAGAACGTACACTTGAGATTAACTACCGGTCATACCAGCCGGCTGGCTAGTTTCAACGTGATCTAACCTAACCGAACAAGAAAATCCTGCGCAAAAATTTGTTTTCCACACTTCATAGTCATACAAGTAAGAAACGAAAAAAAAAAAATTCACTCCATGTTGCCTTTGTTCGCTTAAATAAAACTCTCATTCTCATAGATATGAGACATCGATTCGAAAGAATTTCCTCTCCAATTGTTATGTGCTTAAAATTTCTTATAAGTTTTATCGCTGTTTTAACAAACGAGTCTTCCATACATAAACGAACCCTATTAGTAAACCATGCATTTCGTTAATCATGAAGGTGCATAGGCATTCATCTATCTCATTAGCGGCATTATTAGCAGAAATAGAAAAGTGTTTGATTGTAGCAGACAAAGTATCTCTGATACTTGGTCGTTATTTGACTCCTTTACAAGCGTTCAATGCTTGTTCGAATATTTTGTTGGTAAATAATGACATCTCGCAATAACTAACAAATTAGTGATGCAGTGATAATTTAGTGACGCAATAACAAACTTAAAGGTCAACTTTCTTAAACCGCACTTGATGATTCGTTTCAATTGTTTGTGACGCAGACTTGCCACTGCGCCTGATCATATTTGTCTCTTTCTTGCGTCATCTTTGTTATGTTTCGACCACTTACTCATATTATCACAAATGAATTTAGTAAGCGCGTTAGAGGTATACCATGCCTATCGTGACGGATGAGAAAGTGAACAATAAACAATAAACAATAAACAATAAACAATAAACAATAAACAATGATAGAAGTCACTTATTAAACAGATTTTGTAGTAATAACTGTCTCTAATAAAGGTTACTGTTTTGTGGGTTCCTACGGATTTTATGTTTGAATATCCTGATTAATTAACTCTCGTTGACCTTTAAGTCTCAACTGGTGGTGTTAAATTTGATTAAAGTATGGTATCGTCTTAGCACCGATTATTTTGTCCAACTTTTTCTTTCTTCAAACTATTCAAAAATTTCGAAGTTATTGCCAAACGACCAGAAAATGCCTATGATGATCGCTTTTCTCATCAATGGGTTTTGCTAAACGTTCATATATTATTCGTTCGGCTTTCTTTTCTCGTCCTTAAGAAACGTTCTATTCTTTCCTTCAAATGAGTTCTCCGCTATCATGACATTGCTTACTTTAATCTCTGATCACTGAACGTCCTAGTCTATTGTTTTATTTCATTGTCCTGCCTTGTCGCTGTTAGGAGCGTTGCAGTTTGTTGATCCCTCTTCTTCCTTATCAAATTATCGTTCTTTATCATTTTTGTGAAACAGTAACAATAAATAGTAGTAGGTAATATTTCCGCTTTCAAATGCATGTTACCGGCGATTCTAAAGTTAAGTGTAGAGAATGTGAATGTTCGACATCGAATATTTCAACTGATCTCGGTTATTATGACACAAAAAAAAACTTATAGTATCTCGACTGCAACACACAAATGGAACAGTGGCGGCGTTCACTGTATTGGAAAGCATCAACACCTATATTAGTTAGCAATTAGTACTTGATTGCGACTTTATTGAGCATAGACGCTTGAATAAGACTGATTCTTTTGGCCTAAACAAGCAAAATCAAGAGTGAAAAATGTTTGTTTTTCCTTCAAATTAGGGTTCAGCTATACAGGCTTGCTACTTCATTTTTTTTTTTGTAAAAACCGAGTACTACAAGAATACTTTTGTATCTACCCAACCTTCGTTTATTTCTTGTGGCTGACAAAATAAGCAACGGCGAACGAGAAGAATCTTCTCTTTTACTTGTACATTATTAATTAGTTAATGGCTTCTCGACTTCGGTAATACGGAATTTAACATTTTCTAAATAGGTAATAATACAAAATTAAAATAACCCAAAAAAAAATTAACAACTTTAAAACTATTAGTTCTCATCTCCGCAGATGAAACGCTTGCGAAAACATCGACAAAAAAAAATGATGCAAAACCTGTACGTTCATTGCACTTATTGAGCGCTTACGAAATGATCACCTAAGAATTTCGTAATGAGCAAAAAAACTTGCTTGAATGTGCAACATTTCGCAAAACGTGATTGAATATGGTGTAAATGAACCAAAATGTTCATCTTAAGACGCTCGCTGCACATCCACACTCATCTAAAGAGCGAATTGTATTCAGTGTTTAAGTTGCCGGCCGGTTCGTTAGCATCAAAGTAGAGTAGTAGAGAAAAGTATGGAAAACGGTTGCGAAACGTTTGCATTTAGAGGACGAACAGATTTGGATTCACTCGGTAGACTAATCATTCCTTGGCTCATTTTTGACCACACATGCGATTTTCATCATCCGTACCCATCTGGCCTTCTACTATCGGCCAATTACCATTAAATGGCGATTATGACTACAGAATTCTATTGATTGCTATGCGAGTAAAAGCGCTGAGTCGACTTATTGATATCACTTCGAGGGTTTTTCTGCAGTAAACATTTTAATACGAGTTTGTTCATTATTTATTTGAGAATACACAGTTGAAGAGAAAGGAAAGTAAATGCAAATAGAGGAAAAAATGTGCGTAAGTGCCAAACGAAAAATAGGAATTGAACAAGGAGCCTCAACCAATACATAAAGAAAGATAGTTAACAGGGTAAAAGAAATCATTTACAGAAATTGAATAAAATTAACACATATCATAGGGCGATATGGTACAACTTATAACATGAAGTATGACCGAAATTATCAGAACTTCTAGCGTACAGCCTACCATAGATGCTTACAAGTAGACTGAGCAACTCCGTTGTGCAGCTCAGTTTAGCGCTGTCTTCTTTTATGCAAATGAGTAGTGATGCCATCGTACCAAAAAGTATAATACTTTTCGTACTGTACTTGTACTTATACCTTCGTTAAAAGACGGCATGTATTGAGCACCATCTGGGATACCACACGTCTTACAATTGCTGATGTATGAAAACAAATTAAAGTGCGGGAAATGGAATTCACGTGCACATACATAGTATCTCGTGTGCATACTTTCCTCTTTTCAGTATCGTTCTGCCGCTGACATCACAAACGATGGAAATGGGTGAGCCCGAAACTGCACTGCAGCAAGGCAGATCTCATACCTTGTCTCACCCTGTGTGGCAGTTTCACGAGGTGGTGCAGGGAGGCTATAAGTGTTCGAGGTGTAGTGGACGCGAACTGGTAGGCCTGAACACGACGAATGCTGTGAAGCACTTGAAAGTGCGACATGAAGCGGAATATGCACAGGTGGTGCAAGATCTCAACCATCGCAAACAGCCGGTAAAGCGGGCAGCGCCATCGACAACGCTGGAAGAGTCGTAGAGGATGTCGGGCAAGGGAACGCAGGATAGCGCC